>CACRXP010000046.1:1666446-1744252 GCA_902702965.1 Spirometra erinaceieuropaei | reverse complement strand
GAGAGAGAGAGAGATGAAATAAGGATCAAAGCGAGAACACAGAAGTCGAAATCAGAAAATATTTTGGAATCTGAAAGACCGATATTTCATCGGTGAAAAAGAATCTGCATCTCTTTGGTATATTGGCACAAGCCTCCCGAGGCTATACGAAATACCGAAGATGCACAAACCTATGCGGCCGATAGTAGATATATGCGATTCGATTTATCACACAATGACCAAATGGCTGGCGGAAAGGCTTATGCCGATTCGACGCGAAATACCGCCATGTAGCCTACAGGACACCTTGAGTTCATGGATTCCACAAGAAATACCAGTCCCAGGGGGAAGCGATGTTGTTCATAGATGTCTAATCTTTGTCTGCTAATATTCTCCCTACGGAGATGCGAGAATATATGTGTGTGACAAGATCGTGGAGCTAAACGAGCCGCTCTTTCGCTGCACAGTCAATGCTCAGTTCAGATTTGATGGCCAACTTTACCACCATATCAACGGAGTAGCGATGGGGCCATGCTTTGGACCTCTGCTGGCTGATGTCTTCCTGTAAAAACCGGAGAGGAACCAACTCTGTCCAGTCACACAGGAGCTTGATTCCTATGCTCGATATGTTGATGACCTTATTTTAATGTCAACGGAGACGCCTGATTCGGAAACCCCTCTGGATAAGGTGAGTCAGACTCACCTAGCGTTAACCTTCATCTTGGAGGATGAGAACGTAGAGTGTCACCCTTTTCTAGACGTCCTTATTTATTGAATGGCGGATGGAACAACTAGTAGAAGTGTATTTTGCGAGAAAACATGGACAGGACAATACGCAAATCTCTACAGTTTAGTACCTCTTGGTCAGAAGCGAAGGTTATTGCGTTGTCTGACCAACCGAGTCAGGAGAATATGCACTCTAGATACTCTTGAAAATGAACTCATAATTATACAAAGCATTCTGAGAGACAAAGGCAATTCAGAAAAGTTTATTAACATATACACAGAAGAACGTCCTCTGAAATCTGATGGGTCGACAGCCGAGAAGAAATAGTTATTTCTCACACTGTTATTTCGAGGGGATCTGGTGAGCGAACTTCTACATAGTCGCTTTAACGCTGCTATCACACGCACGCACCCAGCGCTAAGATAAGGCCAGTTTTCACAAGCACACCGCTCTTCCACCTTGAAGGTAAGGATAGATCGCCTTTTTAAGAACTCATAAATGTGCATCTACGCTTTCACTTGCCCCCTGGCATATGTTATATCAGTCGAAAAACCAGGCATCTATCCAAGCGCATACGAGAACACCATCCTGCCTGGTTAAATCAAGGTGCGGAAAAGTCCACCTCTGGTGCAATTGTGGCTCACTTGGTTGACAGGTACCACCGGCTAGACGACAGCCAAGCATTCCGAGTCATCTATAAAGTGTTGGCGAGGCACTCCAAGTTCCTGCGTCAGCGGATACTTGCGACGGCAGAGGCAGTGGACATACGGTTAGCCAACCCAGCCCTGTGCTCGCATGAAGGCGTTTATACAAGCTCGCGGAGTCCCTTGGCCCGAGATTAACCCATCATTTTCGTTCCCACGACCTGCCACGTCGCGCTACGTGGACAAAACATACAGTAGATGTGCTAACTCATGAAATGTCAACCAAAATTTCGAAATGCGTTCTCGTTTCGAAAAGATAAATTAAGTAGTGTTGTAAAACTAATCATGATGCAGCATAAATCTATAATTATCCAGTTACCTCAGGGTTTCGGCTTTCGAAAGAACTTATTCTCGGCTGCATGCAAGATCTATACTCTACAAAAATGACTAGATATGTAGCATGCAATTTTCTCATTGATTTTCGATACGCTTGAAAATTCAATTTTATTTCATGGGAAACATGCATAAAAATATTCATTCTTTTACTTATTCGGTAGAAAATCACGTCTTCTTCCAATTTCATACTCAAAAGAAGAGTATAATTCGGTTTTAAAAAAGTTTCTAATTGTGAGATTTTTTAATACCGTTAAATGGCCGTTCATGAAACGTGATGTAACTGCATTTACGAATGTGGCTTGTAAAGTTAACAATATTGCTCAAATCCACTGCCTAATTTTATGAACCTCATATGGTCTCCTCTTAACACCGTAGAGAAATGCATGGTTTTCCGTACACGGAAAATATACAGCTTGTAGTTTTGAAACCCTGAATGCAAGTGTAACAGCAGGACGGGTTTAAAATTATTCGGGAATAAGAAAAGTTTTTTAAAACCGAATTATACTCTTTTTTTGAGTATGAAATTGGAAGAAGACGTGATTTTCTACTGAATAAGTAAAAGAATGAATATTTTTATGCATGTTTTCCATGAAATATAATTGAATTTTCAAGGGTATCGAAAATCAATGAGAAAATTGCATGCTACATATCTAGTCATTTTTGTAGAGTATAGATCTTGCATGCAGCCGAAAACAAGTTCCTTCGAAAGCCGACACCCAGAGGTAACTGTATCATTATAGATTTATGCTGCATCATGATTAGTTTTACAACACTACTTAATTTATCTTTTCGAAACGAGAACGCATTTCGAAATTTTGGTTGACATTTCATGAGTTAGCACATCTACCGTAAGTCCCCTAGGCGTGAGGTTTTAGGGTTAGACGTAAAATGCCAATGAAAATGTAAGTCCATGACATAGAATGTTGTGGAATAACCTCGTAAGGCTCACTTTTCAAAGGAGTAATACTACAAATATTATAAGATCTACGGAGGTATATACGTTGGGAGTTTGACACAGTATGTCATTGTGATACTAATCGTTTCTGGAAAGCGCATTCCTTCGTTGTTTAACAGTAGTCCATTGTCATAAATTAAAATTGTAATTTTAAAATCATGTCCGGCGACTTAAGGCCTTGTCATGCATTGAATAATTTCAGAAGTTATTCATTCGATATATGGATATATGCGAAAGACTCGGTACCAACAACGACAAAAGAAACACAAATGGCGATTTCTGGCTTGTCAGCCGTCAGCACCCAGCCATACCAAACCTCATGCATGCGAATCGAATCCGGAAATTTTTTCATGGACTTTGGCAATTGAACACTGAACCAATATTCGTTTATAAGATCCGATGTGATCGGAAGATTAATTATGGGATATGGGTGCCCACTAAAGGGAATGATGAACGTGCTCGTTCGATGGCGCCTTGTTATTAAACCAGAACCCTCACAGTATATTAATACATGGGGTCATGTATGGCTGGCTAATGATGGCTAATAAGCCAACAAATTGTCATTTCGGTTTCCCTTGTTTTTGTTCATATCATCTAATTTACCTTTAATATTAAACACTGGGTGACTAACTGCAAGAATTGTAGTGTGCTCTCTTTAAGAGAACTAGCGCGTTTCCGAGCGCCCGATAGGTGAACACCCAAATGTCATAATGCATGCACAGTAACAAAGACAGAAATATCTGGAATGACCAGTTCCAGCTTATTAGCCGTCGGCAGTCAGTCATTCCTAACCCCGAAGTGTGGCCCATCTGGAGGTCTATCCCGGGACATTTTGGTTAGAAGTCCGACGTCTCTAAACACTGAGCCACAGGCTTGTTGTCCTGTCGGTTACAATCGGCAGTATGGTGGTGGAAGGACGCTCACCGATCGTTCTAACGGAACTCAGTCGTTCCGTTACTCTACCTATACTGCGCGCCGCTGTGCGGCTGCTGGCGAAGAATGAGAGAGGTAGCCCTAAGATGCAACGGAAGGAGTTAGTATTGTCACATGATCGTTGAGCGTCCCTCTAACAGGCCATAATATGCAGTTTTTTTGCTTTTTCCAAAGGACTCATTTCTTTCGAATTTTGCCTCTCGTAATACCTATTTAGGAATTCATAGGTACGAATTTTAATAGCGAGGTTTTGCTGGAAGCTAAGTGCGGGAACCAAATGCAGTGTGCTAAAGATTTACGCGAGAACAGTTTTCATTTTCCACAAATGTCGAAACAAGAAGGTTTTGCCAGAATATTTCAAATAGAAATTCTCATAAGAAAAAATTAAGGATATAAAACTGCATCAGGTTACGGTGAAAGCATGTTTGCTGCGTGTATAACCGATTGTCATTGTCGACTATAGAAACCCTAAGTTTCAAAAAACCAGCATATGCAATTATACTTAGGTAATCTCCCTCGCAATTAGATGAATCTGTAATCGAGCCGACTGTCTGTGTTTCCGGCACCGAAGGACAGAAAAATACAAAAAATGTACGGACATCTCTCAACACAGTGCTCGAGGGAGGAATTTAATGTCTCAGCTAGGAGACTTACAGCAACCGAAGAAATTATATTTGATAAAGGAGTGACATATAGTATTTCCCATTCGAAATATTTACACTTCCTTACAAACCTGTAGTCCATAATATCAATGGAAAATCTTATAGATGAAGAATGTTTCACAATCTATTATAGCTATGTACATGCCACCATGAGTAGTCCATTTTCGTACAATTACACGAAGAACGAAACGTATTAAAACCACTGAAAACTAACAAAGTCATTGTCATACTTCCCGTGGAAAGGGCAGGCACAGCTGAACAGAGCAGAAAACAAAGAAATAATGCCAGAGTTATTGGAGGATGCATCTCCCTATAAACCTCTTACTATGAACCATAGAAGAGCGCAGAGTACGGCCATAGAAAAAGTACTGAAACGTCTCACAGGAAGGAAGCCATTATCAGTAGCTTTTGCCAAATCCCCACAAAAAACTGAACCGACCATCGTTAAGATCTGTGGACTACCTAAGGTTCATTGCGACTGAAACTATCGTTAACCGGTGGAGTCAAGTACAACTTTGCCAAAATGGCTATTCCATAAACTCCATCCGTTGACAAAGGATTGTGGAACATCAATCGATAATTCACTGGTATTTCTAGGGGAATTACAAGGACTGAGAAAAGCAGCAGATGAGATAATGATATCCTTTGCTGTTATCTCTTTGTCAACATGCGTATCACTGGATTTGGGCACGACATGAATATTATTATATCTGTCTTGCTAGGCCTCTTAAGCCTAGAAACGGAAACTATTTCTTGTGCGCATAGAACTGCTACTGACAACTGAAGGGGGCACGTATTGGATCACCCATCTCTGACTTTCTCATAGAAGTACCGATGCACAAATTGGAGGTCATCGCCCTTCCGTTAGTCAGGTTGTTCACACCTTTGTCATTGTTAAAATAATTATCTGCAAATGCTCTACAGCACCATTAACTCAACACTTCCATGAATAGCATTCACGTTCGACAAATAGTTCCGTGAACAGCCTCTTTAATCGGGCAAGAACTCACTGGTCCATCAACAAAGCCTAATCAACTGAACCAAATTATTTGTTATAAATGTTTTCCCAGAATGGGTATCCTAGAGATTTTGCACACCGATTCATGGGACAAGATGAGCTAACAGAAAAAGACAAGGAACTAGATTATTCCGATTAGCCTCCGAAAGCAACAAACTGGCGAATACTTTCGTGCATTAAGAATGTGTCCGAACTAGCTGAAAGGAACCTAAAGACGCACAAACCGACGTCCGCACTTCGTAACCAGCTTGTGCATCCATAGAATAGGTTTGTCTAAGTAGATAAGAAGGAAGACGTCTTTACGATAACGTGCGACATCAGTCGTCATCGAATGGGATCAGGTGTTGAAATTCCAAGAACATCTCAACGCCGTCTTCCCGGACATTTAATTTACGATGGAGGAGGAAGAGAACAACCAGCTGGCTTTCTTGGATGTCCTCGTATGCCACAAGGATTGTGGTGGACTATAGACCAAAGTGTTCAGGAAAACGACAAATACGGTGCAAGTACTGAATTTCAACAGTAACCACCCAATCAGCCACAAACGCAGTTGTGTAAGGACGCTCTTTCGGCGTGTCGAAACGCACTGCAGTGAGCCGGAAGACAAAATTGCTGAACTACAATACCTCCGACGGGTATTCAAAGCCAACGGCTACTGGCGCAACTTCGTGAACCGGTGCATACGCAAAAGGGACGAAAGGCCTAACCGCACGGACACCAAGTCTTGGCGGGCACTTCCGTATGTCAAGAACGTTTCGGAAGCTGTCGGCCGCCTTATCGCACCACTTGGGGTTGGAGTGGCACACAGACCGAAGGCAACCATCAGGCGTCTGATCATGAAGCCGAAAGACCCACTGCCAAAATTCCGGAATGTGTTTCCGATTAGTAAGGATAACTTAAGTACGGTTGTTATACTGATTATCATGCAGCATAACCCTATAGCATTTCTGACTCGTCAGTGTATCGGCTTTTGAATACAATTCTTTTTAACCTCCTGCAGAAGCCACACTCGGCAAAACATGACTACTTAAATAGCATGCATCTGTCCTATTGATTTTCTATGGTCATATAAATTCAAATATCTTTTACAGAAAATATGTACAAAATATGCTTTCTTTTGCTCATTTGGTAAGAAATTACATTATCTTCATATTTTATGTCCGAAGAAAGTGTATATTTAGGTTTTAAAATGTTTCTAATTATGAGATTCTTAAGACCGTACATGTTCATTTACTAATGCCCCTCAAGAAATGTACAACGCAGTCCAAATCCATTGCAAAATTTCATGAACTGTACGTGGTATCTTCTTAAACGCATAGAGGAATATACGATTTTCCTTACGTGGAAAGCATGCGCCTTGTAGGCTGAAATCGCAAAACTCTATTTATTGGCAGATCGGTCTGAAAATTATTCACAAATCGATAAACTTTTAAAACCTAAATATGCACTTTCTTGGGGCATCAAATATGAAGATGATGTAATGTCCTGCCAAATGAGCAAAATAAAGTATATGTTGTGCATGTTTTCTGCAAACGATATTTGAATTTATAAGACCATAGAAAATCAATAGGAAAATACATGCTACTTAAGTAGTCATGTTTGCCGAAAGTGGTTTCTGCAGGAGATCAAAAAGAAGTGCTTTCAAAAGCCGATATCCTGACGAGTCGGAAGTGCTATACGGTTATACTACATGATAATCAGTATAGCAACCGCACTTAAGTAATCCTTCCTAATCGAAAACGCATTCCAGAATTTTGGCCAACATTTCATGAGATAGGTCACGCACTGTAATTTCGCTTTTTTCCAGCATTATTGACGTTTTGGTAGCACCGCCTGTTCCAGGGTAACTTTTTACATGATATCTGGGGTCAACAAGTGGATCTGAATTTTGGTTAGACTTTTTACCTAGCGAGAAATAATAATTGTCTGAATTGTGAATACGTGCGAGGATAAATGTATATAATCAAGGTAATTTAACGCACTCATCATTATAAGTACAGCTCCAGCATTAGTCATAGCTTGGAATTCTGGGGCCCTGTGAGATAAATCAATGCCTCTCTCATGGCAGAGATGCAGGCTGGAATATTCCCCTCTTAAAGTGGCCTCCATGGTACTATCATCTAGAAGGGAGCGGAACTAACCACTTTTAAATTCTGTACAACCCTAATGCATCATGCGTGCTGAGGGTGCGCTTGGCATACATAGACAAACTGTCTACTTTAGTCAACAACTAAAACCTAGCGTCCTTATCAGATACGGATACAGACATTGCTCCAATGATCACGTCTACTTATTTCTAACTAATCCTGCATTTTATGTTTCTTAGCATAGCTTGCTTCTCAGACAAGGTGTCACTGCCGTTATCAGGAAAAGAGCGCGTTATGATTAACTCACTATTTGGAGATGCCCAATCGATTCCATTTCAACTCAAAGGGGACTACGTCTACCTGAGAGTCACTCTCGCGGAAACTAATCTCGCTCTGCTGATCAGCTTCGGAGGGTCTGCTCGTGGGGTCAAAAGTTCACCCGCAGAGGGCGTTAGTTTCAGACAACAGACATGAATCCTGCGTTCAGTCCTGTGCAACCTACGTTGACTACAAATAAGACCTGTCCTGTTCAGGGGAGCTCTGTTATTTAAGTGGAGCTCAACGTTGTCCACGTTCCCTTTCAGGACATTCAAGCATACGCATTCAAACTTTGTCTTTAACATCAGCCCTTGGTCACCTACTGGCGACTCCGCAAATGCCGTAAAGGTAAGGTAGCGCAGTCGGATGCAGCATGCTATTTTTAGCATATATAAGGAACACGCCCATGCTTTTTTTCAGATGGAACCCTGTCTGTAGCCAAATAAAATCGAAGTCTCATTCACCACGCACGGGCCTGGAACTGATTTTTTTGCTGTCAAGCTTGCAACCGACCGTTAATGCGACGTGCGGACTGCTATGTCCTCCCCACATTTTCGGTTACGTTCACCAGTGATAGATTAAACTATTTGTGATTACGCGCGACGCTATTGTAGATAAATCTGTTGTTCTCAATCCACGGTTATAAGTTGACGTCTGACTATTAACAGGGACTACGTTTCACAATCAACTTTGGACACAACAATGCAGGATCTCAAGAAAATTGACGCTTTAATAGCCCACGCGTCCTCTGGCTTATTTTGTTTGTCCACGTTAATTTCAATAAAAATCATGCTCATACACAGGACTTATTGCGGTTCGCACCTAACAGTACGCGCGTAGTCCGCAATGTTTATGCCTTTAGTTTTGCATTTCTAAACTTCGCCGGTACATGTTTCCGGATTCTTTTGGATGGGTGCGCCAGTAAGTCCTTTTCCATATGAATGCATGTGATATACACGGTCTCACAAAACTATCCTAGGTCACTGGGACAACGCCTGCTTGCCACAGCAGAGGAAATCTCCATTAGTTTACGGGAACCGGTCATGTGTGCGGAGAACAACCAGGTGAATGTCTCACGCCAACCGTCACCAAAGGTCGATTCACTGCGCTCAAATGTTCGCGCCCTCTACCATTGCCTCCATTCCTTGCAGTCTCCTAAAGAACTGCCTTTATTCCTTCTTATGCCCGCACCGTAATGATATGAAATGACATAATTTAGTCGATGTCTACTAGCGATCTTGCGTTTTATTCGTACGCAGTTCTCATACAAATATACTGGCCTGGTTTGCCAACTAGCTTTACATGATTACAATCTATCTGAAAATGTGGTAATGTCTTCCGACTTGTCTAGCAGTCACTGCATTTCCATCTTCTTATAAAGCTAGATGAACATTCTGACGTTTCTTTATTCGTTCCCAGTGGCTTTTCTATCTGCAGTCGACTTGGAAATAAGGATAGCACACCTTCTATCTGCCCACAAACAAACTTCTTATTATTTCTTCCTTAGTGGATTTCGGCGATAGGATACCCTGTAGCAATGACACTTATCTATGTCTCCCTGGTACTTTTCGCACTAAGGGTCCCAACCATTCGACTGATGAGTTCCTGCAATAAACAACCAGACAATTCACAAGCAAAGATCACATTACATCAATTACGCCCGGTAGTTTCACTTAACAACTGAAAGGATGTAGTATATATAAGTGACCTGTCTTGAGAAAGCGAAACCTGCAAAATTAAATGTAAAACAATAAAACGATTTTGCTAAACTTTATTTTAAAACTGTCCGTTCCGTACCACACCCGGCTTCACCATGCTCACAATTACTGAAGGCATTCCCTGGCTTGAATATCTAACAAACCCTTCCTTAGAAACCAATAGAAGTCTGTGGGAGTCATATTTAGCAATCCTAACAAAGCGGATTTGATGGGCACATATGCAAATGCAGTAGCATTTGTAGATAAACTGCAGAACTCGAGGGAGGACAGCCGAATAAAATTTGGCGGGTTGCTTTCCTTTCCCCAGTAAGTGACGTCGACAGTTGCCTTTAATGTTAAGTCAGGTAGATCAAAGACAAAATGTCCGGTAGTAGTCCAAGAGGGATCAACATATCGCCGTTGTAGATTCTAAGAATGAATTATATGTTGTTTACAAAGATGGACGTGGCGCAACAATAACGAGAAAAGGATGATACAATGTGAACATAGTTTATGCTGATTAACTTACTTGATGTGTAATGTCTATTTTGACGCTAGGAAATTTGGATTGGCATATGAACTGTAGATATTTTGCGGGAGGCACCCTCCGTAAGAATGAGCAGTTAAAATCAATTGGTGCCCGTTTCTTGAGCACTATGACATTTAAACGAGACTCGCTTCTCAGGAACAATGACTTCTCAAAACTGAGTCGATAAGCCTGACGTACCAAGTATTCAGCAACGTCAGGGAGGATAAAGCTGTCGTCATTTCTTGGACATTTGGGTATTTCTGGGAATGGAAGCGTTGTGGAACTGTGACAATTACAACTATCAAATGGCACTTTCAGAGTAATGGACTGCTTTTAAATTGATATATGATGCATATTTTAATGTATATTATTAAGTCATTTTGCCGGGGACATGCGATATATTAAGGGAATGTAAAAAAGCCAAAGGATTTGCATAATCCACTCTGCTAAATTTGGAGTGTACTTATAATGTATAAAAGTTTTATGAAATGGTCATTACTCATCATAAATAAACAGCTTTCTGCATAATGAAACAGGATGAGAACCGCGATCATTTTTTTTACTAGACCGATGTGGACTAACAATTAATATACTATTTAGCCTAAGTAACCAACGACACGAGTAATCAAACTCTTGCATGATCATTGGTCACGCTTGTTGACAGGTGCGCTGACAGGGATTGTGGAGCATTGCATATCTGCTAACAGAAAACTACCTTGACCAGACTGCAAGGCAGCTCCTCCGCATTCTAAAGTCCATGGCGCGACGATTGCGAATGCGAATGCTGAACCTCTTCACAGTTTCCCAGCAATCGAGAAGAGGGTCACAACCATTGGTTTATTTCGTAAGTTTGAGTCGAATTTCTGCCGTGAGAATCATTTAGCTGCACTACATGAAAGTCTTAAAACGTATAATGTGATTTCTTTTCGAGTTGTACGCAGTACCTTGCCTGTCGGTGCTAAATAATTCCAGACGTATGACTAAAGCCACCAAGTGTGCACAAAGCTTTGCGCAAAGCCAGTAAATTGTCATTCAACTGGGGTAATAAGAATGCTGTTTGTAGCCGGTAAAGGCCATGAAACCAAGTAATCTTGTGTCTTATGCCTGTGCAATGCACAGAACAATAGTCTAATTGATAAGTAGTCAAGTTCATGATATGACCTATCTGGTTGCAAAAAAACTTCATTTTTCACCGAATGCGTATTAACGATCTGAGACAACAAACGACTATCTGAAAACTCATATCGGCCGGTATGTTTCTGGTAGTTGACATCGGAACAGGTTTTTTTGATGATGGTACTATAATGTCTATCACTGTCGTTGGTAGCACTTCCAATGCCCACCCGACCATTATGATCGGCCGTCGGCTAAATTTCAGCTAAGATGGACGCTGTTAATTGTGCTCAGATCTCCAAGTATTCTATGTTAGAGTTTTTGCCGTCAAACGATCAACTCAGTGCCTTGGATTGATGCTTGTTGCATCTACGCAGACTGGCCGACGCTAGGGCAAATTGCAAGGCAACGTGACCTGCAGGATAACATCAGATGATTACTGAAGTCAGATAAACTCACGCTTCCAAAGTGTTATCAGTGTCATATGAAGCATACCACCCGTTTTCGAAGTGACAACTTCTTTGATAAATCTTTTGCGCTTTGATTTCCAAATTTAAGCTGCCAGTTGCTATCATAAACCTTTTGTTTAATCGTACTATTCGCCCATTATGCTTAATATGCACAAGCGCACAATAACGCTTTTTAGATACACTGTCCGGCATCTTTGGGACATGGACTGACTTAGAGAACGGCTGTCGATAAAAATTGGCAGGATATTAATTTAGAGGATTTAATAGTTTTGTCCGGAAAGAACGTCTGCATGTCAGAATATCTTCAGCTCAAAAACTGCCCATTCTGCATCAACGAGATTGGGGCTTCAGTAGTTGCCATTTAGCAAACAGTTAATGATTATTCTTTGCCCGAGCCCCTCCAGTTTACTGGCCAAGTCTGTCATGGTAGGATATATTTGCCTAATGCAATTGTGGGGCAGCTGTCGATGCAAGCGAATTTCATAACAACGTACTGTTCCCGGAAATATATGTGATCTCAAGTGCTCCGGGTGAAAAAATGGTCGATAAAGCGAGGCAGATTCGTGCATCATACATGAGCCACTGCATGGAACTTCTCGGTTTGATTTATATTACGATCACGTGCTTACTGTCTACGCTATGCTATAGAAGAATGTGTCAAACACATTCACTAAGGGAAGCATTCTGTAACATGGAAACACCTAGTTGTGGGTCCCCATTGATGTCTTGTAATTCGTGTCGCGGTACATGCGGCTTCTTTCCTGCCGAATAGCTCGACAGTGTCGTTTTTGCTACCAGATGCGCACATATGTAGTGATCTACCATACACTGTCTACGACGAAAGATTCATTTTTATCCGTATACTTCGAACGGGCATTAGAGTATCTTGCACTTTGCCATGGGTGTTGGCAGTATTAGATTCATTGATATTTTTGCAGATTTTGAATAATTCTTATTGACCCAACTGTTGGGCGGGTAACTTGACCCAAGTGTGATAAAACTGGCGTCGTCCGGCGGGGCCTCGTAGCTCAGGTGGTTAGAGCGTTGGCTGTCCTAAAGCCTTCCCCCTTATTGCGTGGGTTCGAATCCCACCGAGGCGCCGAGTTTTTCACAGTTGGGTCAATATGAAGTATTAGATTCGACAGAGCTATGAGGATTATCCAAAAAGCATCTACATCTTCAATCACAAACTGACGCATCCACCAAGATGTCGTTCGAATCTGTTTAATGGTGTCCTGAAACCCACTATACCGGGTATGCTAACGCGCAGAAATGACGTATAAGGAGCAAGCCTGTGGACTGGGATAACAAATCCTCGCACCTTCTGTTCATGACTGAAATTGCCATTCGCTGCACGTCAACAAATAATTGCATCCTGCTTCCTCGTATTCTATTTACCGTGTCTCTAAATCAAGACGTGCATTGTGACAGCGATGTAAATTTTCTTGCGTCTTTGAATTATTAGCTGCTTCGGGCTCGCAAAAAGAACAAATCTACCCGCTTTTATTCAAAAAGTGCTTTCTGGCTGGAATTCTAGTTTTTGTTTTTCACGTAGACATTATGGCTGGTTGTGTGTAGTTGTCATAGTTCCGACACACACCATTTTAAAGGAGAATGCAAGGGGAATATGAAAGATGGAGAAATGAGTATGCAACTGTCAGGTGCCACTTGTGTCAGATCTGAACGAGTAACGCGGGGCAAGCTGGATTTAAACTGTCCTTCCCGTGTAGGACAAATTGCCCTAATTGTTTTGTTGATTTTACCAGCATTCGCGTTCTTTGAAACATAAAATTTTAAGAATCTCCTACGGGTAGTAAAAACTCATGTTGTCAAATCCACAGGCCGGTTCAAATGCTGACTGCCTACAAATTCGGATTGATTTAATTATGTATGCAAAAGGCAAGAATCTACCTCTTCTGAGTGCCTTTGAAATACTAGTATAAGGGGCTTGGGACAAATGAACACAAGGTTGGGGAACACATACGCGTAAAGCAACACTTCATGTAAGAAGTAAAAGCGACCACTGAAACATGGGCTCTATGCGCCTGAGGTTTCGGATGAACGATTAAACCCATTCTCACGGACAAGCGCGTATATTTAAAATACTTCTTACACCCCTTTGGGAGTTCTGCGTCTTATAGCAACTTTTTAATTATCTAAGAGAGCTGCAATTTTGTGAGGCCACTGCCGCGTTATTTCGGGAGAGTTGACAGTTATTTTTGAAATACACATATCTCGGAAGTATCAGTCGATCGTCTTGATTAAACTTAACGACAAAAACAATTTGAAATATATATGTAAAAATAGGTAAAAATTGTGCGGGACGCTCAAGCTGCTAAAGCAGATCTGAGATGCCGTATCTCAGCCAAATTTTACAACATAAGTTTTGCAGAGGATGATATAACAAGACGCAGAGTAGACAATTATGACTAAGCGGCATCGTCAAGAAAAAAAGGAACAGTTAGCTTGAAAAGTCAGACATTAAACACTTGCTTTAATACTAATCTAATATTTCGCCATACTACTACAGCAGTACACGATGTGCCCTTTTACTTATTCTTTCAATATAATTAATTTGAGTTTGCTTGCGTGTCGATTAACTACGCACCAATTTGTAATGTTATAACACGACACTGATCAGCAAGTGTAGATGACGTAGGTGACAGGGCTGGCGTGCATCTCAAAGCCAGCATCCTGGCGGGGCTTAAATAGCGTGGGGTTATGCTACAGGATAATCGACACAACAACCTAATCTAAGCAATCATTCTTTAATGAAAATACAATTCAGAATTGTTTTGACGTTCCATGAGATTGCCTACTGAATGCATTCTCCATTTCCGAACACCAGCAGAGTGCAGAATGCAACCTTCTGTGGTTTCCACGTATTAAATCTGAGGATGTTTTCACATTGCTCTTTTGTAGTTGATGGAAAGATCTGGTCAAACTGGTTCAGCGTCCTGAAGGGGGAGTTTACGGCCGCAAGTATGGTCAGGACATCCTGCAAAGTCCTGCGCATAGCATAATGTACATGGACAAACAGCATCATCCAGAGTTGTCTCGACGCCTCCAGACAATGCCGTCTTTTTATTTCCATATCGAAGTGACGCAGAGTTTGCGACAGATCTCATCAAAGTCTAATTGCAATTTAAAAATGCACTTTCGACTTAAAATGTTACGTACGAGGTTTTACAATGGATTATGCTGCAAGGTTAACTAAGTCTTTTTAAATCACACTGGGAGGGCGACTCTGAAAAACCTTTTTTTCCGGCGAATTAAAGCTGCTCTTGGTTAAAAGGACAACTGAAGTTCCATGCCACCTTCCACTAAATTTTGAGGCAAATTTAAATTCAAATATATTTCGCAAAATGCATGCACCACAAATGCGCATATAAAAAGTTGATGGGGACGTTTGGTGGAAACAGAGGTGGATAACGATGATTATGCATACCGTTCGCATACATCTAAAGGACGTTAACGTAACAGAGATTCTTAGCATGACCTTCTCAGCGGCATTAGATGGCCGTTTGTCCATATTTTTCTGGAATCTACTGCGTTGACTCTTCTATAATGTCAAACGGTTCGCTCGTTGATGACTGACTGCTGCAACATATGTACAATTTTAAACGAGTTGCATTGACTAGCCAAGTTGATACTGTATGAAAAATATTGACAAAAGCGCATGCATCGTTTAAACTGATAAACACGACTCGACTTCTCCCAATGACATCTGTCACTTTATAAGCGGTCTGAGTGAAGTCAAAATTACCTGCAAATATCTCATTCACTTCTCCATTCGACCAGATAAAATGTACCTCCTACAACTTTCGGACCGATTATGGTTGAGTTCCGCTAACGAGATTGATCTAATCACAAAACAATACCCACGGCATTAGCTAAACCACATTACCGATTATCGACTCCGGGAAAGCAGACTGCTTATTCCCTTGGGGTGGCAAGAATTTCTGCTAAGATGCGACGCCACTTCAAAGCATTCTGCGCTGTGCTAACAGACAGACCGACCTAGCGCCACGTCACCTTAAAATGGCGCACATACTTGCACCTCCAAACACATGCCAGTCGTAAAAAGGCCCTGGCCTTCTTCAGTCCACCCCACATATCACTAGACAACCCAGTCTTATGCCGTATGTCCTGCATGTCACTGCAGTGATGGCCAACTTCATTGTTGTCTGAGGCAGAATATTTGTTTTTTGCGCAGTTAAGCTCTTTACTATTTTAGAACATATCTAGAAATAAAAGACAGCGTTACTGTCGAATGATGATGCGATTTCTATCTACGCACGCGTAACTCATATGACCATATCTGACGCCCGAATGTAAAGCAAATAATGAATATAATGCGGTTATTCCGTTGCGACTGATAGGCGTTGGCCAAACATTCATGCACATTATTTCGTTCTGGGCTTATAGAACTTAGTTTCTACATAGTAAACATTTCGAGAAAATAATGCGTGAACTGGGGGGAAGATACTTCGAAACACATCTTTTTCAGGCACGGTCCGAAATTGGATAAATTTAAGCTGAAATCCTTCAGCTACTGCGGATCAATCGCGTACTATTCACAAACCGCCAACACGCAGTCCGTCATCTACAATTGTGTAATTATTTACCATGCTGACAACACGGGTAGAATCTGAAGGCGAAAAGCGACAAATATCTGCCATACATCAAGGGTGTTTCAGAAGCGACCGAGCGCACTGCTGCGGAGCTAGGGGTTGGAATCGCACACCGCCCCAAAGCCACCACGCGCAACAGGGTCATGAAGATCAAAGACCGGTTAAAACTTGAAGAGCAATCTGGAGTAGTGTATCTCTTTCCGTGTCAAAATTGTCCTTGTAATTACACAGGACAGACTGGACGCATGCTCGGATCGCGCATACATGAACATAAGCTGGCTGTGCGGCGAGGCGACGCATTATCACAAGTGGCCGCCCACACCTACGAAATAGGTCACGAGTTTGACTTCGCAGCCACCAAAATAGTTGCCCACGCCGGAAACAAAACAGGCCGAGAATTGATTGAAGCCTGGGCCTCGGATGAGAACTCGGTCAATCGATTTATCGATCTGGCGCCGGCGTACAGAGCCCTTCGTAGTCACCTCCAGTCGTGCGACGTCGGTCGATGATTGGGTCTACGTGCCTTATAACTGCCGCTTGTCCTGTTTCTGCCACTACCTCTGACGATGGACTCCTGTACGAGTCTGAAAGCTCAGGATAATAAACGAATTGTTCCGGTGCTCGACTCTTCTTCTTCTTCAAATATCTGTCTCGTCTCACAAGTAATTTTTTGGAGTATGGGTCAGGGCAAGCATCCCCTGCATCATTATTTGTCCTCTTAATTTTCTCAGTGTGCATTAAAGCAGATTGTAAACCTTTCACACCAGATGTTTTTTGCATCCTCGACAGCAAAACGATGGCATAAGACACTTTTGAACCCGCACACAATCCTTCGGCATTTCAGCGGTGTAGGGTTGAAAACAATCGAACATCCCATAACAAACAAATCAAACAGTAGCTTTCTGTATCCATAACGTCCAGCAGTTGTGCCAATTGCGCATGGCGAATTTCTGTTCATAAAGGCATCTCGTAAGTAAAGACAAAACGTGGACGTAACATGTTTTGAAAGTGCAACATGCGGAATTGAGTGATGGATATGGAAATCGATTTTGAGTAATAACCCAGTTGGCAATGTAAGTCCTTCAAACAACCAGAATTGCGCAGCACATTAATTTAGAGTTGTATTTCTGAGGATAAGGCATGTATCGCGTTTTCGACACAGCAACACAGCGACGCTGCTGCAATCGGCAGTTTATATTAGCTAAGCGTACATAAAGACACTTAAAACATTTGTAGAGTATGAACTGGTTTTTTTTTCATTTCGAAATGCTTAAAACATTGGCTGAATAAGACAATATGTTAATGCTTTATTCATGGAACGTGCTTCGTTTAGAAATTTGCATACGTCCGTATCGGATATAAAAAGACCTTGAGTCACAGGAGTTAATTTTTACCGAACTAAAAATACCAGCAGCTTTTCTCATTAGAATGTTGTTGGATGCTGCTACTTTGTGTTTTTATACAGTAATTCACACTTGTAATGACCACAAACAGTCATCTACGACAGAAAGAGTGCAGATTTATTGCCACAAATAAAAAATTGTGCGTTTTCACCGCACGGAGCATGGAAGAGGGAAGTACAAGTTATTGCCCAGCGCATCCTATAAGAGTGTCGTATATCAAGTTAGTCAATTAAAGGGTTGTTCTATTTATATTTGATGCGTGATCTTAACAGAACGCCATATTGACATGCAGGGTTTTACCAAACATCAAATGTTATGTAAAACTTCTTGGTGGGCCCTGCAAAATGTAAATCTAAATGCGGTTTTTCGGGGACGATGTATTAAGCATCAACTGTATGTCCATATACGTATGCCCTATGGAAAGTACAACTGTATATTTAAAAAAATTGAGCAAACTTTCTAGACGGACATCTCAGGAGATCTCGTATTCCGAGGTGCGCTCGTCGATTAAAAGGCTGACGAGTAAATTCTTATTTCTGTTTATATGAAACAGACATTTACAAAGGCAATCTAACACTATGCGTGCAACAATCCCGTCTCTTTTATACGGAATTCTGTCCACACAGGACTACGCTTCGACCGGATTTATTACTCTAACAGAGTAGAAGTGAAAACGCTTTCCATTTTTTTCCGGAAACATGCGTCCTTTAAAGTATCAAAATCGAAAGGGTTGCTGGGAAAACTCTCAGATACGCAACTATGCTCACGGGTATATGAGACGACGGCTGAAAATCGCATAGTGAGGGTAAGACGCCAATACGCAGATGCTCTTCTTTCACAGTTTGCACACCCTAAAGACATGGCTGATCATTCTTCTAAGCCTCTGCTTTCTCCACATTTCTAAAGGAATATCTGCTTGGAAGCATACCAGGTGGACCCATATTTATCCTCGGTATTTCGTAATATGCTGCGTCCTACACAAGCTCTGATAAAGATATAAGGACATTTACTCGGCTGCATTTATTGTGCGGTCTTCAGAATTTTGCCAACAACAGAGTCTCATTTGCCTGAGGCGTGTTCACTTTTGCTCCAATAAATGTACCTCATTATAATATAGGTCCAGTCACTTTGGAATTCAGATCAAGACCTGTTATGTATACTTAAAAGAAGGCCTAATATCAACGAGAGTAGGTGAAATTTTGACATTAAACCTTTCTACAAATTAGGCCTTTTAAAAAAATTAGGATAATATTAGGGCAAAACGAGTGAGTCGATATGACCGACTTTCAGAAAAACTCCATGACCAAAGATCCCGGGTTCGAATCTCAAGAGATCCACACTTGGGGTTGGGTATGACTGGCTGATGACGGCTAATAAGCCAGAAATGGCCATTCCGGTCTCCCTTGTCTTTGTCGGTATCACCTTCTCAATATATATATATATATATAATGGTAGGGGGCGCTCACCGATCGTTCATACGGAACTCACTCGTTCCGCTGTGCCTTAAGGGCTCTCTCTCTCGAGCCCAACCAGCAGCCGCATATCGTCGCATGATATACAGGCGGAATGGTATTACCGACAAAGACAAGGGAGACTGGAATGGCTATTTATGGCTTATTAGCCGTCGTCAGCCAGCCATACCCAAGCCCGAAGTGCGGAACACCCGAGCCTCGAACTCGCGGCCTGTTGGTTTAGAAGTCCACGCCTCTACCCACCGGGCCACGAGCCCGTTGTCCTGTCGGTTTTTCGGTTTTTCTGTTTTTCGATTTCGGATATATATATATATATAAATATATATTGAAAATAAGTAAGATTTTTTGGGAAGGGAATAAACTTTAATGAGTAAATTTTCGAGTCTGGATCCCCAGCTCGTCGTCAGACTTTTGGGCAATGTACAAAAACAGTTAACTATTTAACCGTGTCAAACAAATGATTCTATGTTTGGCCGAAGTCTGCGCCAATGCGCGTCAACGATTTTGTCATCCCTTCGGCATTGTCTGCGCTCGCTTCCATTTGTCCTTGAGAAATTTGTATGTGGCATCTAAATCGATATGCCGATTGATGCATGCCTCATCTGAGTGCATGGCTTCCAGGAATTCGTTCTTTGGGAAAGAGAGTAAACTTTATTGAGTAGATTTTCGACGTCGATTCCCCGTGTCGTCGTCAGACTAAAGTAAATTTGCAGAAAACAATCAACATTTCAAAAGTCCTACAAAATCAATACTCATTTTTTGCCTCAGCTAGTAAGCTGCCCGTCGTATGTGTGAGCCCGTATTGATCGGCTTTCGTCTCTTTCCCTTTTCTCTGAGATTTTTGTACGTGGCATCTAACTCGATATGCCTGTTGATGCATGACTTATCGGAGTGCATGGCTTCAAGAAACTCTCGGCCTTTTTTAGATGGTCAAACTCCGACGATACGGGTTTTTCCCATGCGAAAGTGTGCCCAGTATCAAAGGTGTGCATGGCCATTTGACACAAGTGGTCTCGCCTCTTAACTGCAAGTTGATGTTCGTGGATGCGTGTAGAGGCAAATTTTCCCGTTTGGCCACAATATGCGGCATCAAAGGCATCGCATAGGATCTTATAGACGACTTCTTTTCTATCGAGATAGTCAACCCTATCCTTAGGGTGTACAACATGGGTGCGTAAAGTGGTCTTCGGCTTGTGCGCCACTTTTATCTGGTGTTTCTTCAAGTGCCTTTCAACAAGTTCAGACACAGTCATGATGTAAGGAAGGATTCGCCAAGTGTTTGCTTTGGGCGCTTGATTGGAACTATCTAGTTCCTTTGTTTTTATCTCTTGTTGTTTCGTGTATCGACGTACGAAATCTCTCGGGTATCCGTTCAGGGAAAATAATTCAAATAGGTAGTTTAGTTCAACTTTGTAGCTTTCTTCATCAGAGCAATGTGTTTTTGCTCCATGTATCAGACTTTTGACAGTACTCCGCTTGTGAGAGATCGCACCGTTGCTCTCATAGTGTAGAATTATTTCCGCATATGTTTTATTGCGGTAAACGGACGTGTGTAATGTTCCGTCAGTTTTACGCCGTACGAGAACATCTAGAAAGGGGAGTTTATTTTCAAGTTCTTTTACCAACGTGAATTTAATTCCGGGAACGGTTGAATTGATTGTGTTGTGGAGTATTTCTAGTTGATCCGCTTTAACGACGACAAACGTGTCGTCTACATATCGTACCCATAACTTAGGGTTAACTAATGGAAGAGCAACCGATTCCAATTTCTGCACGGAAGCGGATGCAGTTCTACAAAAAGATGAAACCGCAGTTTATGAGATTTACTGGCCAACATTTTGGGCTCGGTATGTCGATGATACGTTTGTCATCATCAGGCGGGAAATTGTTCAAGAATTTCACAGTCCCCAGAATTCTGTCTCCCCTGATATTCAGTTCACAATGGGGCGGAAAGCAACAAACAAATGCCGTTCCTGGACGTACTGTTTCACCGGAAACCAAGTGGACAACTAAAAAACGGTGTATATGAAGGCTGTCAATACGATCCAAATCCTAAGCTATAACAGCAAGCACCCATTTTCCCAAAAACGCAGCTGTGTGCGAACACTATACAAAAGGGCAGAAACACATTGCAGCGAGCCAGACGACAAAAGGTTAGAATTACGCAACTTTCAGCGCCTTTTCATGGCGAACGGGTATCCTCGCAACTTTGTAGAACGCAGAAGGCAACCTGGTCAACGCCGAATCTCAGAGACAGAAGGGCCAAAAATCTGACGGCACCTCTGAGGCGGTCTCCCGTCTCCTAAGACCACTGGAGATCGGCACTGCACATCGGCCAGAGTCAACAATTTGAAATCTGGTCGTGAGACCTAGGACTCCCCTGCCACGCGCGAAACAACAAAAGTCATTTATCGGATCAAATGCAGTTTCTGTGAAATGAATTATATTGAGGAGACCGGCAAACGACTGCAGACCCGTGTTGGAGAACACATGCGGGTAGTAAGAATGATGGGCCCGTTGTCTCTAGTGGCAGAACACTGCGCAAACTCTTGACACACGTTCGCCTTCCAGAATACCGAAATCCTGGGCCGGGGAATAACCACATCATCAGGGAACCAATCGAGGCGCGGCACACTGGCGCGAACTCCATCAACCGTTGCATAGAGCTTCCCGAACCTAAGAAGGTCCTCCAGACGCAGCTCAGTGAACAGAAGAGCAGAGGCAGGCTACGACAAGACAGAAACCCAAGTACGGCCAAGTCCACGGGGAACACAGGCGCAACTGTACTACAATCGGAATCTGAGGAAGGTGCGATCGTCACTACGGCCGCGTGGTCCACTTATCCGGCTGGTGTGAAGACGAACGATCGCAGTAACGTTAACGGACCCCTGGAAGGTCCTATCATCACTGCCACTCATGCGGCAGGTGAGAACACAAGTGGCTGCGGGGTGACAAAGAATATCACCAGCCTAGGACGAGAGCTAAGGTCAATGCAAACACGTGCAATGACAGCGAGCGTCCGAACGACGGCCCCTGAGTAGACGCAAACCCGTTGTAAAAAGATCGTCACCGCCTATAAATACTGTGAGGCGCAGTACAACACACACTTTCGACGATGTATACTTGGTTGCTTTTGAAATGACAGGCAATATAACTATGGTTCCTGAGATCGCCTCTTCCTCACATTTATGTCCGGGGACGCGCATCGTTGCTTCTATCAGGAATATATATATATATATATATGATATGCATAGTGGATGCTTTGTCTAACAGACGTTAAACGAAATTCCGGAATGAGCTTCTGATTTGAAAAAGAGACCCACGTATGTTTGTAAGTTTATTTACCACGAGTCTAATCTCATCGTATTCCGGCCACGACAAGATGCCAACATGCTTTTCTCCGGTTGTCCGCGAACACCGGACACTGTAAAAACACGAATCAAGTAGTAAACATTTATCTCTGCAACTTTCCATTCCCTCATCAACATAAATAATACTCCGTTTTCTCATGATGGCAGCCAATGAGGCCATTCTTAAGGTTTTTGGAAAATAAAAGAAATTTTTACTTGATGGTCTGTACACCAGCATACTCATTTATAGAAATCGTCAAAGAGACGCCAATTTCTCATTTAGACTGCCAAAATGGACATGTCAAATTACAGAAAATTAGCGGAAATTAAATGGTTCTTAGATATATCAATTAGACAACATCCAGAGGTGGGCTTTTTAAGTTTGGAAGCAAGTGGAACAATTATGACAGTTGGGCGCACACCTATCAGGTCACGGAACATGTTAGTTCCTTATCACAACCGACTGGACAGAGTGTCAAACCCCAAGACCAATTATTCCGGGTTCGAATCTCAAGTGATCACTCACGGGGTTGGCTATGACTGATCGATTACGCCTACAAAGCCAAACATGGCCATTCCTGTCTCCCCTGTCTTTGTGAGTATCATCTCACTAGTTGAACAAGAAGAATGCACGTCATAAGAAGAACTATAATTGAAACTAAATATTAGATATCGAATAAGAAATTCAATACGGTGTTCTTCTCTTTTCCATTCTCTGCCAATAAATAGGTCCTAATTTCGAAATTCCGATCAGCTCATTTGTTCGATACAGGCAATTTCCTTGACAGCATTATGTAGGACCATGTGATAGACGTTTTGAAGTCAGATGCAATGCCAAAACCCTACCAGTTAAGAGCGCATATAATAAATTCAAACGCGGTACCGACAAAAATGTCTAAAGACGTAATACGAATGCAGTTAAAACTGGCATAAATGCATTTCAGCTAATTTAAAGCATACGGATTGCATCAACGTTTGCAGTAATCTTACCATCTTCTTACATTATTATCGGTGGTATTATTTTCCATGAAATCCAACGGAAAACAGTAAAACCCACCTATTCTGAATAATCTCTTCAGAAACCATACGCAGCTGGTACATATATTTGTCCAGCCTGCATACAACATTAGCAATATATTTTATATTTCAGTCTCGGTAGCTGGAAATTTGGGGGTAGCAGTGCCCTTAGGTGTCCTATGTAGAGTAGGCCGTATCTTTTTTATCATTTCATCATTGTCTATGGAAGACAAAATTTCCTCCACTCTATTTGTTTTCTCGCGTGGCAGTGACATTATATTCGCAGAGGACGCAGACTGTGACTTTTTCTTCGTCCTCAAGAATGTTCGGATTTCACAATCTATCCATCACAAATTTTAACGACGATTTTCTTCACAAGACGTAGATTTAAAAAACGAATGATTGTTTTCTCTTGTGCGGTCAGGCAGGAAGCCATGTTGCGAAAAGTTGAGTAATCAGCTAGTTATACCGAAAACGCACGTAATCGCATTAGGGCTGAAGTATTTCATTAATTTTGCATACACACGAAACGAAATAGTTGATGCCCGGCTACCTGCTTTAAGCCTTTTAATCCATATTTTGATAAGTATTGGTCGGAGTACTAGATTTTGATCGCCTCAGTTAGACGTCCTCCATCCGATTATGCCGCACATTGTCAATTTGAACCTAATTCATTCGATACTTGGACACGTGGATAAGTCTGCCCTTTTCAAAAACCCCACTTCATAGTGGCTTCTTCGTTTCGTGTATTCGGGAAATTAAATTATTCTCCGCGGTTACCATGTTGGCAAGCATAAAACGAGCAACCGTTCAATAGCGTGCAGCTGGTTCACGTCCATCTAGTTTTCTGTCAGTGCTTTGTCTGTTGTACATCAGTGCGGCATGCATCACATGAATTTTATAAATTATAAAATGTCTACGTGTTTCAGACAACATATGTTGACATTACTGTTGACGCGTACAAAACAAACTGCTTTTCACTGGCCCAGCACATATTGGATTGATAAGATTGCATAGGAACTGATCGTCTGGGTCAGCAGTCTTAATTCAATTTTTCTGTGAAAGCAATACGACAATAATTATCATCTGAAATGTCAACAAGCAAACGGAAAGTAATACAGATATAATGACGACTATACATTGGTATCGGTCATTCATAAGAAAACCTGAACTCCATATAGCAATTCTGTAGTTTTCGTATCGCTGTTTGCGCATATAAGTGTTTTTGAGTAAATAAAGGCGATAACAATTCTCCAGAACGTTTAAAGTAAGAAGCGCACCTCCTACTTCAACAACTGACTGACTGTATTGAGGCTATATAAGATGTTTCTTTATGTCTTAAGTATAGACGGAAAAATTGCGGAAAATGTAACACTCACATATTGTCGGAGAAATGATTGGTCAGTTTGTCAAATACCGAACGGATCATCTAAATCCGCACGTACCAATTATGACGGGCGCGCTTCGAATAATGAGTCTAGGCACTTCTAACAGAAATCCACAAAGGCGGAAGGCAGTAATTGAAGTCAGAAAATGGACCTGAAAATGATCTTTTGTGATGTGTAGTCGCTTATAAATGAAGTAATGGTCATATTTTTCATGCCAAATTGACGGGAGTCAGAGGGAAAGCCACTTTCGTGCACGCATTCTAAAATGAAAGCGGTCATTTGGTATATATTGGTCGACAGAATGTCCTGAAAACAACCAAGATATTAGTTTGTGATTAATATTTTAGCTAGGAACTAAACGCGCTATTCAGTAACGCGAGTGAACAAAAATTATCGGGTAAGTCAAAATTTAAAGGGAACAAAAAGTATCATTGTAACCAGAAATGGACCAGTTAAGTTGCTGCAAGATCTGCTTTGAATTGGTAACAATGCCCTAGGAAGCCTAAGTAGCCTGTTACAACTGTGGCGGCATATTCATTCATTGTGGCCTCAATTACATCAGGTCTTATGAAATATGGGAATATTGCGTGCCTTATGATACTACCCCACCATGTTATTGAAGTCACCGTTTGTGTAATGATGAGCTTTTCTCGAAATTGGTCCCCAAGTTAATGATTATTTTATCTTTAAACTTCGCACTTTCACACAACTGGGTAACATCGCATTTGGTAACCAGACATTATACTTTTAACTGTCGACGTACGTACTTGTGATCAGGTGCGCTTACCTAGTCTAGGGAACTTGTTATCAGTAGATGTGCTCTTAATGAGTTAGGCAGGTCGCCCATTTCGGTCAGGCTGTTGGGTTTAATGAGGGTTAGGCGTAGGTTAAGTTTTAGGATTAGTGTTTGCGTTTTAGGGTCAGGTTTCATTGTTAGGGGTAGGGTTTAGTTTCCCGTTACGGTTACGGTTAGGATTTAGGTTAGGCTTTGGGCTATGGCTAGGTTTTGGGTTAGCGTTGGGTTTTAAGATTTTGATTACGTTTCGGTTTTGATGCTTAAGGTTGGGGTTTACGGTTGCGGTCGTGGTTGGATTTTAAGGTTAAGGATAGGGTTTAAATTTCTGCCATTATTCCACCTACTAAAAACTTCCCAACACTTTCCCTGGTAACTTTACTTTTTCCCAGAAACTTCAGCATTCCTCTATCAGTCCTTCCATTTACCCCACCCATATAACCCCCTTTACCACCATTCCCGTACGACAGGGACTTGTCCACCTTCCGCAGTCCACCTGTCCACCCTTCGCAGTCCCGCATCGTGAAAAAGTATTCCGCGAACAAATATGTTACTGGCACAATATTAGTAAGATGTACATTTAACATTTATATTTTAAGTACCGTTTTCAATAGGGTCATCAAGAGCATTGCCTATTTCTCTAAAAATACACTATTATTATTCCTGGCTACCAACTGCGTCAAAGTTATAGTGAGTAGCGTGGGTTGAACGTCAGTAAAAATAGGCAGGACATTTTTATTTTCAAGATCAATGTCAACTAACCGAATACTTTTATTTTAATACGCTTTGCTCGAATTTCACCGCTGCATTGTTTGCTACTGCCAAACACCCAGCTACTGACAAGCAAATTTTTTAAAACTTATGGCTGATTTCTATCAGAGAATTTGATATGCAGCCAAATGCAATTAATGGACGATCCGTTGCACATGTGCACAATTTTGGTTTTGACAGCAAAACAGAAACTTTTCAGAATATCCCTGATGGGAAAATTTATTCATCTTATATACCCGAGCCCTGCAAACAACTTGGTCTAGTTGTTCATATGAAATTTTGTCATCGGAACAATTTTGGCTATATTCCGTTATGCTACAGGATTTAGGAGCAAGTTATCTGAGTTGACCACATTTGTAATAGTTAAATCGTTCGTCAGTTAACACAAAAAATCGTCCTGCGAAACACAAATCCAATATCGAAGGCTTGTTTGAGTTGGCACACAAACTATCAAGACCAGTGATTAAACGGCAGCAAATATTAAAATAAAGCTTTTGTATGTCTAGCAGGCAATCCAAAAAATCGTCTAGTAGACAGTACACAGTTGTTCGCGTATCCGACCTGTTCTGTCTTAAATACGCTTACAGGCTCCACAGGCCAGGGCACGATATTCAGTGACACTGTAGGCAGTATTTTCAGCAAAATACAACCAGCACGACCTTTGCCTTTCTAAAAATGGATCGTTCTTCTGTACGTACGTGACGTGGAATATTTTCGAAACTATGGTTACATAAATGCCTTAGACGCATGAACGTGCTGGCTGAAATACTTTGGCATTCGACGTTGCATAATTTTAAAGGCAAATACTGCAAGTAAGTCTGATTCACAAAACAACACATCTGGAGGAACATAGGATTGGTCCGATTATGCACTGTTTTTTATAATCTGCCATTCTAGCTGAATGTTCTACTAAGATATTTAAAGAAGTCTCACGCAACGAAAGGATGATTATCACTTGGTCTGCTTATGATAAATATGACCGGCACACAGTGGGTGGACGTGGCAAGCTTGTACACTTTTAAGTGCTTTATGTACGGTCAGGTGTCGTAGGAGGTTTTTGCAAACATTATACCATTTTTTTTTCTAATTTTTCGACTTGCAGTTGATTAAGGCAAAAAAGGGATTTGGCTGATGTCGCTGAGATAAATGATACAGAAAAAAAGAATGATGACATAAGTGCAAACTTTAAAAGCCAGATTGGTAAATGCAGAGACATGATGATTTATGAACGGCCATTTCACGTTATTTAAAAGTCCCACAATAAAGAACTTTTTTCAAACCGAATTATGTCCCTCCTTCGAGTATAAAATCAGCAGCAGACGTAATTATCTACCGAATGAGTAAAATAATCGATACCTATATATAAGTTTACTATGAAATACAATTTGGCTTTTGGGCGATCGAAAATAAACGAGAAACATTCATGCTACTGAAGTAGTCGTTTTTTAGGAAGTGTACTCTTTGCATGCAGCCGAAAGGGGTTTTATTCGAGAGCCAGCATCTTGCCGTAACTGAAATGTAATGGAATAATGTTGCGGGCAGACGTGTTTTACAACCTTACTTAATTAATATTTTCGAAACAAAAACGTATTTTGGAATTTTGTTTGACATTTCATGAGTTAGCCCACCTTCAGTACATCAGTATGCCGGGCATCTGAACAAACGTCTTGCCGACCGTCTGCAAAAGTGTACTCCCAACATAAAGCTTCGTAAGCTGCGCAATATCTTTAATTTATTTCTCAAGTATTTTACAGAGTGAAATCGATTGCATAGAACACGTGCGCAAATGTATCCATTACCTTAATCTTTTGGGAGAAATTTACGTTTCGGTTAATTTTTATGGGCAGTGAAAGAGTTAAAGCCATTTTTGAAATATACTTTTCTAATTTATAATAATTTTGAACGTAACCTGCCATTACACTTGCATTCAACGTCTCCGCACTACATGGTATTGGCTTTCAGGGTACTGAAATGCATACATTTCCATGTATACTCTATAATCGGCATATCTAAATGCAGACACGATGTTTTTTGAGCTACCATTTCACGGCCCCCAAATCTGATAATACGAATCGTTTAAAACGTAAGTGTACCCCTCCTTCTAGGAAGATGCAATTTTTCGCTAATTATTTGAAAGACTGAACAGTTGTATACATGCGTTATAAGAAATATGGTTGAATTTATAAGAGAATCGAAAATCAGCAGCCATTTTAAAATACCGTTTTGCAAAAAATTTTAAAAAGTTTGTGCAGAAGTGGGCGTTTAGAAATATCTTGTAATGCTGATGCTTAGTGATTAATATTTTTAACACTAATTACAGTGGTTAGGCTAACTCATGAAATGTCAACAGAAATTCCAAAATGTGTTATTTTTCGAAGATGTTTCTTAATTGTTGTTGGGAATAAGCTACATGCAGCATAATTATATAACAATTCATTTAGCACAGTAGGCGCAAGTTCGAAAGAACTCTCAGGCTGCAAGCAATAACCACGCTCTGTAAAAAATGACAGTTTAAGCAGCGCGCACTTTTAATATTGATTTTCGATCCCCATAAAAATTCAGCTATGTTTTATGAAAAGCATGCATAAAAATATCTATTCGATGGCTTATTCGAAAGAAAATTACGTCTTTTTTTCCAATTTTGTCCTCGACGGAATTATATATTTCAGGTTTCATAAAGTGCTTTAATTCCCCAATAACTTTGGATCCAACCTACCGTTACACTTGCATTCGGCGTTTCTAAACTGTAAATCGTATATTTTCGGTGTACGGAAAACCATACATTATTCTTCTGTATTAGGAGGAGACAGCACGGGTATTCTTAAATTCAGCAAATGACTTGAGCCATACTGTGAACCTTAGAAGCCACTTTAGTGAATGCAAACACAAGACGTTTTATGAACGGACGTTTTTACGGTATTAAATAATATCACGATAAGAAACTATTTAAAAGAAAATTATACGTCCCTTTGAGCATGCAATTGGAGTAAGACATAATTTTCTGCTGAATGAGTAAACTAATGACTATGTCTATGCTTGTTTTCGACAAATGTTAATTGAGCATATATGGGCCTAGAAAATCAATGAAACGATGGATGGTACACAAGCAGTCATTATTTGAATAGTTTGTATTATACTTCTTACCAAAAAGAAGTTTGTTCAATAACCGGCATTCTGTGGTTAATGAATTATTATAGAATTCTGCATCAGAGTGTTTAGTTTTATAACACTACTTAATTAAGGTTTTGGAAACGAAAACGCCTTCCAGAGTTTCTGTCAACATTTCATACGGTAGCCTAACTACTGTAAATGCCTTTCAAATCGAAAACGCAGTTCAGAATTTGTGTTGAGATGTTATTAGTTAACAAATTTAATATATATGTGTATATATGTGCATATGCACATAAATCCTTGCCATGAAATGACAAACCAGTTAAATACGACAGTTCCTACATTTATATTAACTATATGATGTAGTGTGCAGATTAATGTTTTTGTGATTCCATCAACGGGGAAAAAGTTCTAAGAATCAAGAATAATAACTACGAGAAACCGGTATTGAAATTGCAATATTAATACATTAACACTGAAAAATTGAATGTTAGTGTCAAACGGATATTTTTGGCTCACGCAACAACACATATTTTTCTTAATTCAAAGTTTCTCCGTAAAAGTTGGATGGGTATAAATGTTTGTAATATGTATGACTCCAGAAAAATCTAGCATTTTCGTCAAATGATCATTATCAATATCATCGGCAGCGCAGGTTCCCAGACAAATGGGGTAGTCAATCGCAAATGTCTTTTTTCACCCAGAAAATGTCATCTCGCGATCTTTGGCTCACAATAAATTTCCCCCATAATATTCGAGCATAACGAAATAACGCAGACCCAAACGATTAATGATGTGGGTTTCAGCTATACAAATACCCTTGATTAATCTCCCCACGTCCAACAAATATCACCGAAAGCCACTCGCCTCTATGGATTCATATGTTAAAATTTCACCCTAAATGCACTAAGAATACAACTTCTCAAAATGTACGTTCCATCTCTCCTAGATTATTACTCAATTTTCTTCGGTATAATGCCTTCAGATAGCCGAAAAAACTAGAAGGCATTCAAAGACGTTTTACTACATCTTTGTCTAGAAGTGATGGTATCCATGGTTCATACTTAGAACTATATCATAAATACGGTCTTCGCCCCTCTGGATTAGAAGACCTCAAAATGGTCTAAACTTCCTATTCAAGGTCACCAATGACCTAGATATTCTAAAAATGAATTTACTAACAAACCAAAACGCTTCCAGAAACACCAGAAATAACGAAGACATTATAAGGATCCCCAAATTCACAAAGTCCCAACGCTCAAATATCTATTTCCGAAGGTATGCGACTGTCTGGTATTCTCTTCCAAGTTCTATCCGGAAAAGTCGAACCCTAATTGAGTTTAAAATAAAAGCTAAGAAATTCCTTTCAAATAAAAATACACAATTATTTTTAAATAAGATAGGACATTTTTCGAGTCAATTCTTTGATATAGAATTTGGTCCGAAAGGGCTCTGATGATGCCAGCCGCATGAATAATAACGGAACATAGCAATAGATCAATCAAATTTATAAAAGTCAGCATCATTGATAATCATAGAACAGACAGTAATATTCTTCCTTTCCTTCCTTTATCATTTTCATCAGTTATGTTACAAAACTAAATATTCCTTAGGAAGCTAATAATAACATCTCTTCGATAAAACCCTGCATATGAGTTGTACGTAAGTCTATATTAAGGCCATATTAAACATATGCACAACTATATTAGGTCATAGTAAACAGTCGACCACTACTCCTATAATTTCAAATTAACAAGAACGATATGATACATGATTCAATAGTATTTTGACAGTTTTGATTGTGACTTACCACTGAATGCTTCTTACACCGGATATATATTCATCTTTTCCAGCTGTTATTCCAGACAATTATAACAAGCCTCCCGAAGAACAATAAAGAAATGCGCGACCACCCCTTTACATCTGGCCAGATAGACTGACGGTAGCGGCCGAGGACGTCAAGGGTAGCACACACCAGAGTAAGGATACACCGAGAAGAGATCCTGGCGGAAGTAGACCTGAACGGAACTGCTAACATCTCTCGAGACTCGTTCACGCGCAGAAGAAGAGAGTATGTAGAGTATGGATATAGTGTAATGCAACAACATGATATGGAGAATGGATATAACAAATGTTTGTGTACGCGAGTAACGAGGAACAGCAGATAGGTGACCTGTCTGGATGAATAGACGACCCTGAGATATTAGCTAAACAGCCAGTACGGATGCAGCGCTGTGGGAACTGCAGGGAAGGGCCGGGGGGAGCTGACGTTGAGTGAGAAAGCGAGAGAGAATCGAGAGCGACGGTTGGTTGCGGGGGGAGGGGTCGGCGGTAGCGAGGGGAAGGGACACCGGCTGTCTTCGCCAGCACGCAGTTACGCCATCTCCATCCCAGGTTCGCGCGCCAAAAGTGTCACATCATTCAAACAACTCTGTCCAAGTCCAGGGGCGTTACAAGGCCAATATTTGAATCATTTACGTAAAGATACTTGACCTTCAATTAGCGTGTTTCACCAGCGAATTCATATAATGTGCATTCATTGCTTAATTCAACACTAAAAAGGAATGTGGATCTTTTAGTTATTTGCCTGTCTAAGATACAAACGGCAGTAGGGAAGTTGCTGTCAATGATGCGAAATGTTGTATACGCCATGCCGATATCAAACCTGAAAGAATTTTGATTAAAATCAATTTTCCAAACAACATACAGCAGTATTTATCATGCGGAAGGACATTATTTAAAGCAAACCCGTCGAGAGACATACTTCGAAAAATCCGCATGCAGATTACTATGTTTCTACGAATTCTTTAATGTTGGGCACACGCGCGAGTCATTTCTGGAGTAAATCATAAGGGATGACAGGTTCAACAGAATAGGTGAGTAGCATTTAGATAATTAGTCAACTGACAAAGGGGGTGGCAGTTTTTCTGTTAACTGCAAAGGATTTTACGATCTGTCGTCGAGTCCTTATTAGAAGTCTAGGTCCCAGTACCCACTTTTTTGTTTTCTATCGATACGAACATATAAGTAATGTAAACGATGATCGATCAAACAGTTAGGGTAATACAAGGCAACGGTATGGAGTAGGACCCCACTAACGACGGCTTACCTCATAGGGACTTTTATATTGGCATCTATTCGCATGCATTTACAGACATTACAGTCCCAATAACAAACACGTGCCATGAATCTAAACCATCACTCAAACTTCTTTATTTTCTGAAATTTACTTTTGATTGCCGCGCTCATTTCTGTTGTCATACGAAAGCGTACGATGGGTATTTCGGCAGAAATCCAAACAATTTCAGCGTTTTCCTGCATTTCTTCCTCATACTGTCTAGTGTGCTACCCCACCTGTAAAACCCCCCATATCCCCAATCACGTATGACACCATTCACAGTCTGCCGACAGTAAAGTGGGGTCCTTCTTCATACCGTTGCCTAATACAATCTACACAAAGTTTTTGCGATATTCAACTAAGTGCTCTGGATGAGAACCAACGTTTTTTATGGGACCCGATATTAAACTAGGTGCAAATTTAAGGTTAGCAAACAGAATCGTCTAGTTTTATTGGCCAATTTTTCAAACTTTTCATCCGGATTCACCATCAAGTACAGAAATGTATACTATGCAGAAACGATACTAGGCAATTGCAATATACGTCGAACATTGCCAGAAATACAACAAATGTCAGGTTTAGGTGACAAAAAGTGGTTTGGCGTAGACTTTGTCACTCGGTTTGCCTGGCGACGTAGTTCCCGTTGAACCGAAGGGAACAATGTATTCCATGTCATGTTGCAAGTCCTTCTTTTCATCGACCCCGTAATACGCGGCCGGTAAGGTATGCATGTACCTTATAAAACTTGTATCTCTGAGTTTAGTTGTACGCTCACATTTACACATAAGGTATTTGCTGTGCTCGACAAACGTAGGCATTTGCCTTGCATTGTAAACCGTTGGAAAAAATGTGCTTTTTGAGACTGTGATTAATTGGCATTCCATAAATTGCTAAACATATTTCAAATAACGGTTGATGCAAATGTATTATTAAGCGTAAAATCAAAAAGATAGACATATTGTAACTACGACATACGGACAGTATGCAGGTAAATTTGTTAAACACGTGTCTTCTTAAAAACCCTTTAAATGACGGCTTATGAGCCCACGGTGGCTTTAGCAGACCTAGGGATCCAAAAAACAGTGTTCTAACGGCGATGCATTCTGAGAAATTATGTCATATGATATTTTCCTCAAATGATCCCTAACATGTATGTAAACTAATTCAGTTCAGGTCCGTTTATTTAAAGGAAAGTAGGTGTATTACTTCGTAATCCCTATTTGTTACAGACAGAGTAAGTGTGCGAAAAAATAGAGAGAGGTAGTCTCGAAAACTAAGGGAGCAAAATATTACAACTGTATAGAGATACAAAGTGTTTCATGCTTTGTCAGAACTGGATGGCGCACGCACTCTCTTTCGGTGCATAATACAGTAATTATTTAAAATACACCTAACCAAATGGAAGGAAATATAAACAGTGGTCTTCATACTTCGTAGTGAATGTGGATATTAATGTGAACCGAGATTTATGCACTAGTACATTACATATGCACTAGTACATTACATAAATTAACGCTACTTTAAAGTGCGCTGTAGTACCACGGCAGTAGTGAATAGTCAACGTAAGTCATTTAGACGATAGTCCTTGGAGAGCATTGTTTTAGGTACTGCGATGCCGACCCAGCTTTCTTTTAAAAGCTTTAACGGATTCAGACATAAAAATCACCCCAAGCCAAGAGACAACAATCTTAACCACGCAGAATGCGGAATGCTGGCATGAGGTCATCCCGTAGCCACTTGCAGTTGAGAGGAAAGAGATTTAAGGCAACTAACCACGTTTCGTAGGGCAGTGTGCCCCATGGAGTTTAAAAGTTGGTTGCACGTTGTCGAACATTCTACGGTATTTTGAAATCTTAGGCCAACCAGGACAATCCTGTTTGAATAGCAAACTCCAAAATTTGAAAGACATTGAGGAAGCAGTATTCATCGACAGAAGAGAGCGTCCCTATAGGATGCATATAACGGACTTGCCTAACTTTGATCAGGCAGCTAAGACTTGACTTAATTTTCCACGGAAACAAACAAGTTCTTCTCTCAGTCTGGTATGGCCGTCGGGCGACTGGGAATGTTGTTAGGAAAACTGTTCCTGCCATAGTGTTGAAAAGCACAGTTGTTTACGTGAATCAGCGAAATCCGGCTGCTTAACTCTTGCTCTAATTGGTATAGGTTTGCCTACAATATATCTCCTCAACTTAATTTCGTATGTAACATTAGATGCCTAAGCAACTTTTAATTGTTTGCCTGCGTAGCTCTTGACGCCTATATGATGAATAATGTAGTGCCAATGAACAAAGGTAACGGCAGCCTCCGCCGACAGCTGGTCACTGACCTGCGCAGTTGAAGACCGACCGAGTAAAACGATACTCCTATTCGACTGTGTGTACAGAAATCAATGGTGAGAAACACTATCAGGGCCATGCTGAAGTTGATGTAGATTGCATGCACCACATTCCTTCTGTCAGGACTCCGAATTCAGATTTCTCGCTTAATTGTTTTAAACCAAAATTCGGAAATACGTTTCCGACTTTAAATTATTGTTGAAGTAGGGTTGTGAGGTCAATAGTCCCGCAGCATAGTCGTGTAATAAATCATTTACTTCAAGATGCTGGCTTTCTAACGAACTTCTTTTATGCTGCCTATTTAATTCGCCCTAGGTAAAAAATGGCTATTTAATTAGCCTTAAACAGTCTCATTGATTTTCATTGCACTTGCAAGTTGAAATTTTTTAATGGAAAATGCTCATGACAATATCCGTGCCTGTACTAGTTTTATATAAAATTAGACTTCTTTAAATAATAAACCTGAAGGGGAGGGTATGGCTCTGAAACATGAAGTCTTTGTATTTAATAATTCTGCTTGTAAATTTTGCAATATGCTCAAATCCACCAATTAATTTATGGAGATCAATGGGGTCTTCTTAATACTGTAGATAAATGCATGATTTTCCGTATACGGAAAATATGCACCTCTTAGTTTAGAGGCACCAAATACGGGTGTAATGGGATGACGGAATTGAAAGTATTTGGGAATTGAAAGTCTTTTAGAACCCGAGCATATCTTCCTTCAGTACAAAATTTAAAATGGCGTAATGTGCTTCCAAAGCATTATATAACTTATAATTTTACGAACGGTTGCCATAAAATATATTTGTTGACAATCATCTAGGCGACGCTAATGAAACGGAGATTTGGAGCGCGGTCTTCTTGGTGGCATTTGATGACTGTTTGTCAGTTTGCGTCTGGCATCGTCCGTGCTGTTTCTTCTATAATGTCAAACCGTCCACTCGTTGATGACTAACTACAAGAACATGTGCGCAACTTTCAACGGGTCGCATTGACTTGCCAATTTAACACTTTATAAAATGTGTCGATTAAAAATTATCTGTGAGAAGCAAATATGTGAATACACGTCCCGACTTTGTCTTAGGCCCTCTGACACTGTCTAAACAGCCTGAATGAAGTTAGAATTGCCTGCAGATATGTGGGTTGTGACTTCCTTTAACCAGAGGATATCTGCCTCCTGCGATTTTAAAATTGATTATGGCTGAGTAGCATTAACGAGATTTATCTGATCACCAAACGAAATCCACGGCGTTCCCCAAAACACATGCTGGCCTATTGACTTCGCGAATGGAGATTGTTTACTTCTATGGGTGGCAATAATTTCTGCTAAGGTGCGGCGCCAATTCAGAGCATTCTCCACAGACCTAACAGACTGATCGACCTAGCGCCATACCACGTTAAAATGCCGCACGGGCTGGCATCTCAAAACACATGCCAGTCAAAAAGAGCCCTGGCCTCCTTCAGTTCATCCAAAAAAACTCCTGACAGCCCTGACTTACGCCGTCTTTCCTGCATGTCACTGCAGGGATGGCCAGCTTCAATACTGTCTGGGGCAGAAAATTGGTTTTCTTGTATAGTTAATCTACTGACATTTAGAAAATTTTTGTTGATAGAAGCCATGGTTACAGCCGAATGATGATGCAATTTCCACTTCTGAACACGTAATCCATTTGACCGTTTCTGGTGCCTGAACCTGTACGCTAGTATGGTATTAATTTTTTTTTAGTTTGCCTGCACAAATAATTGGCATCAATTTCTCTCTCGAGATGTATATAGTTTACGCCGGTATGTTTTGAAATGCTTATCTCAAACGGTCTGTCATCGTGAAAACCGAATAATACATTCCTCTTAGTAGTCAAACGCAAGAGGACGTAATCTTCTACCGTATGACTTAAACATTTTATAATTTTACGCAGGTTTTCCATGAAATATCATTTAATTTTTAAGGGCTTCGGAAATAAACGACAAAAATGAACGACATTTAAGTAGTCATTCTGTAATGAGTACATTTTTTGTATGCAGCCGAAAAACGTTTCGTTTGAAACGGTCATCCTGAGCAAACTGACGTATTAAAGAACTGTACTGCATGATTACTAGTTTTACAACTTAATTAGTCTCTTCGAAGCGAAAACCCATTTGGGAATTTCGGCCGAATTTTTATGAGTTAGCTCACTTAGTGTAAGTATTTTCCGATACAGGCCATTCACGCTCGGATAGCAAACTCCAGGTGTGGCTACACAAAGTTCGAAAAACTTTAGAAAAACAGTCATTATCGATGAAAGAATGCGCTCCTACAGAATGCATTATCGCGAACCTGGCTACATTTGTACATTATAAGTCGGACTTAAGGGAATTTTTTATCCAAGCACACAAGTTCTTCTCCACGTGCACTGTTTGTAATGGTATGTCCGTTAGGCCGTTGAGTATGTAGTAAGGAAAAATGTTTCCGCCGACATGTAGGAAGGCAGAGTTGTTTGCGTCTTTTGGCGAAGGCCAGCTGTTTAACTATTGCTCTAGTCGGCGTAGTGTTGCCTGCAATCGGTTGTGCAGTGTCTGACATAACTAATGAGCAGAGTAGGATCAAGAACAGAGTTATGAGGGGCGCCCCTCTTCAAGTGCAACCACCGCCGACTGCTGGTCACTGAAGTAAACATTTAGAGAGCAGCCGAGTCAGACCTTTGAATCCACGTCGGTAGCTTACCTTATACTCCTATAAGGTTTTGTGCAAAGAAGGCGATGGTGAGAATCACTATCGAACACCTCGTTGAAGTCGTTATGGATTACATGCGCTCTATTCCCTCTATCAACAGTCCGAATCCAATGTGTTACATGATGGGGCAATTTTATTCCACGGATAGGCCTCTGTATAATCCGCACTGGGAAGTGGAGCTCAAATGGTTTTGTTCAAAAAGTCGCATCATTTGTCGCTTAATTACTTTTTGCATAATTTTGCATCTCAATGAATGTTGACATAAATTCAGAAATGCAGTTTCGACTCAAAGTGATTGCTGAAGTGCAGTCCAAGGATTATTCAGTTACCTCTGGGTGCTGGCGTTTAATCGAAATTCATTTCCGCCGTTTGCATAAAATGCACTCGGTGAGAAAGACAACTTATTTAGCCCTAGAAATTCGCCCTGATTTCTGATGCACTTGCAAATTCAAATACATTTTGTTGAAAACATCCAGTAGAATATTCGTATTTTATATATTTGGTAGAAAGGTAGGTCTTCTTTAACCACAATTCTTTATACCACAATTAGATGATAAATTTCTGTTATTAAGTTTCTTCTTATGAGATTATTTAAGACTGCTAAAAAACTCGTTTATTAGCCGTCGTGTTTCTACGTTTACTAATGTTGCTTGTAAAGTTTGCAATCAGTCGAAATCCGCTAGTAAATTGTATGAACACCTATAAGGTCACTTATTTATACCATAAGAAAATGTATGACTTTCTGTATAGGAAAATATTTTTTTGTAGTTTGGAAACTGTGAATGCAAATGTAATGTCGTGTCGGTTTCAAAATTATTCCGGAAATGGAAGTATTTTAAAACCAAAGTATACCCTTCCTTCCATATTAGGAAAAAACACAATTTTCTACCAAACTAGTTAGAGATTGAGTACTCATATGCTCGTATTCCATGTAATATGTGTGCTGGCATCCATAAATATAACAAAATTATTAGCGCGGCTTTCTAAAGAGCATTAGAAGGCGGTTTGTACATACGCTTCTGGAATCTCTTGTGCTGTCTCTTCGATAATGTCAAACGGTTCGCTCGGTAATGACTGACTTTCCGAGTATACCTGCAAGTTTAGGCGGGCTGTATCGAATGGCCAATTTAGCACTGTATAAAGAATGTTGACTATATCACATGTAAAGATTAATCCGACCCAACCTCGTCTCATGCCCTCCGTTGCTTTCAAATCGGCCTAGGCAAAGTTAGAATTGCACGCAAATATCTCAGTCACAACTCCATTCAGTCAGATATTCAGTTCACACGGTCCAGGACGCCGATCAAGGTTTAATTTAATTTGACCAGTGACTAGATGGAAGCCCTCATCACAAATCAAGTAGCAAAGAAAACGTCTGTGAATAAAAAGAGATGTCAAAATTTCCAACGATGATTTCAAAAGCCAAATTACCAAAAAAGTAGTTTGTTTCTGATAATTTCTCTTTATGCCTGCGGACAAAATTATATTCTGAAGTCGGCAACTGTGCCTGAATGGTTAGCTTGTTACGGTTGGCCTATGTTCAATCGTACACCCTCACCTCAGTACGTTTATTAATGCTTTCTCTAAAGTGATTAATACAGTCCATATTCATCTAAAAAAATTTCACGCTCTATATGTCCAGTTTATATAAGCATGCACAAAGATATGATTGTTCCTGCAAGAAACTCATACGCCATGATTATGGGAACACAGACCTTAATTGCATTATCATTTTGGATTGAAATTTACTCGAAATTGATATTCTTTTATCAACAAAATTATTAAAAGATTACGCAATTCGTCACCGATTGAGTAGAAGAAAGAACATTTTCATGCCTGTTTTCCATTGACCCGTCAACAGCCGCACCCACTGTCAGGAGGACGGTTGCGGTGAGCAATGGGCGAACAAAAATGCATGTGTGCATAAAGCCCACCGCGTTTAAGGAAGACACGCTGAAATTTATTTACTGCTGTTATGCAAGATTTATACGTTTCAGTTGGTTGTGCTGAAGTCGCACATCTCTGAGTTTGTAATCTGTAGGAACGAATATGTCTCCTGTCTCCAATGTGCTTCCGAACGTTTACCTGATGGGAAATTTTGCAAAGTTCTCACAGCCTACTTTGGTCAGTAGTCATGCCCTAGCTACTTTAAACTGGCAGTTGGATTGTATGTCGATCATTCTGGCCTTGCACATTTTAACTTGCATTCTAAACGACGACAACCAATAAACGGTTGAATGAGGACGGTTTACTGGTTGTGTTTGTGGTGAAAAACGGCCAACCCTATTGTACATTGTAGTGGTCTGCATAGACAAGCACGCTTAATCCTCGTATAACACCAAATTGACGCCAAGTTACGAAACATTTCATCACCCACATGAACTGTGTCTCTAATCGGCAGCGAGACTTAACATAGACTTAAATGAATATCACACTACTTATGAGTTCTTGCACCAACTACAAAATACTCATCAATGTCGATAACTTACTTCTTTAGCTGTGCGTGGGTTCATGGAATCTCCCTCATGCCCAAAGCCGGACCTAATACACCAAGCCATGTAGGTTATGGTACAGTCAACATCTCGAATCCAGTTACCACCTATGATAAATGTTGGTACGACGGCTTGTGTAAGTGTACACTCCAAACGTATTGTGGCGTTTGAGGAAGTGTGTGATCACTTTAGACAACCAATGATTCCCTGCAACGGTTCAAGAGACAGTGAAAAGGTCCCGGCATTGTCACGATTCGAAACGAATATGCTTAATTCAGCCCAAATTTTTCTCAAGCGGGGTTTGAATAAAGGTTTCACTGAAAACCAATAACTAAACAGACAAAAGACGAAAAATCAAACATGCGCATTTTTGTTGTCTGCGTGGCTAAAAGCCGTCAGCTCAGCGGCACATAGTTAGTCTTCGAGAGAACGTGCCTGTCCATTATAGAGGGTTTTTTGCTCAAAACCAGAGGACATATATCCGTCTTTCATGCAAGATATTGCAACTTCGTGACAAACCGTTTTTAAGCTTAATATCTGGTCAAGATCACGTAATATAGAGCGCGATCTCGGTTGCCGACTTTTTATCCGTTCCACCGGTATATCATTGCCGGTGTCCGCATGTTATTCGTGAGAGGAATCACGATCAATCGGCACACAGTCACATATACCAGTAATAGTTAATTCATTCATACAAACCACCTTAATTCCTAAACCGCGTTAGGACAACCCCTTTCCAATAAAATCGTACTGTCCCGACGAGAATCCACCGAAAGCTACGTATGCTCGCCACGTCGTCTTCTGAACCCATAATCAGTTAAAAATGATAACAATAGTGTCGTATCATAAATGGAGAAGAAAGGTACGTCACGAGATCCGACAAACGACATCAGGCAGCTCTCCTGCAATTTGCCCGTCTTCCATTTGCCTGATTTTGACTTAGTAGCTCTTGTACGATAAACAAGATCTATATCTGCGGGAACCTGCACGTCCGGCGACGTTGTTTCTTCGAAGTCTCTGATGACGGTCTCCTGTATGGAACCGATAGCTCAGACTATTATATGCACTGTTCAGTGTTCGCGCGAACATCGTCTTTGTAGGCTTCTATCACTTTGAACAAATTCAGGCGCAAGTCGCTCTCCTGTGTCTGCAAAGGCGCCCTTGGCGATCGTAAGGCTGCTGGGCGCAGAATAAAAACATAGATAGGACAAGCGCAAATTAGCACTGCTGTGGTAGACGAAGGCTGGCAGATCAACGTAAATCCATCGATCGGAAACGAATTAGTGTTTGGGGGTTTGCGACAAGCTGAGTGAGTGGACAAACTGCCCGTCGTGAGTGTCAATATGGACATGACGCTTAGGGCTGCCTGCGTTAGAATACAAAGTCGCGGGTGCTTGTTAAGATCGATACAGGCTACCCACACATGTTACTTCTGTATCCACGAAGTGGGCCGTACTCTTTTGCAAATATGTGGGCAGACGCGAAAGGTGGGTAGTCACACCAAATGTCAGCAGTCAGCCTCTGTTTGTTATTCCAAATCACGGCAATTAGAGATGTGATGTCGCAAATGGAGCTAGACGTTTTTTGTATTGGACGTGACGCTTAGCTCGACCCAACTTAGCAAGTCGTGATCTAGCGACAGTAATACCTAAATGACGCCTGTTGCAGGTAGACCTCTTTTGAGATTCCCAGTCGAAAGGCAGGGGAGATATCAGATTAGCGTACTTTTGAAGGTAGAGCTGCTTCCCTTGGATATCGCTACCATCTTAAATAATTTACCTATCGCTTCTCGGAGATCTGCCGAGCAGGAAAAATACAATATATAAAAATCACTTCGCTTTGAAGCAGGCTGCATTTGTTGGAGAAACGAGATGTCTGAGAAAAAAAGTTTTAAAAAACCACCATTTGTGAGATGAGTTGTATTAACTTCAAATACTTTGATGGCATCGGCATTTGTTCTTTTTCGATATACAGCCGGTGTAACCTTGCATCAGTCCGTACTTCTATCCCTGTAATAAATAACCTGAAGTCGTTTTCACTTAAGCCCTATCGTCTCGATCATATGGAATCACGGCTGTGTTAAGTATCTAATGTGGCCTTCTAGCTTTGCGGTACTTTCTACTACCAGATATGCCTTTCTTATAACGAATTGCAGTTTTTAGACTTGGGCTAATGCTTGTCGCGTTATGACTAAGTCATCGAGCTGACTCCATATTCCCAGAGTCCAGTAAGCATATCCTATCCTGTTAAACTTACTGTTAAATTTACTTATGAGATGTGGAATAAAGTTTCCCAAGCATCATGATAAAAGTAAGGTTGTCCTAGGGCCATTGCGATATACTATGCGGTTTCAAACGCTCTTGTCTGTGAAACGAATTTGTACAGACGACAAAAACTGAGCATGCACGTGGAAATGCATAATGCTGTTCTTTGATCTACCAGTCAGATGCTCCAGGAATATGTGCAGCCGTCTAGATACGGCATAATTTGCTTGTCCGAAGCTACCCCACTCTATTGATGAATTGCATCTCCAACTCATCTACCTTTATCACTGATGTTTTGCGTGAGGCTTCTTCTTCCTTAGCATAAAATCATCTAACAGAGCTAGCCCGCATGGGAAAATGGTCATTTCTTGGGTATTCTTTTAATCTTTCAGCAAAACGTAGGTCACGCTGAAGTGGAGTTCGATGGCCAGCTGGATAATAAAGACTTTCTCAAGCCCAGCTAACGCGGCATTGATTAGCAATGCCTCGTCATCCTGAGAAATGCCTACTGGCAGGTTAGAAGAATTAAGTAGTAGATGCAGTCACCCTCTATCTATAAAGCTCGACAAGGAAAGCGGGAAGGTATTTTACCGAACAGTAATCGGGCACTGAAACAAGTTGCCTGCGTATTGATAACTGCATACAAGCCCACACACCTGACTGTACATCAAGGTACATATTGCAGTGCCCTTGAGAGCACATTTTAACATGTAAATACTATGTTATTGTTCCTGGTCTGCAGGATTTATTTTAAATTTACGCTATCTGTATTATTTGTATTTGAGCCACAGTCAACATTAATTCCTCTCTTGATCTGAAGTACTACATTTTAAATCATTTTACTCTCTGTCTGACCTCCTGCGGCCTTTTCAAAAACCTGCCTGCATTTATGTAGAGTAATCTGCCCGCCAATATTTTTAAATTAGATACCTGAATCCTACTCTATTCCAAAAAAACATTAAATTGCAGAATTTTACTTTTAGAATTTCAGATGGCACATGTTTCACTTCTTGGAAAATTGATTGTTAACCAGACGAGTTTTTGCAAGTTGACCGGAGACAACGCTCTTACAGGTATGGCGATGAACCTACTCACTGAGAGTCAAGGAGCGCCAATCAGGTTGTAGCAACCATTTCGTTTGGCTTGGAATTACTTTCCCGTAGTAATCAGAGTACATGGTGATTTGGAGATTATAAATAGCGATTGCAAACGCCGAACTTTAGTTCTCTAAGGACCGGCTAAATATGGGCGTATATTCTGCTTTCTTATTAAAAACATGTTTTATAATATCGGCCACCATTTCCTTGACGTTGACTTGCAATCGAAATTGGTCCATTTGTAAGCGGTCTAACTTTATTCGGTACATATATTTATATGCATACCTATATTCGTAGATGTATATAACGTGCAATTTTACCTAAAATATACGTCAGTAGGTTTTGCTGAGCAGGTTAATTCGAGGCGCTTTTAAGAAATATCCAGTTTGACACTTAGCATGTCTTGTTAACAAATGTTTCTACTTGATTTCTTTTTTTATTCGCACACTTTCTGCAAAAATGTTTACTATTGGCTCATTTGCACATGTCGCGCACTATGCCATGCAATAATTAGAAAGAATGAACGATTCAATAATTTTGGTAGTCTTGTAACACGTGATATAGTATACGACGAGATAATCTAGGTAAAAGACAGCTTGCACAAGAGAAATGGGGTCAAAGTAAACACAGGCTGGGCAAAAAGGAACAACTCGAGCGTATTAGAATATACCGCTTCAATAAACATAATGGCCAAAAACTACATTTTTCTTTTTGGCGGTTTAAAATGCACTTAGATTTCAACATGATTGCAAAAGTGCCGAAAACCTTTGAAGACAACTTTGCAGTCTTGTTTAGACCTCCATTTAAAGTTCGCTGATATTCGTCAGGAATAATTGGTGATAGGCAATAAAAAGTGAATATTTCGACGCAGTTAACACAAAACCTGATTTCATCCGCATTTGTTGCTAGATATTAAAACTTTATCCTCTAAATACATTTTAGATCAGCGCCTGATGGTTTCTTCTACTGTGGACAATATATTAAGCAAACTGCAGTCGACACAACCACTGCTTTCTAAATCGGGGTCGACAGTTCTCCAGGCATGTGGTGGGGACAAGTTTGCAAACGACGGCTGCAGCGTGGACTCAGACGTCTGGTATTGCAGACTGGTATCCACTGACCTCAGCCTCTGTATCGCGTCAAACGCAAACTCTACGGGTAAGTAGATGTACGCAGAAACTTGCTACAAGTAACGGACAGAAATAAAAGTCGTAGGCATGCATTCGTAGAATACCACTAAAGATCTATACGAGTGATATCATATGCCTCTATATTAAAGATAGCTGAAGAGCTTAAATTTCATAAAAATATTTAGACTATCCTAGCGACCGTTAAGGCAGGAATATCCAGCTGATTATTTCCAGTTTTGCTGCATATAAAAGGTGTTTTCTGAAATAGTCATGGTTTCTTGTGATGGGTGCAAAGCAATTTTCGACCAGAGTGAACTGCAAGCCATTGGCGGGAACAACAGTAGTTGGCAGGCGGTATAAACTTGTAATAGAGCATTTTCCCTTCGACGTCGATGAATATCTTTGTGACGGAGCGCATACTTTACGATGTCGACAAACACCGTGTTATTCACGGTGCCCGTTGTTGAGCACCAGATTAGTCGTCCTCCTTATTTAAATGTCATCCAAACTCTGGGTCGTCATGTGAAATTCTTTGCACCATGACTACTCAGACTGATTTTGGTGGATTGCCTAAGAATAAGAGTTCATCAAAAATAAGTATTTTAAGCATGCACGCCTGTGATTAATATAGTCCTTAGCAAACAAAAGTTTTATAATTAGCTTATTACTTATAAACGACGCTATCAGGGCTTTTTGCCGGTAGTCCCCCAAGTCTCTCATCCTCTCCAAATTTCCCTCAAAGAAAACATTGGTGGATGTTCCCTGTGAATAGGCTTGATTAAAATATTATGGTCATTTTAAGTGAACGACGAACAAAATGTGGTTTTGGATGACTGTGGACGGCATAGATCTATCGCACGTAATTATAGGCACCGGTACAATATTGATAATTGGGTGGCGAGTAATGAGATAATATTGATATTATAAGCTGATGATTCCCCCAAAGGCCCTCCGGCTGTAACTTATACTTTGCGCTTCGAATCGACGTCAAACAGGAAGTGATTTAAAGTGACGCCATGTTGTGTGCACTCAGCATATATACATATATCTGATGCCATCTCTATGACGTTGACGCCGACAAAGACAAGGGACACCGAAATTGCCATTTCTGGTTTATAAGTCACTATCAACCAGCTATACTCAACCCAAGTGTGGATCTCCTAAGATTCGAGTCTGGCATACTTGGTCATGGAGTTTGACATTCTACCATTGAGCCACGGGCCCGTCGTTCTGTCGTTCGTGATCGTGGATATCAATTATGACAGATGGTGGCTCAGCGATCGGGTTACGGAACATGCTCGTCCCGTTGTTCGTTGGGGCTCATATTAGGACCCTCGCAGGCCGTCCCACCGCGAGTAGTAGTGGAAATAAATGAGATGATGATGATGTTGTTGTTGAGGATGATGATGATGATGATGATGATGATGATGATGATGATGATGATGATGATGATGATGATGATGATGATGACAAAGGCAAGGGAGACAGAAATAGCCATGTCTGGCTTATTGGCTGTCATTCAATCTCAAGGGATCCACACTTGGTGCTGGTTAAAATATTTCGTCACTTAGGCCCCCTACTGTAATTTTGAGTCGCGAAATCCATTTATGTAAAGTATGTACCCGTTGACTATCCAAGGATATTAAGTACAGTGTATTTTACTATATTGTGCGCGCAAATTAATTTCTGAACACCAAATACAAAAGTATTAAGACAGACGTATGTATAAAATGGACTTGCAATAACATCACTATTCTTTAATCATCAAAGACTAAATTTTATAAATGAACACTCTAAATCGCTGCGATCATAAGCCGGAATAAACTGCTCTATTTGCAATTTTAAGGACGCAGCATATTTGAAGAATAACAATTCATGCTTAACATTGTCTTTTATATTATTTTATGCCATTATAACAAAACAATGCACTGCATTTTTAAAGCACCCGGAGTGCCACTGGGAAAGATAGCCTACAAAAAGGCTTCAGTGGTTTTGAAATTAATAATAGTAAACGAAAATATTGTATTATCGGCGATGAGGATTGAAGACAGCTCAGGTGTTCTACGTCTCGATCAGCAGTACGACGTCATTAGGGAGGCGCTCCATCTAAACAGATATCAAAATATTCTGGACAAAGTGCTCAGTTTATTTTTGAAAGGACACTTGATGTCGGGGTAGAATGCACTCCCAATAAAAGGATACATTTACTGTACGTCTTCGCCTTTGTCATTTGATAGTAATATGTTTATTTGAATCAATATATGTTTGAATGTCTGTTATGACAGCCTAACAGTCATTGACGACGATGTCCACTGTGTCACCCACAGCATGCTGACCGTCGCGTGATTTACTTTATGGTGAATGTAGACTTCCACGACATCTACCACGATCTATCCTCATTTACAGCCTGGACCTCATTCAAAGACATAGTCAATAAGACAGTAGACGGAGGACGCAGAGCGGTCGGGACCGCGCCGTGTCGTTCCAGTTCACACCCGTGGTGCACACAGCAAATGACCAAGATTTTATTTAACAGCAAAAATGGCTGGGACAGCCGAAGCCACGCCTAGGCTTGTAGTCACGCCTTAAATCCCACGGCGTGCGATTGCCTTAAATCTACATCAATAACGAATCATTTCAGCTCGAGTCTTAGACCGACAGCCAATGGCTGCAGACAAAACACAGCGCTGGGTCTACTGCGAAATCCAAGTTATCCCGTAAGTTGGCAACCTTCAAAGCCACGACTTTTGGTGCATCCCAATGGCTTTAAGTGCATCTGATTGCTTATAATAAGGGAAATGCGCTGAGTTGTCGACCACACGCATCCCTACCATTCCTAGGCGACAGCCGGTCGGGTGAAAAATGCGGGAAATGGGCGCAGTGACGGACATATTTAGTTACCTTGTCACCGCACGCCACATGCGCGATCTGGCCCACCTAAACACAAACAAAAGAATTTCAAACGACGGCGGTTGGGCGGCGTATATACGTGAGAGTGTCGTAAGCAACGCTGAGAAGGAGCCAGTTCTGCATGGCTCTCAGGCCACCATTCGGCCACTCCAAACATACACATCTGGGCAGACTGCGTGGAATGTGTTTGGGCGTCAGTCAGAAAGCTTTCAAGCCGCAGCCCTTAACGTGTCGTGATAGATTCCGACGCGAATCTCACACACACTGTGGGCGCAGCATTAAGACGGAGGCAGGCGCACATTTGTCCCTCGCGCAGAAGGCGGCTGTTGGATGCTTGCGGTGGTTGATGATGTTGCATGATGTGGATGGAGTAAGATGTAACGATGTGGTTGTAATGGCGTGGTTTAGTCGGTGGTTGTCTACCGCAGGTTTTTATGAATGCGCAATGCGATCTCAGAGGCCTATGAGCAGGTGAATTTGAGTGTGCAATGAGGGCAGTTGATGCGAATGCGACCAGTGTCTGTGGGTGCTCCAGGTACTGGCTCGCTAGTCTCTGTGCGATGGATTCGAAAGTGACCGACCAGGTCGATGTGTCAAGTGAATGCACGTCGACTGGTTGGGCCTGAAAAGTCGGCGATTTCGGAGATGATGGCAGCGGTAGAGCTGCTGATGGTAGACGCGCTGGGCGACGGGGTGTGCGTTGGGTTAGGAATGGTGAGTGTGAATGATGTCCGGGGTGTGGTTTGAGCTAGGCATTATGCATGTGCAGGAGGTGTAAGGTTTTTTGAGACTGCAGCCAATTCTGATCTACTGGATACTCGTGTGATCTAATAGATGCATGCGTAAAATGAATGTACGGGGCAATATGGACAATGGAGACGAATGCGGCTAGTGTACGTTAATGCCCTAGGCACTGATAAGTCAGCTGCCGTGCGAGGGATTCGTAGGTGACTGACCAGACCGATGTATGAGGTGAAGGTGCGATCGCAATGAGGACAGGTAAACATTGAGTCCTCATTGCTGGTGTTGACGGTGGGGAGATCCGTGTTTGTTGGTGTGTCAGGATTGTGTAAAGAAGTGGTGAGTTCGGTAGCCGCCGTAGGGGATGTTGAGGCAGTGGACGAAGAGAAGGAGGTTGGTAGTGGAGGTTCATGAGTAAGGTCGGTGTTAGTGGTCAGTGTGAAAGCTGAGGCCACACCAGCCGGCTGTAGCCTGAGTGATGCAGTTGGTACGACAATGTCATACACGTTGGATTAGTGCCTGGAACGTTCGCTGGCAGTCGAAGAGTGCCGGAGATGGTTAAGCGTTGGCGTTGCGATATGGAGGTAGTTTGGTACCTAAGTTTAACAAGGCAATCTGCGTCACTTAAACTGGAAACGGCGAGTCAAAACATGCTGATGAATAACAACATCGAGCTAAAGCAAGCAACTCATAAGAAGGCCTATTATACTCTTTAAATCCTGCTCAACCGTACTTTCTTATGAATGTCATGTCGGTCATAATGGACAAATAAGAAAAGAAATTGCGCAGAACGTGCTATAGTTGGATGGGAAAGTGGGCGGGATGGTCGGCAAAATAGGCCTTGCTTAGGACAAAAACGACATATTGTTCCCCTAAGCAAAGCATAAAAAAGGATCCGCATACAATAGGGGCGGCTTTAAAGCAAATTTCATTCAAATTAGGGTAAGATGCAAAGTTAGGGGTAGGATGACATTGGCGATTAGGTTTAAAGTCACAGTGCATGAGCTATGTCATGTCACCTGTTGACCGAAACCGATATGATGATTTTCAAACGTGGTAAACCTCACGTGTTTAGCTCCCTCGCTCAAACTATTCAACAAATGTCCTTCTCTTGTGCACACGTAATTTCACCAAACAAAGTGTGCATAACTTTGAGTAAAAATGGGTACTACGATACATTCAGACAATTACGAACGCTATTACTTGTCCTGGCGTTCGGTTGCGCATTTAAGCATGCTTTTCTTTGAAATGAGAGTAGTCTAGTGTCAAGATCTGTACAAAGTAGACCTTGCAGAACTCCAAAACTATTTTTTTATCCTACACTAAACGTAGGCATCCGTTAGTTAACGCGAAGACAATATTTAGAGAAACAAATATTTTGCCGATTTTTAAATTTCAGATATCAAACTGTGCGAGTTTATGCCTTAAAGAGCCATAATAACACAGACCAACTATACTTTGTGTGCGTTGGTCGAAACTGTTTTCTCGTTGGGAAATTACGACTGTGGTCACAGAAAGGACTATTAGCAAATAGTCCTATTCATATTTGAACATATGGCATATGGCTTTTCGTGCAAGCTAACTTCTGCGATTACCAAAATAAGAAATAGAGTGAGCAAAACTTTGCAGTTTCAAAAAATATCAGTATTTATTTGACCATTCCGCAATGAACTAGCAATAATAGAGCAGAACCCAAATGTGAACGAAGATGGCGACACTCGACGCACTGGGAAGATAAAGGCATGTTCTAAGGTTTGTGTTAGAACATGTAAGTGTTTTGAGCAACGTGTAAAAAAGGCCAAAACGGCCAAATTTTGTAATGATTTCACGGTGTGCAAATGTAAAGAACGTAAATGTAGGGGGTGATCACCGATTGTTCTTATGGAAGGCACTCGTTCGTTGTGCCTTAGGGCCTGTCTTTCGAGCCTAACCAGCAGCGCACAGCAGCGCAGGCTATAGGCAGAAGGCTATTACCGACAGAGACAAGGGGAACCTGAATGGCCATTCCTGGTCTACTAGCCGTTGTTAGCTAGTCACGCCAACCCCGATGCGTGGAACACCTGGGGCTCGAACTGGCGACCTGTAAGTTAGAAGTCCGACGCCTCTACCAATTCGGCCACGTACTAGTTTCCCAGACGGCTTCGATCGGGAAATTACAATGGTAGGGGACCTCACCATAAAAATCCCTCAACGGAAGTACTGCCTGAAAATTAGCTTATCTGACAGTGTGTCGACTGACAAGGATGAAATCCTTAACTCAAATTAACGGTTGCAGGTATATTGATGATTTACTTCTCAAAGGCATGTAGATGAGCTTTTACATGTAGTATTTTTATGGAACTGCGGTATTGTATTGGCAGAAATGATATTCTACTTACAACTATCTCCTTTTAGCATATTACATGCACACAAATGACAACGAAAGTATGGCTTAAATATAAAAGCAAGAACCGACTTTTGAGACGATTGTCAAGCATTATTTTCTTTAAATTCCTAAGCCTACTTTTCACTAAATTGTAAAACATTTATTCTGGCAGTTTAATTGGTCAGTGAAGATGGATACATGTATTTATGCATCACGCGGGAAAAATGAGGTTGTTCTAAGTGTCCAGACAATCGGATCACTGATTCTTGTCGGATAGTCATCATTAATTTCAAGTCAAACATATGGGTTTCAATCACTATTAATTGAAGACAGTTTCGCCAGAAAAAAAATGTTATTTGCAAGGTTATGCGACGATAAATAATCCTCGTCCGTCCCTAAAGAGTAGCGCATTCACAGGTTGTTTGACATTAATATGAGAAAATGACAAGCGCGAGAGCCTTACCAATCTCCAACTCCGCTGTGAAACGGAATTTTTTGATCTGACTATTTGTTTTCTGAAAGTGACGGAGACTACACTTTGAATTCGCCAACTTAGGTAACTTATACAATGAGGTCTCGAATATGAAGGTTTATGTAACTTTTTGATTTTTCACCCTAAACCCACTTGTGCATCTGAGCCCTTATGTACTCTTATTTAAATGTATAAGCACTCACACACTTGGATTCGGCTTGAGAAAAAACTGGTCTTTTGTGTCCGTCTGCCGCTTATTTGTATTGTCTCTTTGATTGCACTCCTGCGCGTCAATGCCGTGTAGTGAGTCAACACGAAACATTTATATCTTTCGGTCGTATCTAACCGAGCGTAAATTCACCTGCGCAGCTAGCTTCAGTAACTGACTTCGTCTCGGGATCTAACATAGAACATCTAATCTACGGGAACGGATTCTGGAGATGGTTTAGTTTTTCGTGAGTCTGCGCAATTATTTACGTTTTGCCTTTCTTCCCTAACCCTATTTGACTCACATTATTTTTCCTGTAAGAAACGCAGCATTTCACACTTAGGGTTGACTATGAATTATCCTTTGTAGTTTTAATAGTCATTTAGGCTACAGGCGCGAAAACAATTTTTTTCTCAGTGAAACAGGTTATAATTCGTACTGGTAGGTTTTTAGAAGCAGTGTCCGATCTGTCTGAGATATGGTAGCGTTAGATCGCCTTTGTAAAATTCAGTTAGTTATGAACTGTGGTGAGAATTTACCCGTCAGCATTTGCATCGCCCAGGGCACCTCGGAATGCGAAATCTCCCAAAAGGACTCAATTTCTGAAAATCTGCAGTCACACTCTGCATAAGGGTACCCAAGTAGACATTCTGGTGATTATTAATACATCACCCACGCAGTACTGAATATAGTGTAACATCTTGAAAGCCCCAAAAAGACGTTTTATATGACAGTTGAAGGTCAAAAAAAGCTGCAAATTAAACTGGCCTTCTGTGTATGTTATGCATTAAATCCAATCAAGAAGACATTATCATTGACTGAAATGTTAAGCGATACTTTCAAAAAATTACAAACCTCTTTAAAACTCACTGGGAAGCAACTAGCTCTTCCGTTTTCCATGCGTATTGTAGAGAAACCTTAAAATTTTTAATTTAGGTCAATTACAGTGAGCTCTGTTTGCCGGAATATGTGGCGTAAATTATAAACAATGCACAGAAAGCAACCTAGGGTCCTAACCGTTTCGTGGTTATTACAAATGCGAAGGACTGGATAAAACGCTGCCGGCAAGTAAAAGAGGCCAAGTGTTTTTTCACGAACCTTTACCTTAAAAACGAAAATCATTAATACGTCAGGTTACCACATTTTAATATCAGTTACATATTGGCGAATAGGAAAACAACCGCACCATGCGAGTGGTTTAAAAGCAACCTCCACCAAAACTTACGAGTTACCGAATTTTCAAAAAGCGGCTGTGGAAAAGACAGACTACAGTAAGCTTATTTTTAGGATGCAATTACTCAGTTTGTCAAAGTTAATGTGATCGAATCCTGACCAGTAGTATAATGTTAGATAAGCAGTGGCGGGCCTGTTGTGACGAAAGTAAGCATTTTCGGAAAGTAACATTTCTGGGTTATATTCAGGCAGTTTGTTCCTAAAAGCCTTCGCTCAGTTAAAATATCTTACGAAGACCAAAAGCGCATTAAGGTAATTAGAACGATTGTTGCTTTTTCTTCAAAAACCCAACTTTACGGAAAGCAGGATAAACTTTTTAACCAGTCCGCAAAGCACCTAACTGATTTATTAGCAATTACGAAAATCGAAAAACTTGTCCAGGTAACTTATTGCCGTTAACTAGCTAGCATCATTTAACTACTGCAAATGCCTACAGCACGTGGACAGGGCCATAATGGCACGTGTGCGATGTATTTGTATTAGTGAATTAAAATCCATGCGGTCCCAAAGCAGACAAACCACACAGAAGTTACGGTCGTTGCTGTCTGTATCCTTCGTCTGCGACGTCACCTTGAAGAGCAGACGAAAGCCGAATCACCTACAATCCCGATTGTACTAGAAGAAGGGCAGCAATCGGGCGGAATTGCGATATGGCTGCTCAAATTTATTTTACATGCGTGCTTATTAGTAAGTTTATTTAAAATGATGAAGATGGCGGTCTCCTCGGGAGAACTGCATTTTGCCCTCATAAGTCCGGTATCCCAACCTTACAACGGTCGTCTTGGAGTATTTATGTTTGAGGTCCCAAACTGACTGGCATCATGTTACACATATTTTATCATCATCATGAGTGCATTCTCAATCCGAGACTATTAGCAATTCCATTAGATCCACAATAACAGGCAGTTTGTCATTTATAAGTGCATTAATTTCCGTAAGTGAATGTCGGGGAACAAATATACATCGAAAACAGTTAATTATAAGCCGAACTAGACGTTAAAAGGAGGAACGCATTTCCTGTGTTTGAAAAATACGAAAAAGGCTTTAACGAGACTGTCTATACTACTAAATGTGTAATCGCGAACAACCTGTCGAACGATTCAACTGTTAACGGTCGAGCTGTGCACCGAATGTGCGAAATCTTTAAAGTGCTTTTCGGACCTGCCAAATCTGTGTTAATGAACCCCGTAAATATTGACTCAAGTGATCTCTGACTGATGGTCAAACGAGGTTTTTTGAAAAAAATCCGATACCTACGCATGTAAATTCCTGAAAGGAACACTTTCTATGCGTAAAAAATAAGCATATGTTCTTATTTTGCAAGTGACTTAAGAATTTTGAATTAAAAATAATCATTTAATACTGTTCGAACTGTCTCACATGCCCTCGTATAAAGTGCACGCCTGATTATATTAACTGCCAATTTCAACAAATTCGTTGGGTTACTGAGTCGAAAAATAAACGGTACATACGAAACCTTCAGAAATACAACTCTAAAAATGGACCATTCAATTCTGTTTCTTAGAGGCATTCATATTTCTAACTGGGGTTTTGCCCAACAAGCGCCCACCTGTGACGCGATCGAGACGGGTTTGTTCTGTTTGTGTCTACTGCTGGTGTTGAGACGAAAGAGTGCAAAGTAATATCGTTTGACGGGCTGAAGGGAAATGTTAAAGCAAACGAATGCTTGACATACTCTCTTGAAAATTTTTTAATGTAAATTGTGGCAACTGTTCATTTCCTGCGTCAGTTATTCATGATGCAACTAGTCGTGTGCTAAGTAGGTCGACGATTTTCGGTCTGCGACGCCAGCTTGCTTCAATTACTGTCTTCTGATCGCTAACTGGTGTGGTTTAGGCGGTCTAGCACCAAATGTTCAGCTGATTAAACTGGAGCCGTAGGATTAACTTTTAAAGTGACAGGATGCTTCAAGGTAAAATTTAAAAAGCATACCAGCGTAAATTACATACTTCTCGATAAAAAGAATGATGCTAATTGTCTGTGTGTGTAACCTAAAAAGAAAGAAACAATGTTATGTCCACAAGATACACTATTACTAAAAAATATATTAACTGCAAGTTTAGACACGCATTTTGCCGATTTTCTACTGCTGCATTTTTCAGCTGCGGGGTCGGGTCATCTACGGCATCCCAGCAAACTCAGTCTGCCTTCTGGTACATACCCCAGTTTAGGAATGGTCGCTTCCTAATTTTCTCAGAAGTTGACTGCTACGTTGGAGTATACCAGTATAATATAAGATCTGTAGGTGCAGACGGAAATAAGGTGAATGAATGCTTGGGCCGAAGTTCATCGCCCACAACGGGATAACCATGTAATATGCATTATATGCTCTTCTTGCGGGCACCAGATACAGCCATATGGATAACGTCAACATAGGCGGAAATCACATCATCATCATCATCATCATCATCATCATCATCATCATCATCATCATCATCACTTGACTGTAACCTTTACTTTTATCTCTAGAAATGCTTTAAAGTGCCAAGCAAATTAATTATACAAGGAAACCGATTTTCTGCCTTAAACAGCATTGATGTTGGCCAACACTGCAGTGCCATGTTGGACATGCGGCGTAAGACTGGGTTGTCTGAGTGAATTGAAGGAGGCCAGGGCCTCTTTTCAGCCTGGCGTGCGTTTGGAGATGCAAGCGTGTGCGGCTTCCTGAGTTGGCATGGCAACAGGTCTGTCTGTTAGGTCAGCAAAGACTGCTTTGAAATGGCGTCGCATTCTAGCAGAAATTCCAGCCAACCCAGACCCTAATGTGTTTTAACAAACGCCGCAGGTATCGGTTGGTGATCACTTGCATTTTTACTCAAACCCTAAATCTCGTTAGTGAAACTCAACTATAGTCAATTCAAGATTCTGAGAAGGCGCATATCTTCCGGTTGAATGGATTCGAGAGTGAGATACTTGCAGGCAGTTCTAACTTCGCTCAGGCCGATTAAAACGTTAGAGATGGCATGACCCGAAGTCAGGACGTGTTTTCTTAGATTAATCTCTGCTTGTGATTTTGTCAACATTTCGCATGCAGTGCTAAATTGGTACGTCGATTCAATCCGTTGAGATGTGCAGATATGCTCTGGCAGTCAATCACCAAAGAGCAAACTTTTTGACGTTACAGACGAATCAGCACGGTAAATTCCAGATGCCTTTGAACAAAGAGTATTTAATGCCGCTGCGAAGGCCGCGATGAGTATTTCTGTTTTATAAACGTTACTTTGATGTATACGAACTGCAACAGTCGGTTCTTATGTACATAATCATCCGCATGCACTGCCGTATTTATTAAATGTACGGTTTACCTTTTTGAAATACGAATACGTTTTGCATTTATTTGAAGAAATATGCCTGAATTGATGGGCGCATCAATAGTGTCTAAAGAAAAGCGCACTGCGTAGGTTATCCTGTTAAACAAGGATGGCTGTGCATGCGTCGAAAAGATTATTCAATGGTGCCATCGCGGTGGGATTTAAATAGATAATGTTACATTATTTAGGTTGTTGTGTTGATTATCATGTAAGCCCCGTCAGGATGATGGCTTTTAGATGCACCGAGGCCTTGTCGCCCGCATCATCTGTACTTGCCAATCAGTGTCTTTTTATAGCAGTCCAAAGTTGTATACATTTTATCGACACGCACAAACCCAAATATATTCTATGGAATGAGTAATTAAAATAGTCTTTTGATTTTCTGCCGTAAAGTCCTAAAACTGCATACTGCAAGGGACAGTATAATTTTATCGACCACAAGGCTTCAGTCCTCGCATAATTTGATCTATGATTGCATGTAATTTGCCCGTCCCGTGTAGAGGCAACTATTTTTTCCGCAAATTTATTAGGAAGGTGAAGGATATGACTCACATGTATTATAAAGGATGTTGATGATGTCGTATCCTTCATAAGAAACGTTCACAAACGTTAAAATGCGATGATATATGAAGGGTCATTATGTAACCCTAAAGGTTACTGCTAATGAGTATAAAAAGCATTAGTCGGCAATATATTGAACAAACTATGTCCAAAGTGGTGATCAGATAAAATATTTTGAAGTACGCATGTTACGTATGCATGTATGCTGATTATTTAAAGCCGACATTCCGGTGAGATTTAAATAGCTTTGGTCAATTCTGCACGATAATCAGTAGTAAAACCTTATGTTTGCAGCCTCGCAAGGCCGAGAACGCATTTTAGATGCTAGTGGGTCTTTAGCAATATTTTTACAGACTGTGTTTCGCAATGGTATACAAACGAAGACGGCAATACAGCAATGAATCAGCACACATTTGAATAATGCTGGTTTTCCGTGCACTGGTTATTGTTGGGCCCATTGTCCGACGTTTTGGGATGTATTAACCAATATTCAAATGTGCATTTTCATTTGGAGACAATTGCTTAACTGGGCCTAAAATACTGGTTATCATACACTATAATATATATATAATATTGGCTCTTGAAACCATGTTTTTCGGCCGCCCGCAAAAGACACACATGCCAAAAATGACTATCTTTTTAAAGCGCCAAATTTCTGTTACAGTGAATTGTATCTATTAGGGTTTAAGACAGATCTGCTTATTCTTGTGGTTCACTGTTTCATGTATGTTAGGCCTTTAAGTCTTTATTCATATAACTGTATGTAGAAAAGAAGAAGAAGAGTTCGTAAGATTTTGGTGGATTTAAGCAATACTTTATACCTCACAAAAAAGCTATCGTACGGATATGATGTTACGCTGACAACAACAACTCGCATGCACATCCCCTTGGTGACTACTACTGATTTAGCTCGATCTGGCAGCCCATAATACTTTTTCTCTCAAACTGTCCGCGAAGAAACTCATGGGAAATTGAAATGACTTGCTACAAGGTGGACATAGCCGCCGTCATCAAGACTCATTCCCACAAAGATTTTTAAGGAGGCCGACGACGATTTTGCGAAACCGCTGTCTATGGCCTTTTATGCACGCTTCGAGGCCATATGTCTGCCTGCACACTTGAAATCTGCGTCGATTGCGCCGCAGTACAAGAGCGGAATTCTGACCTGGCAGCCTTACCTACAGTTGATGTCCTAAAATATACAATATTAACCAAACTTCTGAAATGCGTTTTCGTCTTAAAAAGGCACTTAAATAGGGTTCCACGTTTAATTACTGTGCAGTCCTATATTCATTCAGTTACTCCAGATGCTGGCTTTCGAGCAAACTTCTGTTTGGCTGCGTACAGAAATAACGCTAGATAAAAATGCCCATTAAAATAACTTTAACTACTTTAATTAATTGTCGATGCCCTCAAAAATTCAAATATATTTACTTCAAGACATGCAGCAAGGTTTAATAGTTGACGTATTTGGTGGAGTACTACGCCTACTTTAAATATTTGTAATTCATATAAGTGTATAATGTGGTTCTAATAAAGTTTTGCGATTACCAAAGACTGCTGAAACCGTCAGGCCATCACACTTCCATTCGCGGTCTTCAAACTACAAGCAAACTACGGCAAATCGTACATTGTTCTACGGTAGTGAAAAGGGACCATATATGAATTCATACAATTTCGTAGTGAATGCGGGCATATTGTAAACACTATAGGCAACATAACTAAATGCAAATACACGATGTCTTATGAACGCGCCCTCAAATGTCTTGAAAAACTCATAATTAGAAGCACTTTTTAAAGCCATTTTATACACTTCTTCAAACCTAGATTTGAAGATGACGTAGTTTTCTGCCAAAAGAATAAAAGGCTTAATATTTTCCGCGCATTTTCCATGACATTTATGCGAATTTATAAAGGCATCAAACATCAATTGGAAGAGTTCATGCTTTTTAAGTGATCATTTTAACAGGCGCAATTTTTACAGTAGGCCGAAAAGAAGCTCATTCGTAACCCTGCATCCTGAAATAACTGAATTATTCGGGACTATGTTCTACGGATAATAACCTTACAACCCTACCTAAGCAATCTTTTAAAGTCAGAAACACATTTTAAAATTTCGGTCATCAGTTCATGAAACGGCATATCTATTATACATTTGCTATAAAAATATGCAAAAAGCAACCTTGAGAAGGCTGTCGATAGTGTTTCTGACCATCGCCTTCTTACGAAATCAGCCATATGTGAGTACCAGGTAAGTTTTACATGTTGATGTTAAGCTTTCTACTCTAGCGCATTGAAAATTATATACGTTAAAAAATGCGCAGACAACATTTTTCTGGACGATATAAAGTTCTATGGTACCACACGAAATATACTGGATAACGGTGATTAAAGGCAAACTGACACCTACTAGAGCAAGAGTTAAACAGCAGATTTCCCAAAAAAGTATGACTTCCTACGGGTGGACAGAAATATTTTTCGTAAAAGCATTGTCAACTGCCTGACGTGCATACCATTTCATGAAGTGGGCGTCCGGAAGAACTTGCCTATTTGGATTAGGAATTCACGGAAGTCTTACCTGCTTTGTCAAAGGAAGCCAAGTCCGCGATATCCATCATATGCAATGAATTTCCAACCGCCGGTATAACGTACGGCCACAGCTTTGTTTGAGTTGTAGTGGGTGGTTGCTGTTGTAGCTGAGCAGTTGCACCGTGTTCGTCGGTTTTCTGTAGACCGATGTCGATAGTTTGCCGTTCGGTAGGCGGCAGACAAGAACATCCAAGAATAAACGTTTGTTCCCTACTGCCTCTTCCATTGTGAACTGTAGATCAGCAATGATTGATTTTAGTAGTTTCACCCGCTACAACACAAACGTGCCTGTTTCCGCACGTTATACCGACGGATGGAAAATCATTGCAGCACGCCAGCCGCCAAACTGGACGAGATAAAGCTCCTCCAAGAACTCTTCAGAGCTAACGGCAATCCTTGGTCATTCATTAAACGGAGCCGAAGGCAGCCAAAGAACCGGAATGAGGAGCATAGTCGGCCAAACTCGCGGCGGAGCATTCCGTACATTAAAGGGGTCTCCGTGGCCGGGCCTAGATCCCTTGCGTCACTAGGGATAGGTGTTGCCTACAGGTCTTACTCAACAATTCGCCCGCAAGTGACGCGGCCAAAAGATCCGATCCCTAAGCAGGAGATGTCGGCCGTTGTCTGCCGCCTTCACTGCAGCTGCGAAATGTGCAACTACGTTGAGGAAACCGGCCGACGGCTGCAAACGCGCATGCACGAGCATAAGTTGGCCGTGCGAAGGTTGGACGCAAAGTCGGAGGTTGCAACCCATGCCGCGCAAATGGGACACATCTTCAACTTTGACGCCATTGACATTCTGGGCCGGGGCGGTGATCATAGAGCAAGGCAAGTGCAAGAAGCCTGAATGTCCACCGGCTGCTCTGTGAACCGCTGCATCAATTTGCCTTCTCCCTATCTGACTTGACGAACCTTCTTAATAGGCGGCAGTCAGGACGAGGTACAATCGGAACCGTCAGTCATCTCCGCGGCCGACGAGGACGATTCAGGTTATCTTGACATGCGGGTTGGTTGCGGTCACACAGGCAGCATTGATGGGTAACGCATTGAGGAAAGTGTGTCATATAAGGGGACCTGTGCGCAGGACTTCCCAGTCTCTAAAGATGGGCAGACGAACCGACTACTCGAGACGTCGGGGATCCAATAAACCCCTCCCCGGGAACGCCTATTCCTCTTTTGTTACTCTAAAATGTTTAACAACGTACAACCAAATGTGTAACTGGAAGCGGCACACTACCCTACGAAACGCGTTTACCTAATCTTCATGTCTTTCCTCTGAGCTACGGGTAGCTACTGAGTGACCTCAGACCATCTTTCAGCATTCTGCGCGGTCACGTATGCTGTCGCGTATACAGAGACTTTTTTCGAGTTTGAGACAACGATTACCATTAGAGTTCATGCATTCAAACTACGCGAGGTTTGTTTCAGGTTATACACACATGAATTTTCTTGCAAAAACAGATCGCAACTTTTACTTCTTGACTTCAGGCGGTTATGTTTGCAGTCATTGGAGCTTTTAGAACATAATTGGGTCAACATTCCTGTGCCCACCATAATGCCATCCGGCCGCTGTCGCTTGACCCCCTACGTCAATTATTTACTACTGCTGTGGTACTACAGCGAACATTTAATTAACACCTGCCTATATAATGTGCCAGTGCAAACCCCATAGCGCACATACCTACCCATATTCAGCAGGAGGTTTGAGGACCACCGATCTTATTACTCACCCTGTGTGATAGGAAGGCTTATAAAAACAATAGCTGTTCTAACCCAAGTGGGTTAATATGGCTTCCAATGCCGGAAACGCAGGAAGTACAACATCCGGTCTGGCAGCTGTTGATCCACGTACTTTTTAAGGTGTTTCTTTACTGTTGCCATACTTACGGGTTGAAAGACACATGGTATTAGGGAAATCTCATTCGAAGGTAAATGGGCGTCATTACAATTAAATTTTTTTGTTTAAGGAGTCTACATCAGCATTCCCATATAACAGTGTGCTCCGATGGTCAGTGAGATATTTCAGATTCTTCTGAATTTCAGCATAGGAAGGATAAAAAAGGAAATAAGAAGAGTCAGAGAGCTGGCTAACGAGGAGGCCATTCAGCCTGTCAATCCCTTAGGCTGTCACGCAAGCCTAGCCTGTGAAGGAGTTCCTTTTTGGCCGTAAGTATTTTATATGTGCCGTAACAGTAGAAAGAGGACACCAAATATCAAAAATGTTATTTAAAAAGGTTGTAGGGTGGCCACAGCATGATTCGACATTTTATTGTTTAAGAAAAGCGAGGATAGTATAAGATATGCAAATCTAAAGCGGCAACTGTTTTGTGGGCACGATTTGCGAACTTTTACTTCCCTCACATGTTTCTTTAACAATGCCCGTTTAGAGGCGGAAGAAATTTCAGAAGACCCAATAACGTAAAATGATCTAAACGTGACAGCGGAACTCTATTTATAACACAAAACGCTCGAGGCACTTGGTCAACATGTAATCAGGAGGGGCATCAGAGCGAGTGCTGGAGATACGCTTATCAAGGCCAAGACGTGTGCGGGAACGTAGGTTCCCGCGATTAAAATCGTCGCATAAGATGATTAAATGTTATTAGCACTATACAGCGAGTTGTTGTCGAATGTTAAGTCGGAAATGCGGACTAAAGTACCTTCATATGTAGAGAGGGGAAATGTAAATAGTACGATTTTCACAATTGTAAAGGTATTTAACTAAACGAGACGTGCATATAGGATCGATAACGTGTATCAAATCATAGAGTAAGAACAAAAGTGTCCACGGCCTCCACAGCAATTTTGGTTGAACAAAATAAAAACGCCCCTAACTCCGCCACAAGATAAATAACTTTAATCCGTTCAACAGCAGCAGACGTATGGATCCATACGTCTGCCGCTTACTCCCGAGGAGTAATTAGCTGCAAATCAATATCAACATTTACTCACGTCTCTTTAAGACAAATGACATCGGTTCTACTGTTTCCTTATTCGACAAAAAAAGCTCTACATCGCGGGCTTTGTTGGAGAAGAAACGTAAAATATTTCGACATGAACCCTGGGATTGACATCCTGTTACTTGGCTGACGACATAGTGCGAGTTGTCAATGGCACGGGTGTTTTTTCGACGTATAGGCTTTTGTACATATAAATGTGAAAACGCTAGCTCAGAGCGATCATAAGTAAGATATACTGGACAAAAAGTTTATCGTTTTCATCCGTGAAATCGGCAATATCCTTTCCTTAAAAGATACTTGTGAACTGTAGAGATGACCTCATACCCTTAGTTCAGGCAAACAAGGGATGTTACAAAAGCGTATATATCGAAGGGAAATGGGCAGAGTAAAGCACAGTTTCAAATAACCATACGTGAATGCAGGGCACTAAAAATGACGGCTCAAATTCGTTTGTGCTAGTTGCGGGCAGTTCTTTGGCAATGCGGATTGCGACGGCTGCGACCAGTTCTCTGGGTCTATTTCCAGCATTAAGATTGCCTACTTCGGTTTATAAAATAAGTGAAATTCTTACTAAAAGTAAAGGTTCGCATAGTTATCTGTGATCCATATCGCTGTAGTGCTTCGAAGCCGATGGAATCCTTACTTCATATCTCGAACCATTATATAATAAGGCCCTTATTTACAGACATGGCACACGATTTCACCAGTCGAAACCGACCGCCAGCGAGATAAAATCATATCCATTAATCGGCAAACAGAAGTTCTTCAAGTGCACCTAGTCGTCCGTAGTTAATTCCTAATACTGACTCTCTATCTCGCAATGATAACACTTTTTCATAAATATCATGGCAAAAAAGCTCTTCTTTAAATTTTCAAATAACGCGATTATTACCAGTACTTTTAATACCCACCGGTTTACTTAACGAAGCACAAGCGGAATAATTTGCTGTCACAGAAACAATAGGAAAAGTCACAATAATCTAAAATTATTATAAGATGTTTTGGTAGATTTTAACAAAATCCAACTGACCCAAATTCAAATACCCAGGTGACCATGGAAAAAGTTCGAAACTAGAACGGCAGGGGAAAAGCTGGACTACTGCCAGCGCTTGAGCTACTTGAGCTAAGAGGTTCCACCTGAAGCAGTAAGTCTAATCGTTTATTAATTACGTTATCCGCATGGTCTGGTATGAAATGTAGAATTCACAAAATCTTATAATGTAATCTGACTGTACGATCGGAATTGTGTAATTATTAAATCTAAATTCCACCAAATGGCTACCAGCTCAAATAGTTTTTGAGTGGTTGGCAAGATATTATAGAATTGGCTGCTCGGTATGAGTCTCTATAGACCAAAAAGATAACGATGTAGCTGTATTTAAGCCTGCCCTTGCTGTTGTTGGTCCAATTCGTACTGAGTTTACCCAGTTTATCACAGTTGAATTAAAAGGAAGGTACGGTAGGCAAATCAAGAAAGTTCTTGCAGGGATTTACTGCGTTTAATTTATACCCACATATATTACGCGTTTCTGAATATAAAGAATATTTTAGATTTCGGACTCAACAATTTCGATTGAAAAATATGAACTATACTGTTTAGCCGCACTAAAAGATTGACCGGGTTTTCCTCCTGTGGTCACCCAACAAGCGAATTGAATTTCTTTCGCACATGATTGGTTTTGCAACTTTACGAAGTAGCACCTCATGTTAATTCGATGGAGCCTACCCCGTTAAAACTTTTACATCTCCATTTGTACATACGCCTCTCCAGACTCGCTTGACCAATGAGCACTGAGGAATTTATCTTTGAGTTTAACTGGTTGCATAAAATGATCTATTTATAATACGAGTATTTTGACTTGTTAGGTGGAAGGATGAAAGTACTCGTTACGGTTCTTTTCTTGCTACATGTTGTTAGATGTTGTCTTTTTATTAAAAGTAAGTTCCCGAAAACGAATGTTTCATAGAAGCACATATGTTTAGGGGATGACAAGTTTCAATGATCTGCAATTGCTTTGATCTGCGTCACCAGGCCGTTAAGCAGTATATTTTTCAATGCCATCAATTTTAATGGCGGCGATTCGTATATGTCTGATGACGCGATTAGCCCATAATTATCTCACCTAGAACCTTTGTAGGCTTCATTTTGAAATGAATATTTGAAAGCATGACATATGAAGTAGAATTGTCGTATTTTTTTTAAATAAACAAGCGAACGAAGTAAATCAGTGCATGGACGTGTATACTCATAGAACCATTTTCAGAATGAAGGCCATAGACATTTTAAACCAAATAGTTAACAGCTAAAAGTGTCACCGGCAACTTTTGAACTTAACGGATATGTATGTCATCTACGCAAAATTATTTGAATCACAATAAATAAGTCAATTTTAAGCATTGTCTCTAGACATTCCTATTGCGGGTATCCCTAATAAACAAATATAACTTGGTGTTCTTTCTTATTTCTAGGAATTCCCAAGTGTCCGCGAATTGGCTACGACATTATTATCGAACATGTTGCTGAATATTTAGTGCGACGAGCATACCACCACGGATTTGAGAAGAAGCTGTTTAATGAGAACACATTTCTAACATTCAAAATGATATTTCGTCTTCAATATCTATCATTTAACTGCACGTTTTTACGGGGAATATCACCTGCAAACTACTGGCAGTACACGTGCCTATCTCCAATAACACACGCCACAGTTCTCACAGTGAAGATGGTAAGAGGCCTGTAAGGGTAACCTTATACAACAAAGTGCTCACAGATGGTGTCTGTGTCAAAATATACATGGTAGTATTTGGCTCTAAATCTCATACATATTTTCCTTTCAAACATAACATATTCTTTCTAGGATTTAGAAAATGGATTCCGTTATAAACGCAAGAACAAATTAATTATTACTCGCCATGAACTCCGCGGGTTAACGCTGAAGGCAATTCTGGACATCACTTACTGGGAAAAGGAAAATAACTCACCAAACATGATTCGACTGTCCACCCTAGAGTTGTACCAACCAGGCACAAATACTTCAAGCAATTCATACGAACCGGTCGACCCCAATTTATTAAACGTTGTAAATATGAGTGAAGACGAATTTTACTTGTTTCTCAAGAGATACCTTCTGAAGGCCCCATCCGCAGACTGCCATCAATGATCATCACCATTAAAAAAAATTTGGCCACCTCAAACGTCCAATTTTACAATTGTGAAAAACAGCTGCATGTTTATTTACACATTTAAATTATGTGATTTAGTAGTCCAGCTAAAAAAACTATAAAAATATTACCTTTTTCTGGGCAAAGTTTCTCTTATGACAAACAACTAAAATAATATGTCTTCTTGACTGTATAGCAGATGATGAAACATTGATCATTAATTACCAGTTCCGGCAGTGTTTTAGCGGGCGGTTGAAACAAGGCTTCCACTAACGTCAGGAGATGTGATTGTTAGGTATTCACTTCAATTCTATTAGTGGTAGGTATTTGCCTTTTGCACTGGGTTCTGTTAGAAACCTCAGTACAACCACAACGGATTCAAGACAACATACGTCGCGCGTATTTTTGGATGTCGTGTTTACTTGGACGTTGCACGGTATGTTCGTTTGTGATATTTTGTGGTAGAGAATGACAGTGGGTCCTCTTAACAGAAAGGCTGTTCGATGACGGCGAAGGCGTCATCCACATACCGAGCCCAGAATTTCGGTCTGTGGTGTCGGAAAACCAGCGACTCCATCCGTTGTAGGACTGCCACGGCTATGAGTCCCGAAATCTGTGAACTCATTGGCGTTCCCTTCACCTGCTCGTAGGTTGTTCCGTCGAACGTAAAGTACGTCTTGAGACAGAATTCCAGGAGTTGGATGACTCGGACGTGTCCAAGGCGATTCTCCGTCTCGTCGTATATCTCTCGTCGGAGACGTTCGATGGTCTCGACTGCTAGGTCCTGCGGGATAGAAGTAAAAAGGGACGTGACATCAAAGGAAACCATGATATCACTTGGAAGGAGACTTATTCAATTAAGTTTCTCCTAGAATTGCGTTGACGAGCTGACTGTGGTGTTTGAATAGGAGGTCAGAAACTTAACCTTGGAAAGCACGTCGCGCGGCCTATGAGTCAAGAAAAGGGAGGACACTTGGTGTCGAATAAGGTTCTTCGTTTCGTCTGTCGCTCCCGTCTGGCTGAAGATTGATTCCACTAATGCGATCATGCTGGCAGGTTTAGCATCGGCCGTTTTGATTGAGGCCTCATGTCGTAAAACCCGCATTTGTTCCTCCGTCAGCTCCTTTGACGTCAAGTTGCCCACAAGTTTGTCCTTCTTGGATGACATTGGAGCAGGCAGCTTACGAGATTTTCTCTCTAGGGCTGCTTCGCGCGTTGCTCTGTGTTCGCGGGTTCGTTCGGCCAGCCTCTGCTGAAGCAGTTTTTTTGCCGTCGTCGTCCATGACCTCACAGCGCCTTGCTTTCTCTTGGTCAATCCTCTGACGGTATTTGCGAATCTGTGAGCGCCATTCTTGAAATAGCACTCGGATCATTCGACGGCCGTGTCTTGCGCGAAGCGCCTGGTAGGCGGGATGTAGGTCTATGGCTTGGTTGAGTGTGCCAGTCGAGGATCTACTTTCCAACGTCAGTCTGGCCATTTCATCACTGACTCGGCCAATCACACTCGCTTTCTCGAAGACGAAACTGTGGTTTCGCTCTAGTGTGTGGCCATACACCAAAGACTGCTAATCCTTACGGTTGAGTGCTAATTGGTGCTCATGCAATCTTGTGCATAGGCCTTTTTCCGTTTCACCAACATACCGTGAATCACAATCTTGGCATGGTATGCTGTAGACCCCCGCTGATTGTTATGTCACCGGTAGCGGGTCTTCGGGCCTCATGATTTGCTGTCTAATTGTTGATGCTGGCTTATGCGCCACACCAATTCCAAAAGGTTTCAGAATTCTCGAAGTTGCCTCTGAAACGTTCTTCTCATAGGGGATTGAGAGCCAGAAATTTGGTTTCTCCTCGCTCTACCACCCAGAGTGGGACTTCCTGAGGCACTTGCGTATGAGCGAGTTCGGGTAACCGTTGGCTTCAAATAGGGCACGTAAGTACTCTACCTCCTTCTTCCTGTCACCGTCGTCGCTGCAGTGGGTTTAGGCACGTTGGAGAAGGGTCCTGACACAACTGCGTTTGTGACCGACGGGATGGTTGCTTCTGAAGTGCAGGATGCGCCTAGTCTTAGTCGACTTACGGTAGACCGTCACCTTTATATTCCCGTCTGCTAGTTTTGTGACTTGTACGTCTAGGAAGGGCAATCGGTTGTCGATCACTTTTTCCATATTAAACTGTATGTCGGAAAATATTGGATTCAAATGTACCTTTAAATCGTGCAAGTAGTTCCTTTTTTATTATGATGAATGTGTCATCAACATATTTGGCCCAGAACTTCGGATGGTACGAGCTGAATACAAGTCGCTACAGACTCTGCAAAACCGCTTCGGCAATTAGCCCAGACAGAGGCGAGCCCATTGGCGTTCCCTTCTGTTGCTGGTATACTTGGCCACTATATGTGAAGAAAGTCATAAGACACAGTTATAGGAGCTCGATGATGTGCACTCGCTTAAGCTGTTGGTCGGTCTCGTCGTATTTTTCTCGGAGAAGGCCGTCGAGCGTGTCGATGGCCAGGTCGGGCAGGATATAAGTGAACCAAGAGACCTATTGATACGTTCTTTGAGATGAAAACGCCTTAATGCATGGCTTTAACTGATTAGATAAGCAATGAGTTAAAATGTCCATTGACAAGAACGCAGCATAGCACGACACTCAAGGAAGAATAACCAGGTCATCGTGCATAAAGGATAAGTAACTCAATTTGTCAGTAAACTTATAAGCATGTTTGTCCGATAATGAAATTTAGAGAACAAATACCGCCCACCTAATCGCCGCTGCTATGTCCTGGGGCTTAGTGCAGACATCACCGTTCAAAATGCTTGAGCAGTCATATTCGAGTGTTAACCTGACGGTTATTTGTATGGGATGTCATACTGATACGTTCTTTCGGAAGGAAAAGAGACCAAAATCATTGCTTTACCTGATTGGGCAAGCAATGGGCTGCCATTTCTATTGGCAAGGACACAGGATAAACCAGCACTCAAGGAAGAATAAAAAGGTCATCGTGTGATACGAATTTTATGGAGGGGACTAGACGAAGGAAAGTTAACTGCGAGAGCAGCTAAGTATTCGGATACTTATTAAGGTGGCATATTCTGCCCTCTAGCTAGATTGCTCTACAGCTGTTTGCAAAAGAGCGCAAGTGCCAGGAACCCGATCTCCGAGAAATGGTAAGGGTACCACGACATCTGCCAGTGCAATGAAAACTTGGATAGTTTTCGCAGATTTTACAATTTGTTTTTACGAAAGACGTAGAGGACATTCGAGAGCGCGGAAGCGTCAATTATGAAGAGATGAGGACACATTATGTCACGATGATCTGGCTTTTGTTACTCGAGTGGGGTTGCATAATGCGTCCTTGCCTACCCAGTATAAATGAAAGACAATTTAAGTCGATGTGTAAGGAATTTACTTTGCATTAATGCAGTTGCGACGGTATGCTCGACTTTTTATTACATAAGCAGATTGTTAGGGGGATGTCTGCAGAAGGTTGTTTTTCGATTAGCAAATGAGATGGGTATTTGTTTTTTGCCTTGACTATAGGCAGAAATGATTGCCTGATGGAATGTTGAAAGGTCAACTGCTAATTTTCATTACAGCTGAAAATTAGGACATTGAGTAATCTCTGGTGACGATTTAAACCTCCCTAACTGGTGTCAACCGTTGATCGCTTTGAAAGGGATGTTGATCGCGAAAATTCCAGTTTTACATCCGGCTGGGAAATATTTAAGATCCACGAAATGTGTAAGCTGTTTCATTGCAAAACTGAGGGGAATGCTTACATTCGATGGCTTTAAGTGGATATTATCTAACGTATTTCATATGCCATTAGTTACGAACTTTTATATTAAACTTTTGCGTTAGCCAGCTCTAGACGGAAGCATAATTCTTTGGTTTCAACATGTATCGGCGTCAACCGCGTTATATCATTAGAAGGCCATCGAATAAGGGCTTTATGTGTTTTACTTGATCGGTCGTAAACTAGGCTCTGCAATTAATGACCGGCAAAACCCTCATATAAACATGTTTTTAAAAGTACTTACAGAGGAAACCTGTTGTAGTTAATCATTAGTTGCCGATAACCCCTTGAATTATACCTGCCGAGTTGGTTGACAATATAACATCATTCTTCAATGTAACTAACGTATTCGACGAACGTTTAATGAATGCTCTTGAAAAGAATGAAAAACTTTAATAAGAAATTACTTATATTATACCGTGGTTCGCTGAGGAATGAACAGGTATTGTACGATGTTGCAAGACAAAATAGGGCATTCTGGTCCGGGGTGTCTTCCCTTGTTTTTTTAGGTTTAAGAACATCGTAAGTGCTCAACTAAGCCTGTAGATTTCAGTCTGTTAATTAGTTAGCGATTAAAAAGCCTAATATTCTCAATATGTGTATACAACTCTAAGGAGATAAGGCTCTGAATGCTACCATTAACTCTAAATCAATGGCTGAATGACCTCTGTAGGTAAACCTTTTGATCTGAACCAGACCGATGCCAGCGCAATTTACCGAAACAACAGGCCAATAAATTTCTTGTTCCAGTGATCGCATCTTCACCTTCTCAAACAGCATCACTCTGCATAGCCAATGCAGTAAGAACTGGGTCCTGCAACTGAAGACTTCTCGTGACATCAACAGGTCACTTCACGGGTTCGATGAACTCGCTATGTCAGTTAACCAGCAAAAGCTGCCTAGAAAACAAGGCAAGAGTATGTTCTACTGGATTTTACTTTCCACTGCAAACATTAACACGGTTTTTACAAACCATTTTGCGAGCGCTTAACTTACCAAATTTAGCCTCTATTCCTGTTAGGATTCAAACGCCTAGATCGCTCTACTGATGGTCCACTGTTTACTCATGTATAAAAAATCCCATTTCACAAATGCTGTCAAAGTATGTCAGCCGATACTAAAATGCATGATAGTTTAGTCCTGGAATAAGTAGTATTAAGTGTAACTTGTGATTAGACGATTCGACAGCTTTAACTGCATCTGAATGAAAGAATAAAACTTTGACTCGAATGTTTAACGTAAAAAAATATTTGCTTCATGATTTAATTTTGAAAGAGTTTTTTTTGATTCGGAAACAAATGGCGGACTGTCCTTATATCCTGTCAATTGTCACTTAATTTGGACACAGCATAATTATGACCTTGTTATGGTTAATTGATGTGGCACTTGCTACATTTCATGCAACAACTCGGAAGATTAGTTGTCTAAAGTGCACAGCTCTACGGTCGACTTTAATCTAGCCAAAAAACCGTCTAGGGATAATTTTTGTTTGCAGGATTCGTAGATAGGTTGAATTAAATGAAACTGCTGAATATGAACTAATGATTCAGCTGAAATATACCTGTTCCGAATACGCTTCCTAAGTCATCAGAGACTGACTTCTATGTATACCTCTATTCACTTGGCGCGTCCCCTTGAAACGGTGCCCTGACAAAAAGCTACTACTTTTTTGCCGTCAGCGTAAAGAATTTTGGGGGTCTTCCACTCATGTATTTAGCATTGAATTGATCGGGGTACCCCTTTTGGCGATAAATATTCCAGACAATCTTAAGTTCTTCCGCAGTGCTATCAGCCGAGCCGATCCATACCACACTTTGTGTAAAAACATGGACTAAATTACGCTTCATATTTAATGGTATGCAAATCCCAAAATTAGTAAATTGTCCCAGCCACGGTTTTCTTACGTTAGACTTCACGTCGAATACAGCCGTCAGACTTATTATTACAAACCACATACAGGAAGTGATATTTGCCGCTACAACACGCTGAAACCACTGTTTAATTGTGTCATTCTATTTAAGATATAGCTATAAATATAGTATATCTACGATGGTAAATCTAGTCTCTGATTGTGAATGACCTCCAGGCAACAGCGCCTTAAACATGTACGTCAGGGGTGACCATGATGTCTGTCAGCGACAGCCATCCACCGGACACAAACCGCTACGATATTATTAACCTTGATGCGAACAAGAAATTGATGCGTCGCACCATTGTGTTCCTTTGATGACAGGAGCACCTAGGACTGCGCACGAGTATGATGCTGCGATCTGTAAAGAGGAGCGGTCGTTATATAGGCAATTGGGATGCCGGGCTGGTCTCGTCAACACAATGAATCCCGGTGAGGGCTAAGGCAGAAGAATACATCAGCCGAAAGCTGCGTTGAACAAAGGAGTGATGTATCCATATGACAAGACATTTGAAGGACTGCCAGGATTTGTATGGCCACTGTTGTCAGTGGCATCGATGTCGGTACGTGCCATAGTGTTGGCAACTGCGTCTTCCTCTCTGTGGATACACTACAAGGCGAAGTCGACTACGGACCTCATGATGTTTTTTTGCAGCCCTTTCTGGCAATTGCGTGTTGGTGACCCATCATAATTACTAATTTGTAGCGTCTAAGCGGGGAGTGCTGCATTTGTCGAGCTGTGGTGTTCAGGTGACTTATGGTGTATTTGCAAGACGTTGGTGTTCAAGTGACATACTGCGCAGCTGGGAATCTGTGGGGGTACTTGTTGTTCGAGTAGGTTATGGTAAAGTATCTATAGGTCGGCATGGCTGTTGGAAAAAACGACATACGGCGTTGCGGCTCGAAAGGCTGCTGACTGACGCCCCAACTCAGTCCACGAATTCAACCCAGTTGTATGTGTATGAGCGTAGTGGCGGACTAGTGAACTGACAGCCAGACTGAAGCGACCCCTTCTTCATGTCATTTTCTGGCACGCTCACGCATGTGAGATACATTCCGTTTTACCCCCATTGCGTGAAATCATGGTGCTTGTGTTTGGGGGATCAGGTCGTGCATGTGGCGCACGCAGTCAAGGTCATTAAATACGTCACCCACCGCATCCATTCCCCGCACCTTTCAACTAACCGGACCGTGACAGTGGCTGGGACCCCTAAAATCTGAAGGGAGAGTGAGGTCGATGGCTCAGCGCATTTTCATCCCTATACACATTAAACTAGCACGGTGCGCTAAAAGCCTTGGCAAACCAGTACCTGGAGCACCCTCAGACGGTAGATGTGCTAACTCATGAAATGTCAACCAAAATTTCGAAATGCATTCTCGTTTCGAAAAGATAAATTAAGTAGTGTTGTCAAACTAATCATGATGCAGCATAAATCTATAATGATCCAGTTACCTCAGGGTGTGGGCTTTCGAAAGAACTTATTTTCGGCTGCATGCAAGATCTATGCTCTGCAAAAAATGACTACTTAAGTAGTAGGCAATTTTCCCATTGATTGTCGATGCCCTTGAAAACTAAACTATATTTCATGGAAAACATGCATAAAAATTATTATTCTATTATTTGTTCGGTAGAAAATCACGTCTTCTTCCAATTTTCTACTCAAAAGAAGAGTATAATTCGGTTTTTAAAAAGTTTCTAACTGTGAGATTTTTTAATACCGTTAAATGGCCGTTCATGAAACCTCATGTATCTTCATTTGCGAATGTGGCTTTTAAAGTTAACAATAGTTTTCAAATCCACTGCTTAATTTTATGAACCTCATGTAGTCTCCTCTTAACACCGTAGAGAAATTCCTGGTTTTCCGTACGCAGAAAATAAACAGCTTGTAGTTTTGAAACCCTGAATGCAAGTGTAAGAGCAGGTCGGGTTCAAAATTGTTCGGGAATTAGAAAAGTTTTTACAACCAAATTATACTCTTTTTCGAGTATGAAATTGGAAGAAGACGTGATTTTCTACCGAATAATTAAAAGAATGAATATTCTTATGCATGTTTTCCATGAAATATAATTACATATTCAAGGGCGTCGAAAATCAATGAGAAAATTGCATGCTATCTAAGTAGTCATTTTTTGCAGAGTATAGATCTTGCATGCAGCCGCAAATAAGTTCTTTCGAAAGCCGACAGCCTGAGGTAATTGGATTATGATAGACTTATGCTACATTATGCTTATTTTTACAATACTAGTTAATTTGTCTTTTCGAAACGAGAACGCATTTCGAAATTTTGGTGGACATTTCATGAGTTAGCACATCTACCGTCTGAGGGTGCTCCAGGTACATCTACTGTAAATTTGCGTGAGTAAAGTAATGGCGATTCATTAAAAAGGAGGCAATAATATTTTGGCTCGCATTGTACACACCTTTCTTGACGAAACGCCGATTTTACTGGTTCCGGGGACTCCGCATCAAGATACTTTCTGCGAGATATAAAAACCCCTGTAGAAATCCGTAATGCTCCACAGTTGGGTAAGCGCTGCATATGCTTGTAGCACTTTAAAGTGGGCGTATTTGATTAACCTCGGCCGCGGTCCATGAGGATGCGAAATATATCTCCGCCTCCCGATTAAATGTCAAAAATGTGTGCTCATGACCTCAAATCACACATTTGTAACATATATTTAATACTGTGAAAGGTGGATCACGTTACCTAGATGGAGATTAAAGAACACTAAAATTTCTTCGAAAGCACTCGCCAGGCTGTGAAAAAAGGATGCTGCTGATTTATCACCACATGCTAATAAACGTAATAGACTGTTACCGTTTCGGATTTATATAAATTCATTGTGGTTTAGAATAAGAACAGGCATTCAATTTGTTTGTCATGTGACCACACAAAGAAAACCCAGTAAATCTGTTGGCGCGCTTCTAAATTATGGGCTTTGGTTTTCGAGGCAAATCACCGAGTCCGAAATATAAAAATGGTCTTAACATAGAGATGCACATAACATATGCAGGTATAAATTGAGAACAACTAGTCTCTGATATAACATTCATGATTTGCTGATCGTACTTTCATTCAAACCAAAGTGTGATAAACTGGGCGAACTCAGCTCAATTTGCACCTACGACAGGAGATTAATAAATATAATTTTATTTCGTTGGCGACCATTTTACAATGGTTAATTTTGTACCCAATCTACAGATAGGGGTACCATTTTATATTCGGTAGAAAGAAGAAGTCCTGATACTATCGCTTCCGTTTCAATGCAGCAAATTTGGACAAAGATGTCTATACAGACACTTTCTTAGGTAGGCTTTTCTCTCTGCGCTACGCCATCAATTTTTTGAGGAAATTCTATCGCCAATTACCTTGACGACTTTCCATGTTGCAAATGCCTAAACTTTTGGTGGATTTACGATTTTATAATTACACAATTATGATTGTGCAGTCAGATTACTTTATAAGATTTGGTGAATTCTTGATTTTATACCAGAATATGTAGCTAACCATTTTAATAAATTATTAAACTTACTGCTTCGGGTGGGGCCTATTAGCTCAGGTGGTTCAAACTTTAGCAAATAAGGACGTGACATCAAAAGATACCATGACCTCATTTGACAAGGGACTCACTTCTTTATGCTTCTGCAGTAATTATGTTGATGAACAGACGGTGGTGCCCAAATCAGCGGTCAGAAATTTGAGGCGCCGTAACAGCCATTTTGCCAGTCCGCACGTTGGAGTGTCTTTCAGCGATACAATGGGCCGGAGAGGAACGAACTGCTTGTGCACCTTGAGGAGACCAAAGAATCGGGCCAAGGTCTCGGGCTCTCGCCATGCGTCGGTCGGTCGGTGTTATTACACCAGAGTTCTCCAGTGCCAACAGTGCCGCATTAATTTCGCGTGTCAGCGTCTTTACGGGGTTGGTTTCACATAGACATAAAACTGGCGATCCTCCAGTAGGTTTTTAGTCTTCTGAAGATAGTCTGTTATGTCCAGTACGACGGTGGAACGCCCTTTTCCGCATGCACGATGACGATGTCCTTGTCGGCATTGAGTTTTCTTGGTGAATCGCGTTCGACCTTTGGAAGTCTTTCGTGCGGCTTGTGAGTCATAAGGAGGGACGACACTTGGTGTCGGGTAAAGTTTTCGTCTCCTCCGCCGCTTCCGTCTGATTAATGACCGATTCCACTGCTGCAATCATGTTGACAGGTTTGGCGTCAGCTATGTTGAATGAGGCTTCGTGCCGTAAAACCTGTACTTGCTCCTTCGTCATTTACTTTGACGACAGGTTGTGTACCAGTGTGTCGCCTCTGGATGACGTTGGATCCGGCCGTTTTGTGGAATTTGTTCACCAGTGCTGCATCGCGTGTCGCTCTCTGCTCACGGGCTCGTTCAGTCACTTTCTGCTGAAGCAGATTTGGGCCGTTCTCGCCCATGAACTCTCAGTATCTGGCCTTTTCTTGGTCAATTCCCTGACGGTTTTTGCGGAACCTCGCACGACCATCTTGCAGGAGCACGCGGATCATATGTCTTCCGTGCTGAAATACTGCGTGTCTCGTTAGTTCCGTGTTTGTATGAAACGAGCTGCGGCAACACGTTGTTATCGAGACACCTGTGCTGAAACCAGATCTGCGATAGGTAGAGGCCTCTCGAAGAGCAAACGTTTCCCATCGTCGAGCCGATCGGAGCGCGTCGCGCCCAAACAAATTGCCGGTACAAAAAAAGATGGTAGCTGGTAGCCATTTGGTGGGTTTTAAATCTAATAATTACACAATTCTGATTGTGCAATCAGATTACATTATACAAATTGATGAATTCTAGATTTCCTGTCAGAATATGTGAATAGCCTATTTAATAAACGATTGAACTTACTGCTGCTGGTGAAACCTCTTGGCTTAAGAGTTGGCAGTAGTCCAGCCTTTTCCTGGCGCTCGCGAGTTCGAACTTTTCCCATGGTCACCTAGATTTTTGAATTTGGGTTTCTATGACAACAATTTATTCCGATTGTCCTTCGTTACGTAAGCCGGTAGCTCAGAAAACTAATCTACAGAAGAGCTGTTCTGCCATGGTGTTTATGAACATGTGTTATCATTGTGAGATATAGAGTCAGTAGTAGAAATTGGATACGGACGATTACGCGCACTGGGAGAACTTCTGTTCGCAGATTAATGGATATGATTTTATCTCGCTGTCGATCGGATTCGACTGGTGAAATCTGGTGCCCGGATATTAAATAATATACCCTGAGAACACATTTCCTTAATACCATGTGATTCCTTCCCATATCTGTCTGCAGCTGACGTAATAGGTGATGGCGCGCTTGTTTTGCACAATGCGTTTTGCCTTACTTCTTGGTACTTATCCAGTAAGCAAATAAATAGATAGATAGATAATTTTTATTAAAGACCCGTCGGGGTCCCATCAAAGCAAGTTAAAATAAATTTGCATGCGAGTTTTAGACGAGGTAGGCCGAATCTTTACAAAATGCAATTCCTAGTTTCTAAATTAGAAGTCCATTGAGGAACATGATAATTGAGGGGTGAAAAAAAACTCCTTGGAAAAAGTTAAAAAATGATTGGATTAATTTTACAGGAGAAAAAAACCCCTCTTTAAAATAATAACAGAAAAAAGCGAGCAGGACTGGCCTGTAGGTGGCGGTATATAACGGAATGTTTTCGGTCATCGTCAGGGTATCAATAAATGTCCGCCTTGATGGGTACGAATGTGGGTCAGACAGGAGTGGCTTGAATATGGCATTGTATACGGGATTAACAATTGAGATCGTCTGGGCCGGATTGGTACGCCGCGTCAAAGAGGCCAGACGAGAGGAACCGAGATGCGATCGGCCACAGCACGCTTCGAGCTCAGCCGAGCAGTGAGGAAGGGAGGTACGACCGAACTACTAGTAGACAGTGAATACTGAGGGTTCCGCCGTGAGCGTCGACAGACCGCATGAGGTCGGAATGCGGGAGATGACATCAAAAACCACGAAAATTGTCGCTATGGGGGGACGGATAGCGATGGATTTAGAAACCAATTCAAAACAGGGGTTTCTAATGATATAATTAAGAGTTACCACTTAATCTACCACTAAATCCCAGGAGGACCCTTTTCGAAGTCAAGAATCTGAGTGTTCGGCAATGAGACCGTTAGCAGTGCCTTTATGCTTTCCGGTGTAAGATGGTTGCGTAATTTCGACTTGAATATCAGTAACCTAGGCGATAATCAAATTTCAGGCGGAAGATTATTCCAGAGGAAGGCATATTTGGAAGCAAAGAAGAGGGAGCGCTTAGATGTAGTACAAAGAGACGGCGGAATCACCATGCAGGAGTTGCGCGTGGCATAAGATCGATCTCTTGGAGTGAGAGTGTCAATGTGCGGAAGACTGGAGCTAGAGTTGATGCGAAAAAGGAAGCAAAGGCCAGCTTCGAGTCTTCTAACCCACAAAAACTTCATGTTCGCCAGCTGACATCTCTGAGTATAAGAAATACTGGACGAAGCTTGAGAGAACAGTTTCCGGGTGAAAACCCTCTGAACACTTTCGATTTTATCACGGTCGCAGGCGTTCATTAAACCGAAGAAAGGACAGCAGTATTCGAGGACTGGAAGAACAAACATTTGATAAAGTCTTAGCTTCATTTCCAGAAGCAAAAAATTATGCGATATGAATCCACATATTTGCGCGGCTTTGGCAGAGATTCTATCTGCATGAGGTGATAAAGAAAGCTTATTTGTATAACTTAGATCTAGGTCCTTTATGGTGAGGCATTCTGAGAGTGGGTTATTCTGAAAAATTATGGGACCAGGAAGTTTGGTAGGACCAAAAGACATGAAACTACACTTGGATAATGAAAACTCAATCTGCCATATCGAACCCCATCTGCTTAAGCGTAGTAAATCGGCATTAATTTTTTCAACACAAACATTTGCGGTGTCCTTAGAGTAT
>CACRXP010000046.1:1647738-1665898 GCA_902702965.1 Spirometra erinaceieuropaei | reverse complement strand
ATTATGGGACCAGGAAGTTTGGTAGGACCAAAAGACATGAAACTACACTTGGATAATGAAAACTCCATCTGCCATATCGAACCCCATCTGCTTAAGCGTAGTAAATCGGCATCAATTTTTTCAACACAAACATTTGCGGTGTCCTTAGAGTATGAGTAAACACACTTGAGGTCATCGGCATAAGTAAAAGTTTGCGAATTTTCGAGTTCAGTCGAAATATCATTGATGTACAGAAGGAAGTGTAGCGGACCCAGGACCGTGCCTTGAAGTACGCCACTGGTGATCGACTGAGGTGTCGAGTACCTATTACCGACCATGACTTTTTGCTATCGGTTGGACAGATAGGACCTAATGAAGTCGAGTAGAGGCGGCCGGAGGTCGAGGGCTTCCAATTTTACTAAAAGACGTCTATGGGGCACCTTGTCAAAGGCTTTGCTAAGATCAAAGTAAATAACAACCACTGACTGCCGCTCATTACGACGAGAAGTGATTAGATTATGAAAAGCCTATTGGCATGTTTCGCAGGATCGTTCAGGTAAAAACCCATGCTGACTAGAGCTCAGAAGCCGATTACCTAGACAGAAGTCAAGAATTTCATTGAAAATAATCCTTTCAAGAAGTTTTGCTAGAGACGGCGTTTTGTGCACGCCCCGATAGTTATTAACATCGGACCGAGATCCTGACTTGAAAACGGGAATGATAATTGACGTTTTCCATGTTTCAGGAAAGAATCCTTTTGAAATATAAACCGAGAATAAATGACTGAGCAATATGGGAAAGTCGGACGCTTGTTTAATAATCGAATTCGGAATCCCGTCCGTTCCTGAGCAGTGGGAGTATTTCAAACGGCTTATGTGATTCTTAATGAGATCTGACGAGACATCAATTGTACTAAGTGTCCTATCTGAAAGTGATCGAAAGAAAGGGACCGGATCGGACTCGGTAGCAGGGTGATTTGCAAAGAAAGCACTAAACAACTCCGCCTTGTCAGTGTCATCGGGGAGGAATACTTTGTTATCATTTAGCATGGGTGGAAGTTCATGACCACGCTTAGAGTAGGACCGATGACGGAAGATGCTAGCGACGGATTTGCCAGGGTTCGAACCACTGAGAGCAATTGATTCTCTTTGCCTGTCGCGCATTTGGCGCATCCTTGAGGCCATCTCAAAAATCTCTGTGATTCTAAGATGAACTGATAAGGAACTAGTGGATAGGTCACGCAGTTGTCGCCTCAACTTTTTTAGTCTGTTCTGAAGAAAATGAGGAACAAGAGAATCTGAAGAATTAGGCTTGAGATATCTACGCGGCACACACTCTAGAATGTCCTTGGAAACATTGGACCTGACATCACGAAGAATGGTTACATCGCTACAAGTGAGGAAGCCACACCAATCCAAGGTTCTCATATAGTTATTTATTAAATCGCTATCTACGCAGTCGTAGTTCATGAAAGTCTGAACGGCGCTTGTCTTTTTTGAAAAGGCAAGTGGTAGGCAACAATGAATTAATACGTGGTCACTGTCAAAGAGGTCCTTTTTTAAAGCAACAGAAAGAGTAGCAATGTCATTGGTAAAGATTAGATCTAAAATGTGATTATCTCTTGTTGGAGAGCGCACCAGTTGGGACCAATTACAAAAATTACAATATCTTGAAAGGGCTGGAATCTGGGTGGGCAGCTATTGGAAACCCAGTCAATTTCAGGAAGGTTAAAATCCCCAGTGATTATTTTAACATAGAAAGCAGCTTCCGACATTAATTTAAAGATTTCACAGATTTGAGAATCATCACTGGCTACGGAATTTGGGGGATTGTAGATACAGCCAATAATTGCCTTTCTTTGCGGCGAGAGAATAACAGATGCAAAGCAGAAGTTTCCCGTGAATGAGGAAACATCCAAGTAATAGGGAGAGTGCTTTAGGTAGGATTTAAGATAAAGAAGACAACCACCCCCACGCCTAGTCGTGCGGTCTTGGCGGTAAAAATCGAAGTCATCTATGAGAAGGGCAGAGGCAGGAATTAGAGAATGTGTCCAAGATTCTGTTACACATAATATCAGGCGTCATTTCCAGAGCAATGGCTCTGATTTGGGTCATCTTGTTTATAACAGACCTGGCATTCAATAATATAATATCTAATGTGTTTTGAACGGCAATGCTATTTTCGACGGTATTTAAAAAAAATTTGGAGGCAGATATGTAAGCTGTGAATTAATGACACTTGGAGAATAAGTGCCAGTTAATTTAGAGTTATTGACGTATGGGGAGTCAGCAAGAGACGGCTGAGTATGAGACCTAAAGGATGTGGGGATATAGTTTTCAAACATTGGAATGCTAGGGGAGTTAGAATATGGATAGACTTGTTGGTAGTTAACTAGTTGAGGAAGGGGAGGAGGAGGGAGGCTAGAGGGAAAGTAGGGGCTAATGGGTGAGGGTAGGCCACTAAAAGAATGAAATAATGGGTTGGAAGTGGTTGGAAGTCTGAACTGGGTTGGGGCATAAATGATTTAGGGCAATTCATGTATGAATTATTTGCTGGATATATAGTAGGGCTTTGATAAGTAACCGGTACGCAGGACAGAGAATTATTCGAGGATATAATTGGAGCTGCGGGATTTGTAGACGTGCTGGGCTGAACAGACTTGTTAGATCTAAGAGAAGGCGTCGTACCTCCAAATGGAACTGTACTACCTTTCTTTAGGGTCGGAGTCCGATTCAATTTTCGAGTCTCACCGTTCTGACGCAAAGCCACTGGTGACTTAGCTGTAGACCTTACAGCACCCAGTTGGACAATAGAAGTTATCGGTCTAGCTGATGTAGACGGATTTTCATGTGTCTCAGCGGGACTATCCGGAGGATACGAAACCACAAATGGGGCTGCTGCTGCTGCAAGTTTTGGGGCAGGCAAATGCGTCCAGTGGTTCGAGTGAGATGGAGATGTAGGAGAAAGAGGAAGGAGGGAGTCAGATGTCGCAGGAGTAGGAGAAGCTGAATCCTAACGGCCACTTATATTATGACCGTATTGGGGAGCATTAGACTGAGAAGCAGTAGGTTTACGTGAGAATAGAGACCCGATTCTACGCTCCATAGGAGTAAGAACATGACAAAGGAAAAATTTTGCCTTCTCTAGGTACGCAGTGACACGCTCTCGATGGGTAAACATTGTGTCAACCTCGATTGATGAAAACAATTTGACTAACATGGGTGGATTTGTACTACGGGAGGACAAGCGTTTGGCATCCGCTATTTTATAGTTAAAACCACATGAATACAGGAAATTGGTCGCAACATCAATTGGCCGAGCAGATCGAGGAACATTTTTAGCAGGAAGTTATAAGAACGCTTCTGTCTATCACTAGATTCACTGGCGATCAGGTGAACTAGTGAGTCGAGACGCCTACATTCTTCAGAGGGAATATCGGAGATGTTCCCGTCGAATAAATGTCCAAGAATTGTCAGCAAAGAGCCAAACTTTAGCATAAAGTCATTGCAGTGGTCAAGTGCAGACAGATTAAGCTGCCGACCAATTACAACGGGTGACGACTGACTAGTAATATCATCTGACTTAAGTTTAGGTAAAGCTTCTGACTTACGTTTAGTTAGGCCATGTTTACTTACAAGAGCCGAGAGCTTACGTCGACCAGTGACTTTTGGTCTCATCTTGTCTCGAGGCAATTTGTGATTAAGAAAACTTCTGGCAGACAAGTTGATTGAATTTCAGCTAGGGGCTAACGATGTAAAAATAAATTACAACAGTTAGAGGGAAATCGGATGCACAAAATGAGAATTGCAAAGTGCGATTAGTGAACAGCGGGCATAGACTAGCAAAACTCGAAAGGAGATGGCAACGGGCAGTTCTTAGAGAAAAGGCCTGTATTTAAGGAAATTCAACCAAAAAAACAGGTACTAAAATCGTTAGATCTCACAGAAAAACCACTAAAAATAATATCCTCCACTTATCTTCAAAAATATGTACCAGTAGCTTGGCCTAGACTGCATCGTAATTGGACTTTCATCTATATGATTCTTTTTTCTCAAGATAGATAAGGAACTCTTAAAAGGGTGCTGAATCGATGTATGAATGTATGAAACATGGCCGAAAACACTGCTTGCATTCTCCAAAAACTTTGAAGACATTAGATCATAGCCAATAGAAGCGAAAAACGAGTCCCGGGAAGTAGTCTTGAAGAAGGAGACACGGCCGCTGGGACAAGAGCTTTATTAGCCTGACGTTTCGGATCCCTGCTCGAATCTATCATCACATACAACAGCAGATACGGGCGATTCACGCACAAGGGGCTGCAGTATTTATAGGATGCAGTCGCCATGTTAACGCATACCGATGAACATTCACAGCTCTCCCCTTCATCAGAGATCGTTGCACGTGGTGTGATGGCCAACATTCGCGTCATTAATTGCTGCAATTTCAACATGTGCGTTGGATGTTGGTGTGATGATTGCCCGACCATCTGACGCGCTGACCATGGTATTTGGAAGGGTGTTCACTTGTGCCCTATTCGCGTGGCTAATTACTCCGCATAGGCGAAGTCTCAGCACCGAGTATGGAATGGGAAGATCATTGCACTTGTTAATTGACTGGGGGCCAGTAAATTATGATTCCAGTAGCTCCCGGCTAACGCGGTTGTCACCTCTTGTGAGAATTTCGGCCTCGTCAATTTCGAATGTGTGGCCGGAACCCGTCCAATGAGCTGCAACTTGAGAGCTAGCGTCATTTCTCCGCATCGCTGCAGCGTGTTTGGCTATTCGCGTTTGGGGTTGTCGTCTGGTTTCTCCGACGTAGTTGCTTTGTCCGCAACTGCACCAGATCCGATAAACGACTCCAGACGTTTCTTGCCGTGGCAGCGAGTCTTTCGGTTTAATTACCAGACGCCTGATGGGTGCATCCGGTCTGTGTGCTCTCCAACTCCAAGTGGTGCGAGAAGGCGGCCGACAGCTTCCGAAACGTTCTTGACATATAGAAGTGCTCGCCAAACTTTGGTGTTCGTGCGGTTACGCCTTTCGCCCCCTTTGCGTATGCACCGGTTGACGAAGTTGCGCGGGTAGCCATTGGCTTTGAAGACCCGTCGGAGGTATTATAGTTAGGCAATTTTTTCTTCCGGCTCACTGCAGTGCGTTTCGACACGCCGATAGAGCGTTCTTACACAACTGCGTTTGTGGCTGATTGTGTGGTTGCTGTTGAAGTTAGGTACTTGCATCGAATTTGTCGCTTTCCTAAGCACTTTGGTCATTAGTCCACGAAGATCTTTGCGGCATACGAGGACATACAAGAAGGCTGCCTTCATCCTCCATCGTAAATTGAATGTTCGGGAAGACGGTGTTGACATGTTCTTTGAATGTCAGCACCTGATCCCGTTCGATGACGACGAAGGTATCATCCACATAAAGGACCCAGAACTATGGTTTGTGGTGTTGGAAGACCAGTGACTCTAACCGTTTAAGGACCGCTTCGGCGATGAATCCCGAAATCGGCGAACCGATTGGTGTGCCCTTCACCTGTTCGTGGATTGTCCCGTCAAAAGTGAATTACGTTCTGAGACAGAACTTTAGGAGGTGAAGTACTTGGGCGCGTCCAAGACGATTCTCCGTTTCATTGTTTTTGCTTTGTAGAAGCAGCTTGATTATCTCGATCGCCAGGTCCTGGGGAATAGAAGTAAAAAAGGATGTAACATCAATGGATACCATGACCTCATTTGGATGGAGGCTTACCCCCTCGAGTTTCTCCAGAAATTGCGCTGTCGTAGAGACCGTGGTGTCTGACTCAGCGGTCAGCAACTTGAGACGCCGGGACACTCACTTAGCCAGTCCGCACGTTGGAGTCCCTTCGAGCGACAAGATGGCTCGGAGAGGAGCGCTGTCTTTGTACAGCTTTGGTAGGCCATAGAATCGGTCAAAAGCTGTATCTTGGGGTGTCGGATAAGGCTCTAAGTCTCCTCCGTTGCCTCCGTCTGACAATGAATTTATTCTACTGCTGCAATCATATTAGCAGTTTTGGGGTCAGCTGTGTTAAATGAAGCTTCGTGCCGTAAAACCTTCATATGATCCTTCGTCAGCTCCTTTGACGACAGGTTTTGCACCAGTTTGCCGTTTCTGGGCGACGTTGGATTGGGCAGTTTTCGAAATTTGTTCTCCAGTGCTGCGTCGCGTATCATTCTCTGTTCGCGGGCATGTTCAGTCAGTCTCTGCTGGGGCAGATTTGTACCGATCTCTCCCAAGAACTCGCAGAATCTGGTCTTTTCCTGGTCAATCATTTGACGTTACCTGCAAAGTCTCTCGTGGAAATCTTGGAGGAGCACTCGGATCATCCTTCTGCCGTGTTGAAATACTGCTCGTCTCGCCAAATCCGTGTTAACCGGGGACTTGTATGAAACACATTTCGGTAACACATTATGATCGGGACACCTTTGCATCTGCGAATGCGTGGAGGCCTCCCGAAGGGCGAAGGTTTCCCATCGCCGGGCCGAATACATTGCCAATAGAAGCGAAGAGACGAGTCCCAGGAAACAGTCTTGAAGAAGAAGACACGATCGCTGATGCAAGAGCTTTATTAGCCTGATGTTTCGGATTCCTGCTCGAATCCAGCATCAGAGACAAAAGCCGATGAGGGTGGTTCATGCATGAGGGGCTGCAGTATTTATAGGGTGCAGTAGCCATGCCACCGCATACCTATGAATATTCACGGCCCCCCCCCTCTCCTTCATCAGGGATCGTTACACGTGGCGTGTTGACCGACATTCGCGTCGTTAATTGCCGCAATTTCATCACATGCGTTGGTAAGATATAAAATAAAGAGGACAACCGCCCCCACGCCTAATTCTGCGGTGTTGATGGTAAAAATCGAAGTCATCTATAAGAATGGCAGTATGAGGAATTACAGGATGGGTCCAAGATTCTGTTTTACATATAAAATCTAGCGTCCTTTCAAAAGCAAAGGCTCTGATTTGCGTCATCTCGTTTATACCAGACCTGGCATTCATTAATATAATATTAAATATGTTCCGATTAGCGAGGCTGTTGTCAACGGTATTTACAAAAACATTTGGAAGCGGATATGTAAGATGTGAATTAATGGTGCTTGGAGAATAAGTACCAGTTGGTTTAGAGTTATTGACGTACGGGTAGTCAGCAAGAGAAGGCTGGGCATGAGACATAAAGCATGTGGGGATAGAGTTTTTGAGTATTAGAATGCTAGGGGAGTAAGAACAGGGAAAGGCATGTTGGTAGTTAAATTGTGGAAGAGGAGGAGAATGGAGCCCAGAAGGAAGGCACAGGCTGATGGGGGAGGGTAGCGGCTAGGAGAATAAAAGGGAGAAACAAACCGGGTCTAGCTTGAGAGTCAAAGGATTTAGTTTGACCTCGATGAGAGCAGTTGGTCTTCAGTGGTGTGAAGCCTGGACTAGGTTGGGGAATAAATGACTTAGCGCAATTCACGTATGGATTATTTACTGGATATATAGTAGGGCTTCCTTAAGTAACCGGTACGCAGGACAGATAATTATTTGAGGGAATAATTGGAACTGCGAGGTTTGCAGACGAGCTGGGCTGTAAAGACCTAATAGATATAAGAGAAGACGGTGTACTACCATTCTTTTGGTTCGGAGTCCGATTCAGTTTTGGTATCTTACCATTTTGACGACATGCCACAGGCGTCTTGACTGTAGAGCTAGTAGCACCCTGTTGAAACTGGGACGTTATCGGTCTAGTTTACGTAGAAGGATTTTTGTGCGTCCTAGGGGGGATCTCCGGAGGATTAGGAACGACAACTGGGATTGCTGCTAACATGGAAGAAGGCGAGAGCGCGAATACGTCTGAGTGAGAAGGAGATGTACAAGGAAGGGGAAGGTGGGAGTCAAATTTCGAAGGAGTAGGATCAGCTGAATCCTCACGGGCACTTGTATTATGACCAAGTTAGTGACATTAGACTGAGTAGCAGTGAGCTTACGTAAAAAGAGGGACTCGATTCTACGCTGTGTGGGGATAAGGTCAGGATAAAGGAAAAACTTTGCACTTTCCAGGTACACAGAGACACGATCTCGATGGGCAAAGCTTAAGTCCATCTCGATTTGTGAAATCAACCTAACTAAAACAGACGGATTTTGCCACAGAAGGACAGGCGTTTTGCATCGGCTGTTTTGCAGTTGACGCCACACGATTACAGGAAATTAGTCACAACAACAACTGGTTGAGCAGATCGAAGCACATTTCTCGACACGAGGTTATATGCTCGTTTTTGTATATCGCCTGATTCACTGGCGATCAGGTGAACAAGTAATCCAAGGCGTCTGCACTTTTGACAGGGAATATCGGAGATGTTCCCGTCGAATAATTTACTATGCCAAACTTTATGATAAAATCATTGCAGTTTTAAAGTGCACCAAATTAAGCCGCCTATGATTTACAACGGGTGAAGACTGACAAGTAATGTTTTCTAGCTGAGATTTGGTTAAGCCATGCTTAGGTAAAGAGGCCGAGAGATTTTTACGACCTCCCACTTTTGTTACCACTTTGTCTCGACGCAAGTTGCAACTGAGTATACTTCTACCTGGCTAGCTAACTGGATTTGCGGTAGAGACTAACGATGTAAAAAAATTACACAGCTCGAGAGAAATCGATTTCAGAAAATGCGAATTTAAGAATGCGACAAGTGGTCTGCAGGTACAACGAAGCAGAACTCAAAAAGAAAAAGGTAGTTGGTATTTCTTAGTAGATAGGCCTGCATTCAAGTAAATTTGACCAACGCACGGAGGCTAAAATCATTAGTCTTTTAGAAAAGCCACTTAAAATAGTATCTCACACTTATCCTCTAATTAAAAATCATCAGTGTGCTTTCCTTGCTTGTGCCTCACAATCACATTCTTCGCAAACGCAGCCATACAGGAGTGCTAGGTAGGCTTCTGATTTGGTTTGGTAGCTTTCTACTTGGCTTGTCAGGCACTGCCATCTCAGTGACCTGCAGTCAGCGGATGTTGCCGAAGACTCTGTTCTTGGCCCTGCATTGTTCATCATATACGTCAACAACTATGCAAACAAACTGGATTGCGATGTCGCGGTGTTTGCTGATTATATAAAGATATGAAGAACCATACGAAATGAAGTCGACGAAGCGCGATTACAGACAAACCTAGATCGCCTCGAACAATGCTCGAACGATTTGATTTTTTCGTTTAATTTAAGCAAGTGTAGCTTCCTACGCGTTGGCTAAAACAGTTCACCTAAACTCATGACCCAATGCCTGAATGACCGGCCATTGCAAAACGTCGACGCCCAGAATGATTTGAGCGTGTCGGTCTTAACTTCGATCACGCCTTCGTTGCACTACTCAAAGGTAGTAAGTCGACCATTGGCCATGACAACTGTTCTGAAAAGTATTCGCATAATGTAGTTTTTTGTCTGTACCGTTTTTGGTGTTCTGCATGTATTTCTTTCAGGTTGCCCCTGTTCAATTTTTTTAAATACTTCCTCTGTAAGCAACAAAAAGGGAATTAACAGGTGCACGCCTACCTACCCCAAAATAAAATGAACTGATTTGGACCTAATCAAGATTAGTTAGTTGCATTTCGTAATGTAGTGAGCCTTGTCCAGTTGCACGGTTAGTTGCCCGCCATTGACCTTTTTTGATAACTCTAAGATCTAAGCAGTCCATGGTCTCCATTTTCTCTAGGAAACTCCAGCAAACACTGCGACATCACAATCCAGTTCGTTTGCATAGTTGTTAACGTATACAAGGAACAGTGTAGGGCCAAGAACTGAATCTTGTGGAACACAACTCTTAACGGCTACATCCGCAGACTGCTGGACACTGACACGGACAGTTTGAGCTGCCGAGTAAAAAGCTTCGAATCTGGTGGATCTGCTGAGACCTTCAGCTGACAAGGCCGCCAGAAACAGAACAAAGACGACGTGCTTGGCAAAATTGTGGAGATCCGGTGGTGGAACTATGATGGGTGACTGTGTGTTTGATATCCACTTCAAGAAATGAGGGGTTGGTCAGGTAGGGAACTGCCTGAGGAGTGAGTGGAAAGGACAGTCAGAGATGGGCATAACAGTGAGAGGGTTGACGCAGGGGTTCACATCGGATTGACAACGGGCATGAAGGTCGGTAATGCAGTCGACGAGTCGGCGATTCTTCAAATCAACTAGTAGATTGAAGTGAGCGAGGAAATCGGCACCTATGAGGGCGACGGAGACGTCGGCAATAATGAAAACCCATTGGAAAATTCGACGAAGGCCCAAATCAAGTGTGATGGAGCGCTGTCCAAGGGTGGGGATGCTGGAGTTGGTGGCAGCTGTTAGACAAAAAGATCTGCGGCTTTTGCGTTCGGCCGGAGTTGGTGGAACCACGCTAACCACGGCCCCAGAGTCGACAATTAATTTGGCGCCAGCGATACGGTCTCAGAGAAACAGACGGCGAGTGTGAACAATGGCAGCGCTCCCGGCAGCATTCTCCTCTACAGCTGGCCGGGATCGTTTCCCGAGGCCTTAACAGGTGTCCTAAATGAACATGGCGGCAGACATCGTCGTGCTGCTTTTTCAAATTTCTGGTGATACCGGCAAATTCCACTTGAAGATTGTTGTCGGCGATTACAGGAGCGTGAGGAATTCCTCCGATGGTCTCGTGATCGCCGTAGACCTGCTGCGGTAACTGCACTGAGTTGATTTGTCAGTTGCATGACCAACTTTTTGAGTCTGTAAATGCGCTGATCCTATTCCTGAAAATTTGGGCTGGCGGCGTGACTAACTGCCGAAAGTGTTGGTATTCTCAACGCTATGACCTTGTCGGCAAGCTCTGCCAATTCTTGGAGGCTTCCTTGAGAAACAGCAAAAGCTGTCTGGACGTCGAGCGGGAGGCGATGAAGTAAAAGTGGGCGAAAGATGGAGGTCTCGAACTTACGTTCGCCAACATGCTGTTGCATTCTTCTCAGTAGTTGAGAAGGTCTCCGGTTCCCAAGTTCTTCGCCAGTGAGAAGGTGTCGTAGTCGTTTTTCCTCTGTCATGGCTACGCGCTTTACAAGGGCCTCATTCAAATTGTCGTAAGGCTGTTCCAAAGGGCGGTAGATGAGGAGATTGCAGAGTTACTCTGCATAATCGTCAGGAAGACAGTGTTGCAAGTGATTAAACGTGGTCTCTTGACGAGTAATTTTGTATGCTTCGAAATCGGATTCGCAGCGCGCAATACAAAGCCCCACATTTCACGGCCAAAATGCTGGAAGTTTAACGCAGACGTGCGATGAAGAGGGAACGGACACTGACGTCTCGTTGCCGGACATGGTGGCGGAAATGAACGGAGGACTGATAGACGTTAAATAAACTCACGTGTTCGGAAATTTGGGGTCACCAATTTGTGACGGTCAAGGCTATGAGATAAACTTAAACCAGGCACAATAAGTTCGTTTCCTGTGATATCAGAAGTCAGGGAGCTGTATGGACTAGTTTATTCTATACACAGGGCAGGTTGCCGTAAGTTGGCTGTTTGCTTGCGACAGAGATAAGCGTCCGCTCTCGGAGAGCGTCCGTCGCGGTGTGTTGTTTACGCGGGAGTGAGTGCCTGGGTCAGCAGGGGGGGTGATTGTCTGTGCGTTGGTCGTGTGTTTGGACAAGTTAGGAGAGAATAAGGGGCGCATGCACAAAATGCCTCACGGGTATCAAGCCAGGACGTTAGACGCGCGTGAGGTGATGTAAGTTTGTGAGGTCAGCAGGCAGTCACTGAAAATGGATCGGAGGTGTCTGAGTGTTGCCTGGCGGTGTGGCCGTGTGTCCACAGCTGTCGCGGTCATTGTTCAACAAAACGGAGCCGGAGAAAAGACGTACTGGAGCGGCTGCTACATCTTAACTAAATGAAAATATTGTGTGCTTACGCAGAGTAGAAAAAAGAACTGCCTGAGCCCAACTGAGCACGACGGAATTATTCTGAGCTCCAACTGGGACAATTTGGACTTGGTCACCATTCCACAGTTACCGTCTCTGACATTGATAGTGAAACCGTACGTACACAATTGCTTTGTGCATTTTTGGAATATTTTTTCACGCATCGAAATTCGCCAGGAACCTGGATTAAGTGCAATTTCTTTATCAGCACGGCCCAACTGACATTGCAACTGGCTACGCAACCGAATCGCGGATATACATCCTAGAAAACCAATCGCTCAAAATCCTTCAAGATCTGCAGTTTTTCGAGTCCCACGAGATGTGGAGAAGGTTAAGTCGCTTCTGATTAAATTCAACAAAATTTATCGGATTTTAAGTATTTTTTTCGCTTATTGTGTTTTGAATACTCACTTTAATTCATCATATATAAGCCGACGTATTCGTTATAACATCGAAAGCGAAATCATACCTATTATATCACGTCGAAGTTCATGGATTCTCAGCAAGCTAACTGTAGTAGTACGGCCAGCGACGGCACCTCTTTGGAAGTTAAGTCCGGTGAGTTGTCCTTCGCATCCAGACCCTGTGCTCGCTCTACCTTCGCCGCCAGCCAACGACCAGCAAAGCGTGCAAAAAACGTAAGTGCCACAAAAGTGTGAGGTACGAAGACGAGCCAAATCAAAGTAGAACAACTCGAAAAGGAGCTTTCTGATTTAAGGACGTTCGTGAAACAGACCCTGGTCGGCCAGAACGTGTCCAGTGTTAGAATACCAAAAACGAAGAACAAAACGCCAAAAACGCGAAAAAATATCTCCTCGGGGGAATCTTCAAACACGAGTTGCAACTCAACAGCCAAAACCGCAGACGCCGGTTACAGCAGGACAATGAAAACGAAGCCGCCGATAAAGGCTGACTCGATTCCCACGCAAGATGTCTCAGGCGATGTCGCAAAAAATTACCTTGCGCGGAAGCCATCTCACCTAAGCCTCTTGCTGTAAGTGATGGGATTTCTCTTCTGCCTGGAGACGATATACCTGGGTCATCGAGTCTACTATTGCCCTCATTTTCTGACAACCACCTCGAGCGCACTACAGAGCACGTATCGGAATGCGAAGACATAAACCCGTGGGTAGAGGGGAGAGGGAAACGCCATGACAGGATTCTGAAATCACAGCCAGCCCTGATGGGTTGCTCGGGACAGTCGGTAGACAGTAAACGTGTGCGTCCAAGCGATGACTCCGTAAATCGTCCTTGACTACATTCAGCGCATTCGCCAGCAAGACAGAGTAAGGAGGACCATGCTCGCCAGCAGTGTTTGGTTATTCAGGGTTTGCCAGAATCGAATGCAGACAGACCTGAAGACCGTGTCTCAGAGGACCTTGTTTCTTTTCATGGTCTGCTACATCAGTTACTACCGGCAGACATGGAAATAAAGGTTCTGAAGACATTTCTGATAGGAAAACGGAGTGAAGACAGGACAGCAGCACAACCACCTCGCCCTCTCTAAATTATGCTGGAGAACAAAGAGCAAATCATATTTATCCTCTCTTAAAAACCGATCTCAGAAACACACACAAACAGGTTTTTTTCAACAGGACTATTCACCAGCGGAATGAGTGAAACCCCGGGAACTTGTCTTGGAGTTAGAATAAAGACTGAAGGGTGGCGAACACAATCTGGCTATCTTCAAGGGAAAGGTAGTTCGGAAATATATGCCGTTTCAGTGGAACCAGCCTGTAATACTACGAACGACGACATCTATTCAGCTAAAACAGGCACCTTCGTTGAACCACCTGATCAAGGCGCCAACACAAGTGAGTCCGTAGCGTCCAGTAATCTGACTGAAACAATACATGTAAATTTAACAAATCAGGTAACGGAAGAGCCTACAGAAAACGACGTCCGCGATAACGGAGTAATGCTCATAGCAGTAACAAATGCTACGGAAATTTCGGCATGTGCAAAACTGAGGTGCTTGTACACGAATGTCCAAAGCGTCATAACGAAACTAGACGAACTAAAACTTTGCCTAGTTGAGCTGTCTCCAGATGTTTTAGCAGTAACTGAGACCTGGCTGTTTGGGAATATAAGCGATAACGAAGTAGTCTTGCCTGGATATTAAATTTATCGGAGGGGCAGGGAACATCATTAGGGTGGTGGTATCGTTGTGTATGTGAATGAAGGTCTGGCAGTGTCGGATAACACCACCAAGTTTGCGTGCAGTACGAAAGCCATCTGATTGACTATCAAAACTACCGGTTCCCCGCGTTTCGATGTCCTCACTGTCTACCGACCACCTAGGACAGACCGAATCGCCGACACTCAACTATTGGAGCAGTTGGAGAAATTTTTCAGTCGACCTAACATCATGATCATGGGCGACCTCAACACACAAGGAACAAACTTGAATACCCTCCAAGCGTCAGATCCAAAATCGGCATTCAATTACCGCCTGTTTCGCAAAACATTAAATGCGTGCCTCACACAACATGTAATCTTCCCAACGAGAACACGTGAAGGACAAAGGGCAAACTGCCTGGATCTGGTCTTTACGAAAACACCAGACAGCATAGACGAGATCACCTGCATGCCGCCCCTTGGCCGAAGTGACCACGTAGTGCTTATGTGGGATTTTTCGTTATTCTCCATTTCACATATTCCAGACCACAAAAAGCGTAATGTTTGGCGGAGCGACTTCAATCAGATGAGGGCAGGGTTATCCGGTCTCTACTAGGGCTCATTGTGTACGGAAAGTGCCAACGATAACAGGGAGCTGTTCAAGAATGTCTTTCTGCAGCTCACCAACAACCACTGCCCACTGACTAGTGTAAGACTGAACAAACGCCCTGGGTGGCTAAATAGCAACCTTAACACAGACGTCAACAGGAAGCACAAAGTGTGGAGAAAATGCTGCGTCATTAGACAAGCTGAATGCTTCAACACCTACAAGACACAGAGGAACAAACTGAGGAAGCTGAAAATGAAGACGCGGCGGGAATTCGAGAAGGACTTGCTACAAAAAGCAACGCAGAACCCAAAATTGCTCTACAGCTACGTCCGACGAACTACAAGGAACAGGCATCAAATCCCCTTGGTAAAGACTACTGATGGCGTTAAGATTGCTGATAGAAGGGATGCAGCTGCGTATTTTTCACGGTTTTTCCAATCAGTCTACACAAACGAGGCAAGGTTCCTTCCTCCCTCCACGGAAGAACTGCCGACTCCAAGCGTCAGTGATATCCTCTTCTCAGAAGACATTGTCCGAAGAGAATAAGAGGCATTGAACGCATCAAAATCGTCAGGACCAGATGAGATTCCATCCAAGCTTCTCAAGGAACTTGCCAGTGAGCTTTCTGTGCCTTTGTCGATGCTCTTTCAAACGTCATTTGACACTGGAACACATCATATCGATCGGAAGCTGGCACATATTACTCCGCTACACAAAGGAGGTAACAGGGCAGCGAAGACAAATTGCAGGCCCATAAGCTTGACTTGTATTCTCCGTAAAGTTATGGAAAGGATCATAAAGAGAGAACTGATGCATTTCCTGGAAGTTTACGGCCTGCTATCGAAATGCCAACATGGGTTCCGGAAAGAAAGATACTGCACGACAAAGTTGCTGCAATCTCTCCAGAGCTCGACCTGAGCTCTCGACGACAGGCACGCTGTCCACAGAGCCTTCATCGACTTCCAGAAGGCGTTCGACACTTTGCCACACCAAAGGCTCTTACATAAGCGGAAAAAATAGGGATCTGTGGCAACTTCCTTAAATGGATCAAAAACTACCTTGTGGGTCGACAGCAGGTTGTGTGCATCAGTCGGGGAAAATCAGATCCGGCTATGGTCGATAGTGGTGTCCCCCAGGATTCAGTACTGGTACCCATTTTGTTCCTTATCTACGTGGACGATGCCGCAAGAGATTTAGACTGTGAAGTAGCAATGTTTGCGGATGACATGAAGATATGGAGTGTAATTCAGGCTCCTGCCAACGAAGACAGACTGCAGATGAACCTGAATCGGTTGGAGGAGGGGTCAAACCGTTGGCTTCTGCGGTTCAACGTCCCAAATGTAGCATACTTCGCCTAGGCAACACAGCCAGATCCGTCAGCACAAGAGACTACTTTCTGGGCGGTGCAGCCCTACAAGAGGTCGAAGCCCAAAGGACGTCGGTGTGCTGACGACGAGTTCCATAAAACCATCCGCCAAATGTTCGAGGGTGGAAAAAAGCACAATGTCCGTACTGTACGCCATCAAGCGTGCGTTTATGGACTTTGACGAAGAAGCTTTCTCTAAGACCTTCGGAAAATTCGTCCGTCCGCATTTAGAGTACGGCATACAAGCTTGGAGGCCGTGGGCTGTTGAGGATCAAAACTGCCTCGAAAGAGTCCAGAGGAGAGCCACGAAGATGGTTAGGGTTCAAAGCGCCTTTCCTTATGCAACCCGCCTGTTAAATCTGAACCTTTTTCCTTTGAGTTACAGGCAACTTCGCGGGGATCTCTTGCAAGCCTTCCGCATTTTAAAGGTGTTGGATTGCAGTCTGGCCTTCGAGGACTTTTTTGAATTTGCTACCACGACCAACCTCCGAGGTCACCCGTTAAAACTGCGCACTCAGCAGGCACGACTGTATGTGCGGAAGTTCTCCTTCTCGGTTCGGGTGGTTAAACCATGGAATGAGCTTCCCGCGGATGTTGCGATGTCAACATCTATACAAAGTTTTAAAAAGAATCTGGACATATTTATGTTCCGAAATGAGCAAGAGCGATGAGAATTCGAGCTCACCCCCTGTAACTCCTTCTCATTTTGTCCCACCATTATGGGCTTGTGTGAACTATTTCAGCCGTGAACATCTATCTGTACACCACACATTTTTTTACGTTGCAAATAGGATACTCAAAGGCTTATGCCTATTTCCCTCAATAAACTGGACTGAACTGAACTGAAAAAGACTTAATACAATTCCGTTATTTTATTGTATTCTCGCGTCCATTTACTTAACAGCTAAATCGCCGAGGGGAGATTTTGTAATTTAAGAGGTTAACATGGCGTAATATTTTCCTTCCGGAAATGAAATTAAGACCATATAAAATGTCTTTTCTCCCAGTCCTCGAATACTTCTGTCCTTTCTTTGGTTAACGGACGCCTGCGACCATAATAATATCAGAAATTTTGAGGGGTTTTTACTCGCAAACTGTTCCCACAAGTCACAACCGGTACTTCTTATACTCAAATATGTCACATGATGAACATAAATTTTTGTGAGCTAGAAGACTCAAAACTCACTGACACTCTCACTCAGAAGCGTCTGTCGTATGTCACACGTAATTCCGCCATGGCGATTCCGCCGCCACTTTGCACTGCATCTGAGTGTTCTCTCGTTTTTGCTTTCAAATATGCCTTTGTTTGCGATAATCTCCCACCAAAAATTAGGTCATTACCTACTTTATCGGTATTCAAATCGAAATTACGCAAACATCTTACACCGCAAAGTATGCAGCCAATCTTGACGGTCTCATTCCCAAACACTCAGCTTATTGACTTTCAGAAGAGTCCGCTGAGATTTAGTGGTAGATTAAATGAACACCATCCTGTTTTTCTTAAGAACCCCTGTTTGAATTGGTTACTAAGTCCACTGATATCACGTTATATTCACCCATGATCAGCATATCCGACCGCGTAGCCAACTTTCCGAGCAAGCGTCGACCATGTTGTCCCTTCTCGGCGGTCTATAAACTGTCAGGACATCGAGGTTAAGTGAAGCCGACACTTTGATAGACAGCCAGATTTTTCCGATCCGTTTTCACCAGAGAAGCGGACTTTACCCCATCTAATTCTGAGAACATGAGAGATCCCACTATCGAAAATATTGTGTTTCGAGAAGAAGCGATTTTGGAAGAACTGAAAGGCTTGAAGGAATGTAAATCTCCCGGTCCGGACGAGATTCCAGCAAAGCTGCTCTTTGAGCTTGCCCAACAGCTGGCCAAGCCACTATCCTTTCTGTGCCAAAAATCGTTTGATGCTGGAATTCTTCCCACAGATTGGAAGACGGCCCACATTACACCCCTTTACAAAAGCGGTAGTCGTGCTCAGGCGACAAACTACAGACCCGTCAGTCTGACATCAATCTGCTGCAAAGTGATGAAGAAAACAATCAAAAAGGAGTTGATGGCTTACTTGGAAACCCACAACCTCTTGTCCAATACACAATATGGTTTCCGTAGGGGAAGATCATGTGTTACGAACTTGCTATACACAATGCAAAGTTGGACACGAGCACTGGACGC
>CACRXP010000046.1:1629168-1646583 GCA_902702965.1 Spirometra erinaceieuropaei | reverse complement strand
TGGGATCCTCTGTGCTCGTTCTCTACCGTTATTTTGGTCGTATCTCCTATGGCCACTCTTAGACTGGGCTCGAAACGGACTGTGACTGATCAACTCTGGGTTCCTGTTGTCTCGCCACTTTGACGCGGACAGTCGCATCCAGTGTAAGAATTTTGCCCTGACGGTGTCCGTATTGAACCCCTTATATAATACCTCATGCAGGCCAGTCCTCTCTGCCCGCAGGCCTACCCCTATAGGTTGACATTTGTTTAAGTACTGACGATGTCCGTTCATAATCCGATATACGCTGCTTTATGTAGGCCGGTCTTGTCCCATTTTTATCGTTTCATGAGCGACAGTTTGTCCTACAATGTTAATCTAATCATTTGATTTATTTTACAATGGAATTCTTTTAACTTCCCATTCATCACTTTCCTCCAAGCACTAGTTCTTCAATAACTATGAACTGTATATTGTATGGACTCTGCCTACCTTGTCCAAAATTCATATGAGAACTTTATTTACCTTGCTAAGATGGAACTACGATGAGTCTTCAATAAAATTATTCTGTTTAATTATCGAAAACTTTATTGAAATGAATATAGACCGCAAACACCATATTCCTTCTACCAACAGATCAGTCCGGCTTTCCAGACATAAGAACAAGTTTGTCACACAAGACGGTCTTTCCGTAATCCTCGCTGGAAAAGGGAAAGTAGAGGGTTTTGTTCAATGAACCGCATCAATTGTTGCTAAATCATTTTTCCATAATCTTGCAATCAATGAAGATGAGGTTGGCCAATGGGCAATTTGTTGCAGAGACCCGAAATTCGCCCTTATACGGCAGCGTATTCCACGCTGAGTTACATTCGGCTGGCAGACATCCGGACTTGAACGATGCATGGAGAAGCATAAAGAGTGGGTAATCCATCCCACTAGCGACTTCCCTCAAAATCGCCGCCGGAATCGCATCAGGGTTCGGTGGTTTTGATTCGTCTGCCTCATCAGATCCCACAACACTAGTGTTTTGGTGTACTGAACGGTCTCTATAACTGTGGACTCTTTGAGGTATCTAGCGGGAGGGTAGAATCCAGCTTTCCTTCTATAGACAGATAGAAAAATTGCTGAGGGCTGATTAACTTCGCCTTCATATTTAGTGAGATTTTCCCCTTCAGCAGTCCTAAGCAATAGCATTTGGTCCTTGTACCGCGTGCCCTGTCTTATGTTTCCGTAGAATACATTATTGTTCTCCGCGGCACGCTGACCAGATCCAAATCATGTTCCCTTTTTTAATTTTGATGATAAGGTCCTTGACTCGATTTTTTCTGACTTTGTACGCACTTATGTATGTGGAGCTCTTGTCACAACTTTTACATTTATTTACCTCATTCTTAAGGTTTGCGTAAACCATCGAGGTCTTTTTTGTTAACTTCTTTCATGAAATCGACAGTGGTTTGCAGTGAACCTTTGCAGTACTTCTCGGGATCGTTGCCAGTCGTCGAGTACGTCTGCATCAAACACGGATTCCTACTCAGTGAGCGTAGCTGAAGTTCTCATTTGGTCGAAATCCCAGCGCCAAATGTACCTTCTAACTGTCGTGTGTCTCACGAGCATAGGGAATGGCGGCGTTCCGTAGTAGAGTGACGTGTTTTCTTTTATCTATAGGTTGTAGCCTCGGCACCGCGTTAGTTCTGTTCTGTGATTTCATAAGTGGGCGATAAGGGGTTTTGACCTATGTGTCTCCGCGTACTAAAGTTTGAAACGTGATGTTTTGAGTGAGTGATAACTTTAGTGTCGTCTTCGCAAAACTTCCATCGTGGGTATGTTCTGAAGTATTTCCATCGGGCGTACACTAGTCAATTTGAGGCACGTTATATTCACCCATGATCAGCATATCCGACCGCGTAGCCAACTTTCCGAGCTCCTGCATAAGGCAAGCGTCGACCATGTTGTCCCTTCTCGGCGGTCTATAAACTGTCAGGACATCGAGGTTAAGTGAAGCCGACACTTTGATAGACAGCCAGATTTCGTCAGAAGTACAAGAGAATTGATCGGTTTTGTCTGATACATTTACCCCATTTTCACATAAGTGAGTACTTCTCCTACCTGACGCGCTTCTCTATTTCTTCTAAACAGCTGACAGCCAGGAAAGGGCAACTCACGATCGTTCACGCGTTGGGTCAACTATAGTTATGTTAGAGAGATTACGTTAGGCGATAGGTCACAGTGGTGAATCTGCAGTCCGTTGAACTTTGATGGCAAAACCTGCACGTTTGTATAAAAGAATTTTAAATTTTGGCTGACGGATGTTTTGGCTACATTTTGGTTAGCGCATTCACTTAATAGGTCCATTGCGTGGTAATTCGGACTGGGCCTGTCCAAAGGAAGAATTAAGGACGCAGACTTACTTAGTGGTTGTATATAATTAACTGGTCCACCCCTACACTGAACCTCTTTTATAGATTCAGAACTAGTTGATGACGTTTCAGCCGTTTTGCTGGTGAGTAATAATAATAATTTTTATTAAAGACACGTCGGGGTCTCATCAAAGCAAGTAAAAATAAATTAACATGCAAATTTTAGACGAGGTGGGCAAAATCTGCACAAAATGCAATACATGGTTTTTGAATTCGAAGTCCGTTAAGAAAAATGATAAGCGAGGGGTGAAAAAAACTCCACATCAAAATGTAAAAATGATTGGATTAATTTAACAGGAGAAAAAAACCCCTCGAAAAAAATAGAAACAGAAAAATTCCGGCAGGACTGGCCTGCATGTGGCGGTATAGAATGAATTATAGTTGGACATCGTCGGGACCGAAATAAATGTCAGCTGTGTATGGCATTGTTTAAAGAATTTCATGATGGGGTAAGTAGGCAGGTCGTTCAGGACTGGCCTGAATGTGGCCTTCAATAAGGCAAATAAGTGGTGAAATTGAAAACCAGTCTCGAGGCGATAGGAACCAAGATGCGGTCGGTTACGTTCATCCGAATCCATCGGAGGATGGGGCAAGGGAGAAAAGACCAGACTACTAGTATATGGCGAATACAGAATGTTTCGCCAAGAACGTCGATGGAGCGCATTCTGTGAGGGCACGATGCATGAACTGAAAAATCTAAAAATTAACATATCTGGTGAGGGATCTTAGGAAGCGAGACTACTCGCAAAGAAAGGAAATGTAACCACATACGTAAATTTAATGGCGACATACTAAATTCCCGGTGGCCCTTTCTCACAGTCATTGAAAATGTTGTCTGGGAAGGATGAGGAAAGTAAGAGTTTAATCGAGTCAGTATTCAGATAAAGGCGTAGTCTTCTCTTAAAGCTGTGTAGATGTCCCGAAGATCTTATATTTATTGGAAGGTTATTCCATGGGAAAGTATATCTGGAAGCGAAAAAAGGGAGCGCTTAGAGGTGGAGGACGCTGGAGGAGGTATAATCAAGGAAGAGTTGCGAAGATTGTATGGGCGACTGCTAGGGGTGAGTATTGAAATCCGAGGAAAATTTGAACTACGATTAATGCGAAAGAGGAGACAGAAGCCCGCTTCTGGTCTTTGAACCCATAATAGTTTTAGGTTAATTAGCTGGCATCTATCTGAGTAGGAAATATTGGGATGTTCCTTATCTTAAAGGTTTTTTTTAGAAAAACGTCTTTGGACATTTTCAATTTTAAAACGACTAGCTTCATTCATCAAACCAAAGAATGGGCAACAATACTCGAGAATGGGAAGTACAAGCATACGATAGAGCCTTAATTCAATTTCAGGAAGATAGAAATTGTAGGAAATAAAGCCTTAAATCTGGGTTGCTTTGGCTGTTCGGATGGAAATGCTTGCACTGCAAATCTGTACGAAATTTTTGATCCGCTTACTTCTCGTTTTGTCCCCCGTAAGAAAATTATTAATGTTGGGGATGAGGTTTTCCTACCCTTACCCCTTCGTCTCAGATTGCGCAGGCTTTATCGTCGTTTCCATCTTCAGAACGATGTTTCTTTCCTGCCCTTGATTCGTGATTTTTTTGATCGAGCTAAGAGATTGTCTGAAGGAAAACAGCTAGCCAAGGAGGTCCAGTTTACCGAAAACCATTCGATAAATGTCTCGAAACTTTTCTCTAGAAAAATACAAACTCATAGAAAGACGCAGCATCCCTTCCTCCGAGACACTCTCGGAAATCCCATAGTTGATGCCCAGTTAACCGCTGATAGCTTTAATGATTTCCTGTCCAAAACGTTCATTGAAGTCTCGACCACTCCGCTTCCGACCATCCAGCCATTGACCGGGGCAGTTCTAGAAACTATAACTTTCACTCTGTGGGATGTGACTGTTGCGATTCGGCGTTTTCGTCAATCTTATAGTCCAGGCCCTGATGGTGTCACAGTAAGCATTTTAAAAGCCGATGCAAACACGATCTTCCCATCCCTCTTATGCAAGATACTTAATCTTCCTCTTGAAACTGAAACCTATCCTACCTTGTGGAAGGAATCACACATTTTGCCCATTCCTTAGCACGGCAAATCTACATCATTTGATGACTTTCGGCCAATAAACACCCTCCCCGCAGTTTCGAAGATCTTAGAGACATTGATCAAGGATAAGATGATGTGTCAGTTAACAGTAAATAAAATACTGAGTGCCGCTCAGCATGGATTCCTCTAAGCTCGATCTTGTGACACCTGTCAACTCTCTTTCTTTGAATATGTTCTTCAATCTAGGGACAATGGTTTTGCACTTTTCACTGTATATTTCGATTTCACTAAGGCTTTTGACCGTGTTGACCATGCTCTTCTTCTCTTGAAATTGTCCTCTTTTGGAATAGGTGGCAAACTTTTGAATTTTATATCCTCTTATTTGGGCACTCGCACACAACGATTTAAGATTTCCAATACCATCTCCAACCCCACACGTGTGAGGAGTGAAGTCGGCCCGCTTTTATTTTGCCTTTTCGTTAATGATGTACCCGTTTTTTCACAGCATGGTAAGCCTTTGTGTATGCCGATGATCTTAAAGTTGCATATCGATATTGGCCGGCAGATCGTGACATCGTGCTTGAGCTCCTAAAGAGCGATCTACAGGCTTTCGCCCAGTGGTGCCGCACATGGCGCCTTTCTCTTTCTTGGCATAAGTGCTCAGTCATGGTGGTTGGCGACGACCACCAACCTGAACTAAATATTGAAGGTCACTCCATAAATGTGCCCAGGGTTAATAAGGATCTGGGCATATCATACTCCAAGAGTCTCAATCTCTCGGAGCACTGTGTCTTCATAGTCTCCAAAGCACCCAGAACGACCGGGTTTATCCTCCAAGACCTTAAAACTAGGGACGTCAGAATGCGCCTTTACAACATGTACGTTAGACCTGGTCTGGAATACTGTTCGTTTTTATTTAACCTCATGCCTACTACTGAGCGGAAGAAAATAGAATCCGTTCAACACTTTTTTAACAAAAGAATTTTAGCCGCGGAACAGCGACATTTGTGTTACCAAGAACGTTGCCGACTTACGGGCCTTGATTCTTTGTGGTTCCGTAGATTGCAAAAAAGACTATTTTTGCTATTTAAACTCTTATATAATCACACATTTAACCCACTCACCTCTTTAAGACATCATATCCAATTGCTATTTGGAATAAACTACCCATGAGTGTGAAAACTCTGCAAAATTATCCTTCATTTAAGAGACCTATTACTCGATTTTTGCATTCAGAAGAACTTCCTCAAATTTTGGGTTCTGAATCCACTGCTCGACTCTACCGCAGCGATGGCGTTTGTGGTCTCTGAACACTATGGCCGGTCTCACCAGCTGTTCGTCAAGGCCTCTACTTTGACTATCCCCAACTTCATGAAAGGAATTGACGTCCGATAATCTCCGATACCGTGCAACGCCCCCCCTTTCTGGACAGTCAAAAATCTACCGCCAGCAGTTTTTTTCTCCTGAAATCTCCAAACCATAAAAATTACCATCAACTATATTGTTATTCTTCAGGAGTTTTTTTTAACTGCTGGTCGGATTTGTGTTTAATCGCTTCCCTTGCCAATGCCTGTAAAATGGCATTTAATAAATTAAATTAAATTAAATCAAATTAAATTCTGTCAGCGTGTGGCGAGAGATGAAGCTCACTAATGTAGCTTAAACCTAAATCCTTGATGGTGGTACATTAAGTCATAGGTGTGCCTTGAAAAAACCACTGGTTGGGGTAGCCTATCAGGTCATAAACACATATAGCGACATTTAGACGGAGAGAATTCCATAAGCCATTTTGAGCTGCAAGTTGAGACAGCAAGCAAGTCAGCATGGATTTGCTCCAGGCAATAAAGGCTCGTAGATTTTTTGAACGAATATACACATTTAAGATCATCGGCATAAATAAATGATTGTGAATGTCTACCTGCTGCCGAGATATCATTTATGTAAAGCAAGAACCAAAGAGGACCTAAAACGGTACCTTGTAGGACACCACTTACAATAGGGCTTTCACTGGAAAGTGAAGATCCCACCAAAACCTTTTGTTTACGATTAGACAGGTATGACCTGAGAAAGTCTATTAGTCGACTGCGAATTCACATAGCTTCCAATTTAACCAAGAGTCTTTTATGTGGTACCTTATCAAAGGCTTTACTAAGATCAAAATAAATAACGACAACAGATAGATGGTTATTACGAAGAGAGGTAAGTAGATTGAAAAACGACAGATGACATGTTTCACAAGAGCGATCTGGTAAAAAATCATGCCGGGAAGTGCTAATAACTTGATTGGCTATGCAAAAGCCGGTAGTTTTTATGGCGATAATTTTTTTCAAAGATTTTGGCGAGAGAGGGTGTTTTATGGACACCGCGGTATAAACTGAGGCTATCTATATAAAGTGCCCAGTCTGAAATTAGAGAGTGAGCCCAAGGTTCTGTAATGCACAATACGTCTGTGTCAAACTCAATAGCTACACTTCTTAGGTGTGCCATCTTTTGCACGACAGATCTTGCATTGAGAGAGACAATACTGAGCGTATTCCTAATATGCAGATTTCGCTCATTGCTACTTATAAAAAAGGAAAAGCCGGAGGTGGAAAATTAAGTTGTTGGAACGAAGCAATTGGTGGAGGACAAAGTTGCCGCGGTCTAAAATTTGTGGGGTAAATACTAACTAGAGATGCAGCATTATGTGGAAAAACATTTGAGGAGGACCCAGGAAGAGGAAAGCTATTTTGTTGGGTTGGAAAAATGGGAGGCATGAAAATAGGATTTTGGGAATTGTTGGCATAATATGAGAGGAGTTTATGTTAGGTAGCGGACGTAATGGTTTCGGGAAACAGTTAACATCAGGAAAGGGCTTTATTATTTGGGGTGTCAGACTAGCAATGGGATTGGAAAAGTTATCAGCAATGCTACGTACTTGCATTTTGCAGTGTGGTGCGTAAGAGGGCTTCACAAATGGGCCTTTAAGTTGAGAATTCAGGATAGGAACAGGTAAAGATCTCCCTGAACTATCATCTAGCATATTGGACCTTACCACGATGTCAGACCTGAATGGTCAGGCGTGGAAACGGGGTGGATTCGATGTAAGTTTATTAACTAAATCACTATTTTGAGTGCCGGGAGTCGGTTGTGCTACAAGGACTGGCTCATCTTTACTGTTGAGATTAAGCTCCCTAGTAAATTTGGGAGCCGCATTTGAACAATCCTTGCTTCGTGGGGGAGTTTTAAAGAGGCTTGTTTCAAGTAACTCTGTGATAATGTGATCAGTCGAAGAGCTAGGATGAACTGGGGCCGCTGCAGATAATGTAGAGACTTGGTCGACACCCGATGGAGAAAGTGCTTTAGAGGTAAAAAACATATGAGTAAAATTCGGGGGTGGCTTAACGTTTGTTAATGGGGGAGAAACTCTTTGTTGCAGTGGAGTTTGATCCCGACTTATAAAAAGTTTATTTCCCCTGAAATATTGAGTCGAGCGCTCCAAATGGGACAAAATAAAATCCACTTCGATCGACGAAAAGAGTTTGAGAAGAATTGGTGGATTCTTGCTCCTAGATAAAAGCCTTTTAGCTTCAGCGACCCTAATGTTGAAGCCACATGAATAAAGGAAGTGAAAAGCAACATCGATTGACTGCCTAGTCTTTGGAACTTTTTTTAATGTAAAATTGAAACTTCGGTTGTGTCTGTCTTCAGTCTTAGTAGCAACCAGGTTAATGAGAGGCATGAGTTTCTCACACTGCTGAGACGTAAGCCTTGGCAACTTTCCGTCAAGAAGGGCACCAAGAGCAGAAAAAATTGATCCGCAACGAGACATAAAATTGTTAAAATCATAAAGCGCCTTTTGATCAATTTTTTTTCGTATAAAGAATGGGTTTCAGATGAAGTTTAGTTTCCTTCAGATTTCGACGAAGGGTTGCCTGAGGTTTCATGTCGAAAAAGCAATACAAGACTTAAGTCCAAATATTTATATGGATGTTAACTGCCGAAACTTCGAGGATATGTGGATGAGGCTATGATTGATGAAAATATTTCTGAATGCTGTCAATATTGGTGGACGAGACAGCACAATTTATACTAAACAAATTTCACTCAATAACAGAATGCAAACTTGAAAAAAAAACGGGTAAATGACATATTCGTAGGTGACAAATCAGATTTGTGAATAAATCTAAATTGGATAATGAGGCTATGTACCCTGCCAGCACATGGCCCCTTCATAGGCGGGGCTGGAAGGGGCTGGGTGGACCCAGGGCCCCGCCTGCTAGCACATAGCTCCTTCATAGGCGGGGCTGGAAGGGGCTGGGTGGGACCAGAACCCCTCTGCATTGAAGCATTTTTAAGCGTATTTGCATCGAAAGATATGTTTCAAAAGCACCACTTGTTGTACCTTCTTTGGAATTAAAAGGAGCTAATTCATCAAAATTGGCTTATAAATCATGGGGAAAGCATCCGTTTACGCCCACTGAAAGTAGCTGCGGATGAGCACAATATAGTGAGGTTTTGTTTAAGTCCCTCATTGCGTAAACTCTTAGTTGTCCACCGGTTTACAATCTGTGTGTGTTATTAATTCGTATATTTGACAATCGGGACGATATTTTAAAGTGATGCCAAAAGTGGGCGGGGATGTGGCCTCCACTGCCCATTTTTTTTTCGATTGTGGGGCCAGGCGGGGCTATCGCGTTGCATGCCCCGCCTCAGCCCCCTCCACAGCCCCGCCTAGCCCCCTCATGGCCCCCTCTAGCCCCACCATTATTGAGGGGGCCAGGCGGGGCTAGGCGTGGCTGGTGCTGGCAGGGTAGGATAAAATAGAGAACAGTATAACTCTCAATAAACTGACGATAAAAGCGGTCAGTGGAGACGATTTATCGTTTAAAATATAATGCAATTCTTTAATGTTACGAGGTAAACCTTTTGTATATGCAGGTAAGACGTGATAGGATTGAGGGTATGTTGGGTGAAAAACGATGACACTAGATTTCTGCTTTATGACAAATCGCCGAAACAGGACGGGAAGCGAAGATGACTTATGACAAAAAAATCGAAAATTTTGTCACATCTACACTGGAAAACTGTGCAAGAGATTAAGAAATTGAATCCAAAAATATAACTTTCACTTATCTTTTCAAAATCGTGCTGCGCACGTTGACCTTGACAGGGCTGGTTCTTTTGAGTAGTCTGGTTGAAAAACATGGGAATGAATAAGAATGACTTGGTCGCTGCTGGTCAGCATAACCTTAAGAGGCCGGGGACTTGCCGATTCCGATTAGAATTTGCCCGTTTTTCAAAGCGGAAGGCTTTAAACACTTCAATTGCCTCAGTGGGTATTAAGATATCACTGAGGAGGGATTGGAAGAGTAAAAGCTCTTCTGAAATCCGCTCCTTGCCAGCATGTGCACTTGACTCATAGAACTCCTGCATAGTGAAATATATTTATCTGTCGACTTTTTTATTTTCTGCAAATGTGTCGTTCCCCTACTGGTGTATCGTTCTGGCACTATGCGCTGGGGATGCAGCAAATGCGCTTACGCTATATGTTGGTTAAACTCCAGTTTTGACAAGCATCGAAGAAGTGCTTAGCAGAGAAGACTGTGAATAATTATCTGTGGCTCTGATGGGTGAATCGATGTCACCGCTCATATTTGTTCTATCAAGGTCGGATTTTTTCGAGAATCAAAAAAGGTGTTTGGACACACGACATTGAGCATAATGGATGGGACGTTCGTTGATGTCTCTGTTTTGATCGCTTCGCAGGCAACTACCGGATGTTGTCGTTCGTTTTCCCTGGGTTTTTACGGTTTACTTTCATCCTCCTGGATTGCCTGGTGTCCTTTCTGGCCGTTCTTATCTCGCTTTGTTTCTAATTGTTTTTGGGCCGCCGTAATAATTGATGGCGTGCCGATTATGCGGTGTGTTTTTGCCTTATTTCTCGTAACGAATCCATTGAACAAACGTGCACCATAAGCTTGGTCTAGACCGCATGGTAATTGGATTTCATATTAATGAAGTTCTTACCAAGATATATGACCGTGACTTCCGGAATAAGGTATCAATTACAGTTTTGGTAATACTGTTGAGGAGACTTTATGGTAGCTTACTCCGTCGAGCTGCGATTTCCGGGTGTTGGTGTGGTTGACTGGTAAACGAATGGTCGTTACGTCGACCCCGAAATCCGACTCCTCACTTCGGACGACTGTGCACATTCAAATCGTGCCTTTACTTTATGGCAAAGAATCATGCCACGGTAATAGAAGAAAAAACTATGCCTAGCACAAACTATAGAGATAATTGTGTGTATAGTTGGCTTTGTCGGAATGTTTCGAGAATGTAAGGCATAGAGGACTTTTGGTTAGGATCTTTTCTGTGAAATGACAATTGTCAAAATCTAAGCTGCATAACAAGCAGTGTAGGTCGTTTGCTAAATTTACAAAAAACTGTTCTCGACAATTCGCATGATTACTAGGTTGTACTGACTAGGTCCAGATTCCCAGCGGGATGGCGGATTTTGCAGAAAATCGTCCCAGTCGTGCAATGAGGTCAACGACCGCTTTCATTTGAGTTGCAGGCAACTGCGCGATGACCTTATACCAGCTTTTCGCGTTCTTTGCGACCAGGACTGCTGCCTTGTATCTGGAGACTTCTTCGAGTAGGCGACTGAGACTAACCCGACAAGTTATCCACTCAAACTGCGTGTGAGTGGTGCGAGGCTATACACATGACAGTTCTTTTTCTCCAAAAGAGTGGTTGCGGCTCTGAGTGCTTTGCCCGAGGCCGTTGTTATGTCTGCATGCGCAGAAAGTTTTAAAGAAGGTTGGGTCAACATTTCAACGCGTATCATTGAGCTATTTGACTGCTGTCGTTTTCATGCCCCACGTTGACAATCTAATACTGTTATCATACTACTGCAAATCTTTCAGCAACACAACGTTACTGGCATTCACCAAGCACTTTGAAAATCACGTATCATATTACTTTCTCTGTAGCCCAGGTGTGCTTCAAGTAACTAACGTATTACCCAGTAAGACGAGTGCATATGTCTTCAAAAAGTGCTATCCAAAAAACTTTTTATCTCTACAGCTTTTGTTATTTAACCGACCTTTATTCATATTACTCCCATTTCCACTTTGTTACCTATCTCCTCCTTTACGTGTTACACATACGGATTTCAAAGTTACACACCTGCTTCTCCTCAAATAAACTGAACTGAGCTGGAGTGGAATAGCCATCGCAGGTTTTTCCCCTTCACAGAATATTTCTCATAGATAAGGAAAGTTTGTGAGCGCAAACGAAGGCTATGGTGACGTTGCGTGCGCCGGTGTTTAACGTGAAAAAAAGAGTGTGCAGAATTCATGGGTAAGTGTTTTTATAAAAAGCCTGAGACTGAGTGAACTTATCTCTTAGTCGACAAATGAGGGCAGAATTTGTCCTCTTTCCAGGGGATAGTTTCCGGAGGACGATTCTTCGGTGAATTGTTCAGGCTAATCATGGCATCACCCGCAATCGAATGCCGAGCGCCGATTGTAAAAATCGGACTTTGCCTTGTTCCGCAGCTATGAAACTTTTGTGAAAATTATACTCCTATGTAGTACCTGCATGCATTTGGGTGGACATCAGTGGTAGATTTTGTTGAGAATCAAAACCAAACCACAATGCTTCAAGGAAATGTTAGGACCTCGTCAAGAATGTTCTGTTGTCGGTCTAGAGTATGAGGTTTCTTGTTTTTCAGTTTTCATATGCTTGACGATACCAACACAATTTTAGTTTCTTCGAAATTCAATGCGACAAGTGGAGGAAAAACCTTTTGAGAAAAGCTTTTTAAGCTCGCCACTGAGGTCAGTTCGAGAAGAGATTCACCAGCTGCGGCAATATAATCGCCAGATACTCACAAATACTAACAGGAAGACGGTAATCAGGAAATCATAAATAACTCATCATGCTGAGACCACATGAAACGCGTGATTATCCGATCCTCTCCCGCCGTTTAGCTGTGAGATTTTTTACTAACCAGTGGGCGCGTCAATGTCCCTGTATGTTTTCGACGATCATATGCTACCGGCTGTGGAGTACTTTCGAGTGCTAGTTGTCGCCTGTTCGCGTTACTCACGCAGAGTCTGTTAAACCTAACTGCTCTCTAGCCTGTCTTGATTCAGTTGTCTGAATCGGCTTAATTCGTGCAGTCTGTAGGTGGAAACGGTCTAAATAAGTGCAGAATTGTACAGAAACACGGTTCTATAATTGACATGATTAGCAAGATTTAAATGTTACACTTACAACCAAATTTTTCCAGGCGTACAGTCAGAAAGATGTGGCGTATAGTCAGACGGACAGCGTCAAGTCGCGCGGGATAAACATGGGAGATTTAAACAAATAGTACATCGATTGGAGGATAACAGAAGGCCATAAATTTCCGAGGCAAACAAAAAATTTTACGTATACGGTAAAAGGTGTCAAAAAAGAACAATATGCGTGGGAACGTACACTGACTGCTTGTTGGCGCCGTGCAAATATCAAATTTTTTTTCAGCAAATGGTTGATGTTAACTCATGTTTACTTCCGGAGCGAGCATAAAAGGCCTTACCAAGTAGGGTTTGCTTCAAACTAACGTTATACTTTTCCTGGTAATTAAAGGAATAGCAAGAAAATTGAAGTATTTCTCCAGTAGAAATAAAAAATGCTGAGAGGTATAGAGCCACTTATGACCCGAACTCCTGGCATTTGCGCCTCCCAGTGACACAATAAGTAGTACTTGTTCAGGCAGTATGATAAAACGTCCAGTTTTTGTATATCGCAATGTGCTTCCGCGTCTCGTAGCCATATCTGCAAATGTTAGGCAAAACGAACCCTGTCTGTTTTTTTAAAGTATGCCCTTATTGTCAGTCTCTATGGGTGACAGTACGTCTATATATTCGCTTTTGCTTTGCTTAACAACAGTTTCTAACATTTGGACAAAACCGTAGTGTAACCAGAATGGACCTAATCTTAGCAGTTAAAAGGTGCGGATTGCAAACAGACGCCCGAAAAGAAAAAGGTGAATGCTTGCAATAAGTCTCCTTAATAATATTCCGGCTTATTGATTATAAAAATACTGCATTATGAAATGTGGCATTCGATCTGGCATTTAATTTCTAATTAAAATCTTCAAAGTGCAAGTGAGGCCTTTGTCTTCAAATGGTTTGCGGTGCCAAGCATTGATAATTTATGCCGCAGCATAAATTTTGGTCCAGTAGTATAACTTAGGAATCTGGATCCTGAGTACGCAGAGACTGACACATTTTCAGAAAGAACAATTAGTCTACTCTATTACACTTAATGTGACACCAGCTCAACCGAACGTGGAGTCTTCCACAATCATTTCCAAGTACCAATCTGGTTCGTTTTCTCTAAATAGTTTACTTAATTTATTTTCGCAAAATTTAAGTGAAGGGCCTTTGTGTGTTACAGACCAAATATACTAATAGAACTTGGTACAGGTAGGTAATTTTAGATTTTCACAACGAAAGAAAAGCTGATTCAGCTTTACAAATCAATGAATAAAGCCACTTTCTTAACACCAGAAAAATAAGTATGACTTGTGAAATTGCCTGACAGTCTACACCCACGTTCATTATCTGGTAAGATACTCAACGCTACTTCCCGGTATAGAATTAGTGAACGAACATGAGGGCTCAGTCGACAGGGCTTTCTGTTGTTTTCACGTGTACAATTGTCTGGTCGTTCGTATGAGCACGTTAAATTGTGTACACGTTAACGTGCCGTAGATAATGAGTCTACAAATATATGCAATCATTATTAAGCATTACTATTATTAGTAACGTCTGGAGAAACAAAGGGCATTCTCAGTTTTTATTGGAAGTACACATTACCCGAAATTTAAAAAGCTTTTCAAAAATAAGGTTAACATTTGTTGCATAAAATCGCCCCATCTGCGTAAAAGAAACTCTTCCTTAATGGCGTCGTAATGCAGATGTGGAATTAAAACACCGCGGCCTTCCTCAATTTGGATTGTTGATAAGACCATATTCCCGTTAATCATTTTCACTGTTAAAATCACTGAGACCTTGTAGTAGGAAAGCTTTCCAAGTAGTATTCCGGTTTCTTTAAAAGCAAAAAATTAGTTATATTCTTAATACAACAACGAAGAATACATACAAAACAGAATTATTCATATATTTTCTATTTCGGAAGTTTTTTTCGCCCTTAAAGGAACACATTTCTTGCTTCACGCCAGTTTCAGTACACAAGGTTTTCAGGATATTTACACACAAATATCCTTCATGCATCCTTGGTAAAACTATAGTTTTGCTAGTCATTTTCAATGTCAAAAGCAGTTAGGCTTCGTTGGACGAAATCTAAGTAGGCTTCACGGCGTCTTAAAATTCGAAGTCTTTTAATTAAAGATGATAAATGTAATAAACTCACAACCTTATAAATATACGTCTTACCCTTAAAATATGCGGTGCTTTCCAAATCACCAGCTTGTCACCAAAGTCTAGTTTAAAAACCCAATGATTTTGTACTGTTGCCCGAAAATATGAGTTTGAGTAAACAAGTATTCAAACGCTGCACGATGTTGACAAGTATGCGCTGTCCGGGTCGGGTATTCATTTGAATGTTTTCTCGTTAAGTGTACGGATACTGTCTTGCGCATATCCTTCCCTTTTGTTGTCAAACGGATGAAAGAAGCCAGGAAGGACTGACCACATCAATGCTTAAGGTAAACTTTATGCTAGTTGATCGTAAGCGTTCGTTTACAAAGCTCTAAAGTCAATATTTACTTGCCATTTCAAACGACTACTGTGGCTGTGAAATGCGTAAACACAATAAGCTAGCCTGGTAATGCTTTCACGATTCGCCTCGAGTTTGCTTTCTTAAATATTGATCATTATGCTATAAATTTCTTCTGATAAGTGTTTGCCAAGCTAGTCTTCAAACGTGATTAATATTTTTAAAGAACCATGAATGCCACTCACTAGCTTTCTTACAAAGTCACATCTTGTGACCAACCGTGTGTAAGTGGTAATATAAAGTGCCCGCTCATCTAACAATTCACCCGTCCTAATTTTAAGTGCATCTGCGCAAATTTTTGCCTGTTGAGTTGGTGTTTAAGCAAAATTAAATTATAATTTACATGTCAGAACTTCCTCTCTCCTAATGACCTTAGATGGGGCTTGGTTACTGACTGTCTTTTGCAACCAATGAAATAAAAATCACTTAACAATGAAAGCATAATATTTTACACAATAATACGCTTTTTTGCTAATTAAGTTATGTGTTCGAATAAGGAATCTAAAAATTTTGAACTATTTCGCAAACTTTATTCCATTTACACAGTAGTCAAATAGTGCTTAAGCAAATACTTAAGCTATTCAGACGTCGCTGATGCAGACGTGTACGCTAGCGATTGCAATGAATTTAAGTGACATCCCACGGCTTCATAATTATGAAATTTATTTTAGCAGATAAACGAAATCCCAACATGTATCTAAATGCACTACCAAATGAAGTTTGCTGTTGTAAAATCAAATTAGTATAATTGATTGAAGAATATATTTTGCGTAATGTGTGGTTATCTGAAGCAAGTTTCTGTATGTACAGTAGATGGGCTAACTCATAAAATGTCAACCGAAATTCCGAAATGCGTTATCGTTCCAGTTTACCGTATCAGTAAAAGAATGAATATGCTTGTGCATGCTTTTCATTAAATACGATTGAATTAATAAGAGCATCAAAACTCGACGAACAAATATCTGTCACTTAAGTAGTCATTTTTTACAGAGTGTGGTTTTACATGCAACCGGAAAGATGTTCGTCCGAAACTCAGCATCCTGCGGTAACTGAATTATTATAGAATTAGGCTGCATGATGATTAATATTAAAACCATACCTAACTAATATTTTCGGGACGAAAACGCATTTCGGAATTTCGGTTGACATTTCATGAATTAGCCCACCTACTGTATATGCTTACCCATACTTGTTCTTGGTGAGACGCAACTCATTAAGTACCGCGGCCGGAATGTGAGAGGGCAGTCCCGTGTATATTTAATGTGGTTATTTCAGGCACAGAAACTATTTTACAAACTAATAATTCCCTTCGGATCTCCCTTATCGAAGCAAAGTAGGCCAACTGCGGACATTTTTTGACATTCAAGCAAATTCCTGTGGCAGTTTATGTGGCAATTCGAATCATTCTCTTGCTACGCATCGTGTTATAAAGGGACATTTTACGTAAGCATTATATGACCCATTTAAAATAAAGTGGAAAGTGCATGCAAGAGATCAAATAAAGCTGTTAAGTATTACAAGGGCTTTTATGGTGAACGTGATGCGTGAAATTAACTTGGCAATTTGGTTGCAAGAGTTTGATAACAGAAAGTTAAAACCTCATTACAACTATCAGTTTGAAAGATTACTCTGCTTATTTGACACACAAACATGATTCGCCGTCATGGTAGTGCTTTCACAATCAATCTCTCTTGTGTTGCAAAACGAACACAACTAAACCATGCTTTTCTTCTGGTAACTATTTGCGCAATTAATTTTCAAACATGTGTTGATTTTCTAACGAACCATAAATTTCAGTTAGATGACTTCCTTTTAAAAACACACTATGGAAACAACCGCTTATATACGATAACAGAACGACTTATTTGAAATTTTACTTCGGGGAAAATCTATTGTCAGTGTTGTATCCCACGCCTTCCAAGCACACATTCATCTGAACACTTATCCGTTAAAATTTGAGATGCGCCTATGCAAATCCGCGTTCTTCTGAAAAATGTCGACAGTTTTTCAGTTCATACTTCATTTCCCAAAGGACCCCTCAGATGACCATTTATTTTGAACTACCTTTTCGCGTGACTGAAACACAGGTCACATCGCAATGAAAGTACTCTAGACTGTACAATTATGGTTTTCATATGTCATTCAGTTACGGCTGCGAGTCCAGGTCTTGAATATTACTTGAAAAATCTTTAAA
>CACRXP010000046.1:1574307-1626346 GCA_902702965.1 Spirometra erinaceieuropaei | reverse complement strand
AATTCAGTTACGAGTTTTTTTCACACAGTTCAGGAATTCAGTTGGCTTGTATATACGAAATAAACTATTGTTGGCTTATAGTGCTGTATGCCAATTTGTCGTGATTCTTCTTGTATATTACAGACGGACGCCAACGCCGGTTTACTAACAGAACATATCAAAAGCTCTCGAAATTCACCCGCGCTCTGGATGAGGCTATTTTCACCATATATTTAGCGTAAAGATGATTTATCAAGCCGTTTCGACTGTCTGCACGACAAAAGCGCTCTGCTGTCCGGGGTTGGCGGTAAATCCGATGAAATGAACAGAGCGCTGTCTAGAAGACCCTGATTTACTGATCATCTGCTCTTAAAGTGACAACATTAATTCCACACAGACAACGCCGATGCACAGGATTACTTGGCCTTACTTTAAGTGTTACCATGAACCCACGCACTGCTGATTAATTGGGTAAGTGGTCGAATTCCACTGACGCAAGACCTTCAGAAATTGACGAAGTAGACTTCGCCATGGTTGATCATAAATACAAACATAAAAAGGTCGGTTATTTGCGCGTCCGCTGTCTCCGACCGTCGTCTTAAGACAGTGTGAGTTAGCCTGTACTTCAAGCGGAATCCGTTATTCACGTCGTTTAGAAGCCAAGCATGAAATATGCAGGTTCAAGACTGGCGACCCTTAACCCAACTCTCAGTATAAAGTAATTAAGTGCATAACTTCAGACCATAGTTGACTTGACCTTATTTCAAATGGTGGCATCTGCCCGGACTTCTAAAAGGCTAGGAGTTAGCTTACAGAAATTTCCATCAGTCTATCGTCTTTAAGTTCAGACAAGACGCCCTGCCCCGTGCCCTGACTACGGCAAAGCTTGTGCATGTGCAGTTTTAGACTAACCAGTTAAGGCTCATGACCACCACATAATGGAAAAAAAATATTTCGCGATTACAGTGAGTGATCGATCTCATGAAATTTTGGCTGGAATTCTGAAATGATTTTTCGATTTGGAAGATTACTTTGATGCGGTTGTAATACTAATTATCTGGCGGCATAAACCTATAATGTTTCGAACTCGAGAGGATGTCGGCTTTTGAGTATATGGCTTTTCAAACTCCTGCCCAAGCCGTACTTGGTAAAAAATGACTACTTCCGTAGCACGCATTTTTCCCATTGATCTTCGATGGTCCTGCAAATTCAAATATATTTTGCAGAAACCCTGAAAAAAGTATTCTTTTTTTCAGTCCTTCGATAGAGGATCACGTCATCATTAGATTTTATACACGAGGAATAAAATATAGTTCGGTTTTAAAAAAATTGTCTGATTGCAGAATAATTTGCAGCCTGATCAGTCGTTGAACTAGCGCTTAGTCAGTTAACTCTACAAAGTGTATGTGCTCCGCATAATGAAAGTCACGTATTCTTCTACGCAGTTAGAAAGATAGCATATAGAGTTCAAAATTTTACAATGGATGCGGACTGTGGTGTACTTTTCATGAGGAGCAATGTTAGACGGACAGGTACGATGCTGTATGAATAGAAATTGCGCGGTCTTAAAAATGGCATAATTAGAAACTGCCTTAAAACCAAAACATATTTCTTCGTCGAGTATAAAATAAAATGATGACGTGGTTCTCTATCGAACGAGTGAAAGAAAGAATATTTTTGCTCGGGGTTTTTTATTAAAATATATTTGAATTTACCAGGTCATCGAAGATCAGTGGGAAAATCCATGCTACTTAAGTAGTCATTTTTTACCGAGTATGGCTAGTACAGGAGTTTGAAAAGCCATGTGTTCGAAAGCCGACATTCTATCAATTCCGAAATATTCTAAGTTTATGCCGGAAAATAATCAGTATTACAACCGCATGTAAGTTGTCTTTAAAATTAAAAACGCATTTCAGAATTTCAGCCAAAATTTCACCGTAGCTTGCACGAGGTAGGCTTTTGCAAAAACTAATTTTTCGCTAGCCCAAAATGTCCTTGCACCGGTGTGTTCTACAGTTTTTTTTACTGCCAGTACTTTTACTTGCAAACGTTGTGGTACAACAGTCATTGCTTTCGGTAAAGAGTTTTAATGCTGCTGGTGTCTCTAAGAGCCCGGTAGACTCACTATCGTTTACAAGTCATACTCATAAAATTGAACAGAAATGAAAATGTCGTACTGAATTAGTCGGACTTGGACTAATCGATTTTTTTCCTTTTGTTGCCTCGGCCTTTTGACAACTGTTTGGCAGCGTTGACAACGACTTAACGAGCACCTCGACGGATTAGTTCCAGTTTACCGGCTGGTCTGCACTCCCATCGGGTAAGGTCGTAATCGGACTATGTCTCCCAGATTTTACTGAATAAATTTTGGCCAGCGGAACAGATTAATATCCTTGCAAATTTACTACAACACTAACATCGATGAGAGAGGCATTTTCCCAGTTGCCAGAGTTCCAGCATGCAGCAGAAAACCCCTTTTGTTTATTTAGAGTATGCCAGGCTATTCATAATATCTGGGTCGTGTGTTGATGACCGTGGTTTACATTATCCCCGAAAGGCAGTAGATAAGTAAGAGGCGTAACACAACATACATATGACATTGCGAGACCAGTAAAAGCGGAGGGACGAATCCTAGGAAGCAGTCGTGAAGAAGTAGGCAGAATCGCTGGGACAAGGTATTACACTCGCGATGAACCGTAATCGTACTCAAACTCATCATCACAGACAAGAGCAGATACAGGGAGTTCATGCACAAAGTGCTGCCGCTGAAATGTTTCAAGAATATTGTCTTGAGGAATGCCGGACTGAAACTCGAGAACAATCAGCTGTAGTTGACAATGGTAAAAGGAGATGACAATAGCAATAGATGTTTGCAAGAATTAATTTTGGTATGATAAAACTCCTGCGTCCATTTAAGCCGTATTTTTTAAGCAAATATACATCTAGTCATTGCTTTAATGTCGTCGTGGAATCAGCCATTATCACGCTTCGGGAAGCCTGTTCCAGGCACCGATAATTCGCTGTAAAACAGAGTACCTGCGAGAGTCCAGGTGACAGTAATTTTTAGTTTTCTTTTAACCACGGGCACCACACTTGGCTTCTCTAATCCAGATGCAAACGAGTAGACACTCCGTATATATTTTCTAATAACTGTTTTCAATATTTATGGATGTTCGTTTAATTGCAAAAGCGCACCGGTTGCCCTTTTGGTCCCCCATACGCATTGAGAGGAGGTCTTAATAGACGACAAAATGTTTTTCCTGAAGACCTTTTGTTCGGTCACATTTGAAAGGCACCTTCCGCCAGCGAGGTAATGGTGATCCTCTCCACCAGCTCTTCCACTTTTTTCGAGTCGGAATGTTACACACTTCTCAAGGTTAAACTTTAGCAGCCATTTGTCGGACGATTCTCGCGGACGATTCTGTCCTTCTTACAGAGTGCGTTCACAATTTTCTCCGTTGATCGCTCGCCATATCTTGATGGCATCAGCAAACGTGACTCCATTTATACAGTCATCGACATAAATAGAAAACTGTAATAGTCCGAAGACAGAACCCTAAAAAACTCCACTCACAATTGACAACGGCGTTAATTCCGCACTGTCAATGCACACAGACGACAATCAGCCGGTCAGAAGGCCCTCTACCCAGTCTAGTAGGGTCCCTCGTATTCTACACTCTCGGACCTTGTGGAGTAACCCGCGGTGTGGAACACTACTAAAGTCTTTTTTGGAGTCGATGTGACCTACATCGACTCTCATTCCTTCGTCGAACGGGTGGGATCACTTCTCTGTTGAATACAGCATATTTGTTATGCAGAATTGATTTTGTCGAAAGCCATGTTGGGAAATGTCAAAGAGACTCTTTTCTTCAAGGAACTTCCCAATGGCTTTTCTGACTATTCTCTCCATGACTTTGCAACTAAAGCATGTTAGGCTTACCGACCCAAAATTCTGTGTCCTGGATCCATTCTTGTGAATGAGATGTATATTTGCAATCTTCCAATCAGAGGGAAGAACGATTCGGTGAAGGCACGATTGAAAACTGTGAAAAAACTGTCTGGAGATTTCGTATTCTAACCTCGTTAGAAAGTTTGCCGGTATTTGACCCGGACGCAGAGGCCTTCGCATGTTAAGCGTAAGAATTTCCTTCATTCCATCTTCTTCTGTAAAGTCGATGTTTTCCGCGATCTCGTCAATTGTTTCAGTAGGCAATCTATCCTCGTCCATGTTTGTTTAATCAGTGAAAACAGATGCGAAAAACCGTCTAAGATGTCCTGCACTAGGATGATGTTCGATGATATTCTCATTGATTTGTTCCTTCAACACTGAGACTGCATCTTTGTTATTTAACCTGCTGTTGATGTAACTAAAGAGTATTTTTGGCATAGGCCCGTTCCATTACACGCGATATGCAGATAGTCGGCATTACCTCGACAGAACTCCTCATAATGCGAAGGTTACTTTTCTATTGCATACATTCTGCAAGGTATATTCTTTCAGTTACCCCTTGCTTTATATCACGCGTTAATCAGACAGGATGATTAGTCCTTTGAACTCTCTTTGTCAAACAGTCTCGATGCGACGGGACGGGATGCGATGTGGGACGGGTAGGCGGGCTGTTTAGATTTGATAGTGACTAAGCACGAGTCTACTGCCGGCCGTCCTTAAGTGTTTTGCCATGAGATCCTGGTGGGTTGCAAGGAAGGAGTACGTTGAGTGCCGCAGACGTCTGCCCTACTGCGAATCAATTCATTAGCAAGTCATTATTGCTGCGTCCACTTCATGGCGCACACGATGTGCTCGTTGCGTGGGAAGGCCGAGTTGTCATAAATATAACAAATGACTGGCGTTCACGGGGAGAAATTGCTTTTAATCTCACTGTCGAAATATTGATTTCGTCGTATGGACACTTGTCATAATATTATGCATCTTTTCTTAGACAAAGAGGGTCAGGCGACTTAAATTTCCCCCGGTGAACGTCGGCCCACTTTTTACACGCCACTAAAAATCGCATTTTTATTAAAACGAAATTAAAAAATCCGCCTTCACACGCATCTATGAACACCAGTTGGTGGTAAAGAGGCAAAACCACGTATCTAAAATGGCTATACACACATTAGATATCTGGCAGGCTTTTGTTAGCTCAATTTAAACAGTAACCACCGCGGAAATCGGACAGCGGCGACGATACGAGGATCTAAATATTGTCGCATCGTGGTCCGGGTCCAAAAACACTTTGGGAATAATCTGGACGCTTCGCGTCTGCCTTGAGTCAAACCCACAGAAAATATTCACTATTACTTATATTCGTCCGTAACCACTGCATCTGATACGGCAGATGATGCATTGGTGTTGTTTGAATCTCAGCAATGTTTCAGAGGAATTGCAGGAACGCTGTTGACTTCCGGGTGTAAACCCCCCAATTACGATTCACCTACAGACGAAGCCCAAATAAAGTATTGTTGATGGACTGAAACGCTTGGGACGAGACCGTACTGCCCTCCTCCATAGGGACCGACTCGCACCTTTCAAAACTTTGGAAAATGTGATAGCGAACACCGCATCTCATAGCGATGGGACTGGCGATGACAGAAGACTACTTACTCCACTGTGTGCTGGAAGTAATACAGGGCGATATTCAATTTGGAGGTATACCTTTATCCAGAAATAGAAGGGACGTATCTACCCAAGTAAACCTACTATTAAACATGCTAGCAGATTTATATTCAAAACATTTTAGTCTAACAAGCAACAAATTTAGCGACTCTGTTAAAACCAATACACGCAATATTCAAACCAAAAGGGACATGTGATTTAAGTGTTTTCAGCAACACGCGTAATTTGCGAGATAACACTAGATCCGTTGGAAATGAGACACGGGCCACCTAATAAGTGTCAATGATGGTGTGAAATAATATATGTCCATGTTAGCCGTAGGCATGAACAAGGCGCTGATTTATCTCAACAGGACTTCGCCGTCTGTATGAACGGCCTTTTTATGGTAATTATATATCCATTTTGCGTTTAAATGCGCCTGGTAAGTCCATTTTGGACGCCGAATATCCATGTACGACAAACCGCTTCGATGTATGGTAGACTACGCACGCAGATTACGTAACTTGCGTTAAGAGAACACTGAAACGCATGATCGAGTCACAATTCCTCCCATTTCGGTAGGTCTATATGAGATCTACGGTGATCTACCTGCATTCTTAAGGAAGCAGGTTAGGTGCATCAAGGAGGGATTTCAAGCCCTTTAACACATTCTTCCCCTTATTTAAACTCTTCAAAGTAACTTAAAAAGCCCTTCCAGATGTGCCACGTCTGATTTGCGTCTTCTAGCTGCGAGCGAAAGCGTCCCAACGAATTCATTCAAATAGATCCTTATCTGCACCTATCAAAGACGTTCAAGGTCCCTCGATGTTCCCCCTAACGTTAATGACAGCCTTCAGGAAGTTGACTATGGCAAAATAATGTTTGCCGATGACGTTAGGCTCTGGCAAATCATTAAGAGTCGAAATGACCAGAAACCCCTTCAAAACGATCTGCACCGACTAAAAGCCTGATCCGAGAAATGGCTTCTTGATTTCAGTGTGACGTCCCTCATCTGCGCTCCACAAACTGTCATTCAAATGGGAGCCTTAGGACATATCACCTGAAAGACATCACGTTTTCCGCAGAATCTTCGTAGAAGGATCTCGGTGCTTAGATACAGAACAACATGAAACCAACACTGCAGTAAAACAAGGCTGCAAAAAATACCATAGGGGCGCTCTGTGCGATCAGAGACCGTTTTGTGGGGGTTTACGACATACAAACGTGGCGGCCATGTCTAGTAAAGGACTAGAAATGCCTTGAAAGTGTACAACGTCGCGCAAAAAAGCTGGTGAACAGTCTAAAAAAATAAATCCTACATGGGCAGACTATATTGCCTTAATTTATTCCTCTGTGTTACAGGCAGCAAATAGGTGATCTTATCCTGGTTTGCAAGATAATAGATGGCCTTCAGTATGGACTAATCTTTGAGGACATGTTTCACTGGCACCTCGCGCCCAACCTTCGTGGTCGCTCGATGAAGCTTCGCACAAAAATGTCCAAGCTGAATCTTTGTTCTGATTTTTCCACACGAAGCGTAGTGGAAAAATAAAACGACCTCCCTAAAACAGTCGTGGAGACGACGTCGCTACAACTCTTCAAGAAACGCCCGGATGCTTATTTGTGTCCCCTGTTTTTCGTTGACTGTCTGAACCTAAGCTGAATAAGCCGCGATTCTTGGGAGTACTTTTCTTTGAAACAATGCTACTCAAACGACTCAAATACTGTTTTAGTAGCGGCGATTTTCATTGTTCGTGCGCAGTCGTATCTAACGAGCTGACATGTAGTAAATAGGGTTTTCGAAGGTCTTATTGCGGCAAAATGTTATTTCGCAGCCGTACCTGTTTTGAGCTAGAGTTAAGAATAAGCGTTAGGGGTTAGGCCTAGGGGTTTGGGTTAGGGTTAGGCACTAAGGGTCAAGGATAGGGGGTGGGGTTAGGGGTTAAGCTTAATGGTTGACGTTGGGGGTAGAGTTAGGGGTTAGGCTAGGGCTTGTATCTGCATGCATGCCTACGAAATATGATCCAACCGGCTTTGCCTATTAGCCTTACCAAACAAATTGATATGGTATGATAAGTGAAACAGACCTGACAGAAGACACACAAGCGAGTTCGTTTGTTAGGATGTCACTTATTTGTCCACAGATATTCAATGAGGCAAATTGGATGTGTTTGCAGTAGGCAGCATGTTCCTACAAGTTTTGTTTTCAAGTGCGAAAAGTCTTTTGCGTAGGAAATGCGGTAATTTGTTACCTGAATGTTACCTTAGGATGCAGATCAAAATACCTTTTCGACTTGAGTTTAGCCAGCGATACAAACTTCGAAATGAAACCATAACACACGTAAAACCAGACCGAGTAACTGAAAAACATACAAATATGATAGCCTACCAGCCGATGACTCAATAATTTTTTTATTCAAGGACACATCGAAAGTATTAGTGGTTAGCTGCATTACTGTTGTCACGCTTCAATGCATAACTTGAAGGCTAGGATGTAAGGCCATTGTATGTATTCTGTCCGTGCACGAAAACCTAATTATTCGTTTCCAGTGCCTCAGTTTGGGGTCCAAACTTTCGACTCGGGCTGTTAATTCTCTCAGCATTCTGCAAGTGGCCATAAGATAACTCCGGGTTTTGGAAGTATATTTGAGGGCAATATGCAATTCTCTTGATGACCAGATTGATAACGATTCATATTAATGTCCAAACAAATCTGTTGCGGAAATGTTGTCGGTGACGTGTATACTTGTGGAAAATGTGCAGCAATGTGAGACTGCAACCTGAGCGCAAGCAGTTTTTTGAATATTACGGACTGAGCGGCAGATGGTTGTTTCCCCGTACATTTGAGATTGTAAATGCAAATATATACGGTCAACGCAACATATAGTCATTTGTGTGGTTTGCGGGAACAATATGCATCAAACGTGAATAACGTCCCGTCACACTTTCCTTCCATCGAACCACAATTCTTCCATAAAGCTACTCCAATGGATTCAAAAGAGTCGCCTCCGCCTCTCAAAGATTCAATGCATGAATTACATTTTCACGAAGAGTTAAGGATGACGTTTCGGCGATGGGATCTTTGCCGATATGTTTTTAAAGACTTCGCAGTAGATCCCGAGGTAAGAGATTAAAATATTTTTTTGGAATCACTGAGGTCATGATCAGTCTTTTCATACACACCTGAGCTCCATATAAAAGGGTGCTCCGTTTTAGACTGAAATTTGATTGCGTTCGCTACCTAAGTAAGTTTTCTGGTATGTTTTCAACATCAAAGCTTTATATATTCGTCTCACAGACGGCTATGGGGACGTTTGCGAAAGTCACGATGGAGTCATATAGAAAGCTATGGGCGTATTAAATTCCGGGTACTGACATACGATCAGCAAATACAGTTCAGTTTTTAGAAGGTTCGTCAAAGGGAACATAATTTACTAGACTGTAAAATTAAGGGTACTTCCTTCCCTATAGTATTGGTTAACAATAGATTACCTTAGTGGACTTAAGGTGATTAGCAATGTCTATCCGTCAAATGGGGGGCAAATACCTTTTAGCACGTTCATCAAGGAAAGGGATATCTTCCGCAGGATTAGCGTATGGTGATACGGTTTGTAAAGATGTGTTAGTTGCCAAATTTCGTCCTCCAAGTGCAGCGAAAATGAGGTTTCGAAATTACATTCTGATTTTCCGACTGGTTTGTATTTCATCCATTTCTATGCCTTTGGAAAGGAGGATCAACTATCCCATGCAAGGTTCGTCTTTCCAAAGGACACCAACAAGGACTAAGAGAGTTTAAGATCACATATGGACTGTGGCACAACAACAAAGTACCGGTTCTTGTGTTTTTTTGCGCTTGACATTTTCTAATATTCTAACGTGACCGTCTTGCACCTAGCCGCATATTCATCTGTTTGCGAGGTACACTGGGATAAAAAGGCGCTCATCACGGTATTTTACACGTCCCCTTCATTCGAATCTCATGACGAACTCAAGGTATAGCATCGTCTACAGCCGAATGCCGTCCGAAATCCAAACGAGTTACAGCACGAAATGTATCCGAGGGAGATTTAGAGAGGAAGAGAGACACCAGACATATTATTGGCGCGAGAAGCCGCAAAACCGTTGAAAATTGAAAGTAATGTTAATCTGGGATTAATCTTCTTCGTTCTGCACGGTAGCACATGTCCACATCATTGGGGTAGGACCAAATTGGGATTGACGGCGTTATGACCCAGTTTGGGGGGTCATTCGTCTCCTACTTTTATCTCAACTGCTGATAATACGGCGATTTCGCATTATAGGTAACATGGATACGTCACTCGTGTACATTACCTATAATGGCATTCGTATAAGCCAACTACCTCTAGTTATTTCTTCTCGAATGACCACGAGCTTGAATGGGCCGCCGGCTGAAATATTATTCAGTAAATCCGCTGCATTGACCACTTGGATATCCATTCGCTGCCTACCTAGTTTAAACGACGGGCAACGGCCGTTGTTTTAAGAGGTGGCTTATCTTATTTCAGCCTTCAGCAAGCAAACGAGGGAACGAAAGTTGCCTGTATCACTGTTTCTACATGCGGACAGCGTAAGCAAGACAATTAAGCTATCTGCATTGCGAAACATTGTTGCTAAAATCTATAGACGATCTACTCTTCAAACTGAACCGTGCACCGCCAACCCCGTTTCGTTTCCTCCACAGGACGGGGACATTGACTGGCAACACGTATTTGTAGATTACATTTGTCACACACCACTCCACCTTCTAAGTACTTCGAAGTCTCCTTTGGTTATCCTAGGCACATCGATCACCATAACATTGTCACATGCTTGGGGGAAAACTATCCTTTGTTAGTAAAAATAAGCTTCCATGGCTAATGTATAATATGTGAGTGAACTTATAACACTTGATGATGTAAGTAAATAGGACAGTTTTTGTCAAGTAAAAAGTCGAGCATTTTGCACATTCACTTGATTTCTTCTCGAAAGCACCGTTTTATGCACACTAGGCGTTGAAGTAAGAAAATCACGGAATGTGTTTATACATTTGGACAGCAATCCTTTATTTGAACATCTAAGGCTGTTTCTTTTCAGAGAAACGTGATTTAACCTCCAGAATTTTGCAGAAACCCAGCACTGATACTTCTGTTTGCGACACACCTCAACTGGCATGTTGCTAACAAAAAGGTTAGTTTCAAAAAGCCGGACGTCCTGCCATCATAAGAAGTCGGATTTGCAAGTCTGTGCGTCTTTTTGTGTATTTTCAGTTTTTCGACATGCTATCGATCTGAACCACGTATATTCTTTCTCTATGCACACGACTCAGCATTGCCTAAAGCCAATCCTTGGTGATTTGCTTCAATTTCCTGCGAGAATCTCAGCATGACACGTAGAATTCCTTCCCTTTAAGCGTTGTTACGTGTTTAGGCCTAAAAAACTATCTTAACTAATGAGCCAATGCTCCACCCTTAAGCACTCAGGGTAGATTAAACCAGTCGACGAAATACTCGATCAGATGCCATATGGCGACATAAACAGAACTTCTGAAAAAGTCAATGAACAAGCGATTAAAGTAATTGGAGTAATAAGTTCTGAGACCGAGGGGAGAATAAGACGCAAACATAATTTTGTTCTGCGAAACATTCCGAGTCACTTATCTGCTATAGAGGGAGCGCAATTGTTCCTGCAAAGTTGTGGCTTGGGTTACAGTGTCGCACAATTGACGACGGTTCGTCCAGGGAACTAGATACAGTTAAATGCCAGTCTCTTAGGCGAGAAAAAGACCAGTCAAAGCGAATTCAGAGAACATAAAAACATCCCAGAAAAACAACGCGCACCTTTGTCCGGTCCAAAAAACAAAGGCCGTTTGCGTACACGCGTACCAGCGGAGGAGGACGACCAGGAGGCCTACGAAGGACCGCCGGAGTCTCCCAACTGTATTGAACAATAAGGATATTGGAACACCTTGTGGACCGAATATTCAAGAGGAGGCTTCGAAAGAAACTGAGGTAAGCTTTTTCGACGAGCACCTCGGAAACACAGAAGGAAGGGTTATCAACACGAAGATAAATGAATCGTACACGGATCTCAGTTTCGCTAGCCCAATAGCTAGTCTATCCGAAGCCAGCGAAACAAGTAAACTGGAGAAGAACGCTCAGTCACTCAAAAGATGTGCGACAACTACGAGCACTAGATTCAGTCGCAAAAAATGTAGTTGTAAAAGGAGTACCCGAATCAACGGCAACAATTCCAAAGGAGAGAATTATGCATGAATGAGACCTTCTTCAAGTGTATGCGAAAGCTTTGTTAAGAGACGATGAGTCACGTAATGTTCTCAGAGCATTCCGACTAGGGAAGACACAGTCAGCATCCGGTTCCACTTCCCGGCCTCGACCCCTAAAAGTCATTTTAGAGACTGTAGCACAGGCCCAGCTCCTGTTACAGAGAAAATTATCTCTGCGGCTCAGCATCCTTAAGTTTTTTTCAGCCGGATTACGAGCCAAAAGAGCGAATGAAAATGAGAGAGCTGATGGCGGAGCTGGAAAAGCGGAGAAGCAGCGGCGAAACACACCTACAAATCAAGAACGGACAAATAATTCAGGTCAAAAGGACATTTCTCTGGCCGAAGGGCGTCATTCTGACAGCCTAACCGATGCAAAGGTGCCAAATCCTGAGGCTGCTTGCACCAGTGGCCGCTGTCTAGAAATCTATTACACTAACTGTCAGAGTCTCCTCAACAAGCTAGACGAACTCGGATTTCTAGTCTCTGAACAGAAGCCACACATAATTGTCCTAACAGAGACATGGTTGACTGAGGAAATAAGTAGTAGCAAAGTCAGTGTTGAAGGCTACCAACAGTTCCTTTGTGACAGATTTCCGCGTAGAGGAGGAGGCACGGCGATTTATGTGTCAAATCAAATTCCGTGCTGTCAGCGAGAAATATCCGATGGGGCACCGCGAAATTTTGAAATAACTTCATGCAAGATATGTATCAAACAATTACCGACACTGAACCTGTGTGTTGTCTATCGGCCTCCTAGCTCGAATGAAATCGACGATGTGGAATTACTTAGTGCTTACTACTTACTACGTGTGGGTGACTTTAACGCTCCAGGAATAGACTGAAACATTCCCCTAACAGACGCCCCATCCACGTCCTTTGACCACAAGCTCCTACACCTCTCCCTGAATGAATACCTCATTAAGCACACAACAATTCGGAGTAAGAATGAGAGAAGGACAACGATCTTACTTCTTAGATCTCGTTTTCAGTAAAGAAGAAGGACTTATAAGGGAAGTGAATCCACAACCTCCACTCGGTTTAAGCGATCATATTGCTTTTACCTACGTGTGCTCTCTTCTATCTAACCAACAACCAAAAATCAAGAGACGCAGAAATATTTGGAAGGGTGACTATAACGCAAAGAGACGCACTCTTTTGGAGGAAACCTGGTTGGTCAACACAGAAGATTTAGACGAATTCTGGCAGTACTTTTGCGGGATTAAAGAGCGTCTGATTGATTCCCATTGTGCAACAAAAATGACGAGACCATGTGCGCGACCGCCGTGTGTCAATCCGACGACAAAAAAGGCCATGAAGAAGAAACAGAGACTCTGGAAAAACTATTTACAACTTCGAGATCCAAGGTCATTCGTCGAATATAAGGATCAGCGCAATAAATGCCGCAAACAAATACGGGTTGCTAGAACTTCTTTCAAGCGCCGACTGATAGCAGAATCCATTACATGTCCCAAAAAGTTTAACGGGTACATCCTCAGTAGGAGGAAACATAGGGACGAAATTGCGTGTCTAAAGGATAGCCTCGGAAACGTATTAGTTGAAGGGCCACTGAAAGTGCGATTATTGTCTCAGTTTTTTAATCGGTTTCTACGGGAGAATCCTCAGAAGACAATCAGCAGTTTGAAATGGACCGAGACAGCCGGGAGCTTCAAATGCTCCAAGATATTGCCATCATTGAAACCGTCGCCTTTTCTGTGAAAGAAGTAAGACGCCTACTCAGTCAAAGAAAACCTGGTAAGTCTCCTGGACCCGACGGAATTCCTGGGCTGATGCTTAAGGAGCTATCAACGGAGCTGTCAAAGCCTCCTTTGACTCTCTTTGAGCTGTCAATGAGAACAGGAAGGTTGCCTTCACAGTGGAAAACAGTTAACCTCGTTCCCTTGCATAAGGGAGGTAGCAGGATGACAGTAAGCAGCTTTAGGCAAATTAGCTTAACTTGCCTCCCTTGAAGCTCTAATAAAGAGCGCTATGCAGCAATTTTGTGAAGAAAATAACATCTTGCAGGATTTTCAACATGGCTTCCGGAGAGGACGTTCCTGCCTCTCAAATCTGCTAGCTTGTCTGGAGATCTGGACCAGGGCTCTAGAAGAGGGTTTTGAGATCGATGTCGTGTACATCGATTTCCGCAAAGATTTCGATACTGATCCGCACCAACGTCTTCTTCACAAATTGAGCGCCATCGGCATCCGGGGAGATCTTCTGAACTGGATTAGGGCGTTTCTTGTTGGTCGGAAACCACGTTTGTGTATTGGAGATGATATGTCAGAATGGGTGAACGTGACCAGTGGTGTGCCTCAAGGCTCAGTTCTGGGACCATTGTTCTTCATCCTTTATGTTAACGACAGCCTTCAGGGACTCGACTGCGGCAAAATAATGTTTGTCGACGATGTTAAACTCTGGCAAGTCATTAAGGATGCGAATGATCAGAGTTCCCTTCAAGATAATCTGCACCAACTGCAAGCGTGGTCGAAAAAATGGCTTCTAAATTTCAATGTGGAAAAGTGTGCCGTCCTTCATCAGCGTCCAACCAACTCTCATTCAAATGAGAGCCTGAGGGCGTATCACCTGAAAGATATAAGGCTCCCTGCAGAATCTTCACAGAGGGATCTCGCGGTTTGGATGCAGAACAACCTGAAACCAACACTGCAGTGCCACAAGGCTTCAAAAACGCCATGGGAGTGCTGCATGCAATAAAAAGGGCTTTCGGAACCTTTGACCAAGACCTTTTTGGGAGAGTTTACGGCAATTTTGTTCGGACCCACTTAGAATATGGCATACAAGCGTGGCGAGCATGGCTAGTAAAGGACTAAGCATGCCTCGAACGGGTACAACGACGTGCAACAAAGCTGGTAAACAGTCTAAAAAGCCAATCCTACACAGACAGGCTGAATTGCCTTAATTTATTTCCTCTGTGTTACAGGCAGCAAAGTGCTGATCTTATACTCGTCTACAAGATGATGCATGGCCTTGAGCATGGACTTAAATTTGAGGACATGTTTCAGTGGCACCTTTCATCCAACCTTCGTGGCCACTCGATGAAGTTACGGACAACAATGTCCAGGCTGAATCTTCGTTTTGAATTTTTCACGCAGAGGGTAGTGGAGAAATGGAACGATCTTCCAGAGTCAGTCGTGGAGGCAACGTCTCTGCAACTCCTCAAGAAACGCTTGGATGATTATTTGTGTCCCCTGTTTTCCCTCGAATGTCTGGATTTGAACAAATACCCCACGACCCCGCAAATAATTTCTCTGATACAATGCTACTCAAATGAATCAATTACTATTTTATTAGCGATATTTTTATTGTTCGTGTACAGTTATTTCTAACGAGCTGACAAGTACTCAATAGGGTTTTCAACGGCTTTGCCTATCATCCTTATCACATAAACTGAAATAAACCGAAAAAAGCTGAACGACTGCGCTCGCTCAGTCGTACTTCGCCGATACTAGTTACGCTTTTCTCCTTGATAGAAGTCGATTTTATCTTGTCGAAGAGGAAGTCAACTGGAGAATTCTGCCGTAATTTGCAATGCTCCGTCTCGCCTGACCTCACACCAATCCAGCGAAGACTGAAGTAATTTAACTTGTCAAAAGCCAACACCGAGTTGACGACACCTATTGTCAGTTTGAATAAGTCTTTTGCAACACCATCTGCGGCCTCTGCACGTCACGGCATAGTCAATTGCGTAGGAAGTCCGACTACTCTTGATGCTGAGATCTTTAAACACACCAAAACATTTGGTACAAACACGCCTCTAACGACTCCCCCAGCAACCCCTAGCGAGCCTAAGCATGTGCCTAAGTCAAAGGTGAATCCAATTGTCGTCTCAGCCACTCGGACACCCGATAAATCCATCTGCATTATAAAAATCTTTTCTTCCATAATCGGCTAGCAGTGCCTCAAACACCCCGACTCAAAACGTAGCGTGTATCCAACTGCCCCCCAGCCCTCATATCAAAGTAGTTATGCCGAATATGCCGACATTCCAGCCTTTTAATAGAACTCTTGCTCCAATGGAAGCGATGCGCCCCCCACCCCCTAACACTGTTTCCTCCACGACCGTATCACCAATGCATTCATTATGCTGATGTTCATGTTGGATCAGTTAAATCATCCGCTCCTGAATTCCGTTCCGGCGGGAATACAATGCGGTATCTGGCCCGTGTATTTCCAGCTGAAAATGAGTTAGCTATCAATCGTTACACGCTTCCCTGCCCGTAATTTCCTCCCACAAGTCCTACTCCTTTCTATCCGCGTCAGAATTTTTAGATGCCACAAAATATTTTGCAGAACCGGATGGGTACGTCCGGACCGTGTGTTCCGGGGGTGGCAAAGCGATGGACGCCGTAGCCCACCTCCCTCAGAAACAAACAACCTTTCCCATCAAACTTTTTGTTCTGCACGCCGGATCCTTGCTAAATAAAGTGCGTTTGCTTCAGACTGGTGTTCGTCCATTGTCCAGATGCTGTTTTAGTAACTGAGGCGTGGGCATCAGCCTCCGTAGCAGACTCAGTACTCACTATTCTAGGCTATACTTGCATTCGAAATGATCGTCAACACGGCCGTTGTGAATGCAGCTGCGTCTACGTTAAGCAAACACTTACATGTGTGCCGCTGGACCTCCCGCATTTTTCCGCAGTAGAAGACAGCTGCTGGCTCCAGGCTTCACTAAAAAATAAGTTATCCTTGCTCGTCAGCTGTGTTTATTGCACTCCTAACGCCAACGACAATTTTGATCGTTTACTCTCACAGGAATTTCATGCTGCGACAGACTTAAGCTTTGAGTAACAATTAGTTGCGGGTGACTTTAATCGTCCTTAGTTCCGCTGGTCTCCGCCTTCAGGCCTCAGAAGGTTCGAAGACTTTCTTCAGGCTGTGGATGTTGGGATGTGGAATCAGGTTGTCGATTTTCCCACCAGATGATCAAGCATACTCGAACTAATTTTCTGTAAAGGCTGCATGCCTTCGTCAGTGTCATCCCTAGGCCCACTAGGGGGCTCAGACCATGACAGAGTTGCTTCAACGTTGGAAATCGAGGCTGACAAAACGTTGTCCACAAAGTATAGCTTTTTCCGCTATTTCCGATCAAATCGCTCGACCGAATAACTAACGCACCTTAATTCCTTCGACTGGAATGATTTCCTCCTTAGTTCCAATGTACATGTTGCCGCTGAAAAACTGTACGAAATTTTGGATCCGCTCATTTCTCATTTTGTCGCCTGTTAGAAAATTATTAATGTGGGGGATGAGGTTTTCCTACCCTTAACCTTTCGTTGCAGGTTGCACTGACTTTCTCGTCAATTCCAACTTCAGAACGACGTTTCTGTTTTTCCCTTGATTTGTGATTTTTTGAGCATGCTAAATGATCGTCTGCAGAAAAACGGTTAACCGAAGAGGTCTAATTCGCTGAAAACTTTTCGTTAAATATCTGGAAACATTTTTCCCGCAAAGTACGAACTCAAAGAGAGACGTAGCATCGCACCCTCCGAGACACCGTCGAGAATCCTATAGTTAATGCCCAGTTAACCGCTGATAGCTTCAATGATTTCCTGTCCAAAACGTTTATTGAAGACTCGACCACTCCGCTTCCGACCATCCAGGCATTGACCGGGGCAGTTCTCGAAACTGTAAATTTCTTTTTATGTATTGTACTACGCATATATGTATGTACGGTGCTTTCGCAGATTTGTACTCAAAAATAAAATTGCTGGCATTTACGATGTTATCGGGTCACATTTTAATCGTAAGCCTAAAGTAATGCTAAAGGTCACTTTAAATTAGTGCGGAAGGACTGTATATGACAGTTTTTACAAAACTGCCTGTGCACAATCATGCTGTTAAAGCCGATTTCTGTCAAAAACTAGACAAACAAGTTTTCTTCTAAACACACTAATTGTGTCAGCCGTCATCATCTCGCTAGGAAGCGAGTTCCAGGGTCGGACAACCCGATGACTGAATGAAAATCTTCGACGGTCTAAACGCGTGCGCTCATTCCCGACTTTGTAGGCATGACCGCGTAGTTGGTTTTTACGACCGAACTCAAAGAAGTCCTCTGCTCTAAATGAACAACTCTGGCTGCGGACCATCCGGAACGTCCAAAGTAGATTGCAGTTTATTTGTCTATAAGATAGGGGGAAAAAGCCAAGCAAATTCAACCTCTCCTGATAAAATTAATGCTTTAGACCGTCGACCATCTTTGTCGCTCTGCGTTACACCTGTTCGAGTAAGTCGATATCCTTTCTCATCCATCGTGAAGCTGCTGGCATTCCATACTCTAGATGAGGTCTTACAAAGACACCAAAGAGTCTTTCAAAGAGTTCGGGAGGAAATAATGTAAATGCGCGTCTGATCCAGTAGAGAGTACTAGTTGCCTTACAGACCATCTTTCTACAGTGTTCTGATGGCGATAGATTTGTGGTCGTCCAAACATCGGGATATTTGTGTCTTTCCTCAGTATCTAACCTCGTCCCGTCAATATAGTACTGGTGTTTGGGAAAGGCAATGCGGCCGGTGTTGAGCTAAAATACAACGCATTTGGACACGTTTAACTTCAAAATTCGTCCGTTCGACCAAGCACACAGTTTGTCGATTTTCGATTGCAACTTCTCTGCGTCATCATCGCACTTGACTTCATTTCATATTTTTATGCATCCGCGAACATGAGGGCCTCACAATGCACTTCGATGATGCTGTCATTAACATAAATCAGGAAGAGTACTGGGCCAAAGATAAATCCCTGTGGGATACCACTTTCAACCTTTGCCCATTCCGAGGTAGAATTATTAACGACGACTCTTTGTAGTCTGGAGGTCAGATGACTCCTGATCCACTTAAACATTCTTCCTTGAATTCCTACATCCCAGATGTTCTGTAAAAGAAGCCAGTGTCGGACACTGTCAAAGGCCTTCTTGAAGTCAAAAAATATGATATCCACTAGAAAACCCTTATCGGTAGCTAGTGTCCATTTCTCGTGCGAGTAAAGAACCCTCATTAGTCAGGAGAGCCCTGGACGTAAGCCACATTGGGCATCACACAATATTTTGTTCTTTCCAAGTATTTCAGCAAGTGTCTTTCGATAATGCGTTCCGTTATTTTACACGCAATGCAAGTAAGACCGACCCGATGATAATTTCCGCAGTCAAGTCTTGACCCTCCTCTATGGATCGGAGTAATGAGTGCGCACTTCCATTCTTCCGGGAGCTCACCGTCTTCAAAGGACTTTTGAAATATTGCGGATGATGGTTTGCACAGTTCACTAGCAAGGTGACGAAGTGCTAGTGCGGGAATTCTGTCCGGTCCAAGCGATTTGGCGGGTTTCAACCGGAGTAGTTCGGCCTTAACTATGGTCGATGAAAAGAGTGGTTCCTCGGTTAAGCAGGGTAGGGAGGGGTTAGGAGGGGAAAGGGTACTAGGAGGAGAGGTTGGTTAGCGAACGGACAGATGGGCAAATATAGAACTAGGTTCTCGGGTAAGGACGGACTAAAAGAAGTCGGAAAGCAGGGACGCTTTAACCTGGTCATCAGTCTCCACTTTTCCATCTCCTCCTGAGTTCTTTTAGTACTTCGTATATATATACTCTATGGCATGTGGCTGTCGCGATTTGGCGATTCGTGGCGCAGAACCTGATGGTGTTCCAGTAAGCACTTTGAAAGCCGATACAAATACGATTTTCCCATCCCTCTTATGCAAGATATTTAATCTCGCTCTTGAAAGTGAAACCGAATCTACCTTGTGGAACGGATAACACATTTTGCCCATTTCCAAGCATGGCCAATCTACGTCATTTGATGACTTTCGGCCAATAACCACCCTCCCTGCAGTTCTGAAGATTTTAGAGACATTGCTTAAAGATAAGATGATATGTCACTTAACAGGGAATAACCTACTGAGAGTTGCTCAGCATGGATTACTCGAAGCTCGGTCTTGTGACACCTTTCAACTCTCTTTCTTTGACAATGGACTCCAATCTAGGGACAGCGGTTTTGCACTTTACACAGTGCATTTCGACTTCACTAAGGCTTTTGATCCTGTTGACCATACTCTTCTTCTATTGAAACAGTCCTCTTTCGGAATAGGTGACAAAATTTTGAATTTTATAGCCTCTTACCTGGTTCCCCATCGGTTCCGTAAAATAACCCTGACCTTCTTACCGACGCTCTGATACCCCCTTACTGACCGCAAGTTCGTTGTGTGCGTGCATGCGTGTGTCTGCGGGGTAGAGTGTAGCGGTGTTCAGTTGTGGTTTCTCGCGATGGTTGTAGTATATCGCTCGCTTGGTTGCAGGTGTAGACTACACCTGGCGTCCACTGACTGGCACCCAACTCTCACCTGTGGCTTCGGGAAGTGCAGCTCGGCCTAGAAACCATACCCCGCTAACCGTTTCGACCGGCAGGCCAAACCAGGCGAGGTTATCCGTGCGTGCATCACCGCACACTGTTAGTCGGTTCCGCTGGTTGGGTGGACCATCACCTCGGCATCTCCGAGACGAGACTTCGTCTGTAACGCCATAGGAGGCCACAAGGTAAGTGACCTCCAGGTAAGCGAACATTGCTCTATTGGATTGCTTTTTGTCTGCTTGCTTGGTTTTATCCTTATTTAAGGTTAATACCGTTCTGTATAATTTTTCCGCTCACCGTTTACAATTCAGCAACCACTAAGATTAGAGAGGGATGAGAACCTCCGCTTCCTGTCTATCTTCCCTTCCCCCTCCCCTTCCACCATTCGAATGTCATACGGCGAGGGCGACAGCGGTCACATAGGCGGTCAGGCTAACTCGAGTCGTCCTCCCACTAATTAAAGTTATAGCCCATAGTGGAGTTCGGCAGCCGTCTGGGAAAACTGAGGAACCCTATTTAGGCGGAACAATGCTTACCCCGCAAGAAAAAATACCCTAGACAAATGTTGGAATCACGTCATCTACGCGCTAACCGTGGCTTGCAGACGAAACACACATGGTTGGAACAACCAAACTCGAAACCATGCTCTCTTTCTCTTTTCTTTATTCCTTCCGCCTCACCCTACAGACTAGTAGGCCTAGCCTGCTCACTCTGGCAGCCTGGAATGTTCGTTCTCTTTTATGCAATCCTAGTAGTAACCGACCGGAACAGACGACAGCGCTAGTGACTCGGGAACTGGCGCGCTACAAGTTGGACACCGCTGCACTCAGCAAGAACCGGTTCTCCAGAAAAGGTCAATTGGAGTAGGTGGGTGTCGGCTACACCTCATTTTGGAGCGGTCGCTTCAAGTCAGGACGACGGACGTAGGCGTCGCCCTAGTCATCCGGAACGACAATGTAGGTCGAACGCCCTATCTGCCGGAAGGCATAAACAATCGCCTGATCACCCCTCGCCTGCCTCTCCAGGGAGGAAAATGCGCCACCATCGTCAACGTTTACGTCTCCTGATGACCAGTCTTGACAGGAGAAGAAGCAAATTCTATGAGAGTGTGCACATCCTCCTGGCGAATGTGCCGAAGGCGAATGAGTTAATTGTTCTTGGTGACTTCAACATCATCGTCGGCTGGGCCCTCATGGTCGCCACGGCTTCAATGACAATGGTCTGCACCTCTTACGAACCTGCGCAGGACGTTGGCTCACTCTGACTTACACCTACTCCCGTCTTCCTATGCGAGAGGAGGCCATATGCATGAACCCTCGGTCGCGACCTTGGTACTTGCTGGACTGCACCCTCCTGCTGAGGCGAGACCAGCGGGACATGCTGGTGACAAAGACGATTACGAATTTTGACGAGTAGACCGACCGTCGTATCGGCATCTCGAAGTCGGCTACAGCCTCTCAGGAGATCTCAAAATTAACGACCTCCAGGTGAGCTAAATATAGCTTTGTTGTCTTTGCCTGCTCATTATTCCAGACAATCTTCCAGTCGCTGCCGCCGCCGCCGCCTCTCCGTTGAGAACCGATGGTGTCAGCAGCGGGATAAAGTTCCGTCGACGGCCTTGGTTGTCCTCGGTCACACACGAGGCCAACATCAGGACTTCTTCGATGACAACGACGCCGCAATTAGCCACCTGCTTGTCGAGAAGAACTAACTGCAAATCGCCTACGTCAACCGCCCAATTGACACCAACAAAGCAGACCTCTACCGTGTCCACCGACTCGTGAAGCAGCAGCTGTACGAAATGTCGTAGGCCTGGTCGGCTCGCAAAGTCGGGGAGATTCCAGGGTACGTGGATTTCAACGAATGAAAGAACGTCTTCGCTGCGATCAAGGCTGTCTACGGTCCCCCAGACTAAGGCACCGTTCCTCTTCTTAGAATCAACGGAACCATCCTTGTCACCTAGAAGACGCAAATTCGGCGAACATTTCCGCACACTGCCCGACTGCGCACAAGCGTTTGAAATCCTCAGACACAAAATTAGATGAAACTGGTTAACTTTCAAAGATTTTTATACGTCTATACGTCATTTATGACCCAATTTTATAATGTGCCTGTAAAAACACAAACATTCCTATACATACTCCACTATAAACCATGACTGAAGTTTAATTTATCGTCTATAAATTAGATCTTTCGGCTATCATGCGTTTTCAGAAATTTATCGAGAAATTATCCGCAATATATCCCACATGGGTAACCAAAACCAACAACTCAAAAATTAATATACTCGTGTAGCCTAGACAACCGCATAGCCATTACAAAAAGACTTCACTCAGGAAGCAAAATAAACCCGTATTAGTAAAAGTTTACTCACGGACCGAAGCCGAGCTAGTACTACAAATCCCTGAGGTATACAGACGTCTGCGGAACCTAAACTCATTCAAAGGTCCAGATTTAACAGACATGCACAGATGTTTATTTCAAGGAAAGGACGCCGGGTATAAACACGTCAATCAGCGTCCCGCCCCACCAACTTAACATTAAGCAAGAACTTCTAATTCTGGCACCAATCAAAAGAAATGCACAGCCCAGTCTGGACAAAACGATAAATGTACCACCCCGTTAGGCGAACCTCCAGTGAGTGCGTGTGACACTACCAACCATTTTAAAGACGCGTAACTTCAAAAGCATCTAGGACCGCATCTGGAGTTTGCTATTCAAGCATGGCGACCCTGGACAGCTAAAGACTTGGGCATACTTGAAAAAGTTCAACGGTAAGCAACGAAACTTGTATCTGGGCAGTGGTCACTACCCTACGAAACGCGATTAGCTAATCTAGACCTCTTTCCTTTGAGTTACAGACAGCTACGTGGGGCCTGATACAAGCTTTCCGCATCGGGCGCAATCAAGGCTGCTGTCTCGCGTTTGGAAACTTCTTCGAGTTGGCGACTACGACTAACCTATGAGGCCATCCACTCGAACTGCGTGTGGCGGGTGCCCGGCAAGACACCCGAAAGTTCTTCTTCTCCAACAGAGTGGTTGCAGCTTGGAATGCCTTGCCTGAGGATGTTATTATGTCGGGCTCGGTAGATACTTTTAAATGGAGACTAGATCAGCATTGTAGCGCGCACCACAATAACGCCGGACTACGGCCACCTTGACAGCCAACGCTGTCAATTTAGTGTTATCACGAAGCTACTACCAACATTTAAGTAATATATGTTTATGTGATTTATTAAGCTTGGGCCACGTCGCACACCACTGTTCGCATTCACCACGATGCCTGTAGACAAAACAATTTTACTTCTTTTCCCGCATTTTAAGTGTGCCTTAACTGTCCGCTGTATTTGATCAACAAAGCAAATTAATGTGCCTCCAAACTCTGTTAACGCATGACATTATGTGTTCATCTGCACAGTGTTTGCTATTCCCCTTGCATTTCTTTCATGTTACTTCCTTTCCATCTCCTCCATATATATCCTCTGCATGTAACCATTAGGGACTTTAAAGGTACACACCTACTTTCCCTGAAATATACTGATACTGATACTGACTGGTAGGCAGAAACAAACAAAGGAGACACATCAGGATACCAACACCATACCGGAGGAGAAGGAATACGTAGATCCCGGACCCAGTCACGTGACGCCGTAGGATAGTAATATGAGTTTCACTGCGGTACCCACAAACGATCAACCAGTAGAAGGAACTGACCACCAAGCAATACTTACAATCCAAAAGGCCTTTTTTGTGTACACCAGCACAAGGAAAACGACCTAAGTATGTAGATATAACAAATAGGAGTTTTACAAACCCCAACCAGAAACAAATAATTTTCTCCATTCGCACCTTCACTCCCTAATATCCACCTACATGGCATAGAAATAAGCAAAACCACTCCATCATTTCAATTTCCTTAACACCTAATAATAATCCCACAAATTACTTAAGCCTACCTAATTCCCGGACTCAAACCTCATTTAGATACGATTACCACCCAGTTAACCCACCTCTCCATACGTATTCTCAACCCATACACCCCGACTTCATGCACTCAAACTCCACCATACGCATCACCATATCCTCCAAGAGCTGCCCAGTTCCCTCCCTTTAGCACATCACTCAACCAAAGTACCCTCGGAAATCCGTTTTTTCACCACATCCTACCTCTCCCATATCTGACATCCTATGTACAACCCTTTTAACTGCGAGATCGATTATCCCGAAAATATTACAATTTAGAACTTGCGTTGAAATATATGACTCCGACATACTTTGTATTCCAGAGGCATGTGCCAATGAACTAATATCGAATGCTTCGCTATATGTCACAAATTATAATTTTCATTGACAGGATCGTGTAAGTAGACGAGACGGAGGTTGTCTGACCTACATCAAACTACAATTAAACAAAGCAGTCTAGATGTTTCAACCGAAACATCCTCTGGTTAAGCATGCTTTGCTGCCATTTAATCTCAGAAGGACGAAAACATATAGTTGCATGCCCCTGCTTCCCTCCAGAATGTAGTTATGACGACGCAGGCCTCAGCCATCTAAGAGACAACATATTTAACATAAAAACCGAATATGAGATGATTGCGTGTGACTTGAACCGCCCAAAATTAAACTGGGTCAAATTATCAGCACCTTCTTGGCACGATAAATTGTTATCTTCAATTACTTTTCAAACTGGACTCATATAGTCGACAAACCTACTGGAGGAAGCAACATACTGGACGTTAATTTCACCAACGATATCTGACCTCTCTATACGCATTACCACTGCGTAACCTTTGAAAGTGGTCACAAATTAATAATATCGATGCTTCCCCCAAACACAAAACCAGCGCATGATTTTAGTAACCGTCACAGAAATCTCAACATCTTGACGAGGACTCCGTGAACAGCTATATAAGGTCATCAAATTGGAGCCCATTCTTCTAACAGCACCCCCTATGTAAGCAGTCAATCTCTCATACGCTGCCCTATGTGTGATTCAAGATAAATTGATAGAAGAAAGATCCTCGCATAAGAAGTCATTAATCCCAAACTTTCTTAACATGAAGCTAAAAAAGTAAAAAACGCAACCACGCAGCATCTCCATAAGATATCCGTCAACACTCCGACGTATAAGAAAAATTCACGACCTAGTTACCATAGTGGAAATGCAAAGAATTAAAGCAGCAGAACGCAGGTCATTAGAGTCCCCTAAACGAACAGCTAAAAGTTTTTAAAAGCAGATGAATATTTGCCGGAAGTCTCTACCCAGATCTACCATTGATTAATCAGGATAAGTTATAACAAAAGACAACCGGATAGCAAACTTGTCCAACAAATACTTCTCAAAAAACTATACAGTCGATGACGAACCGATCCCTCAACCGACCGAGATGACAGAACACACCATTAATGAGGTCTGATCTAGTGAAGAAGCAGGTAAAGTAGCGACAAATCAACTATCCAACGCCAATTCCTGCGTGACGGACAAAATCCCTCCAGGCATTCTGAAGCACACGACATATGCTCCCCTTTCTCCAATCAGGTGCAATTTCTCCAGACGTCTGGAAATATTCGAGCATTACATCCACTGCGCCCGCGGCAACGTCGCCAAAGCCAAACGCGAAGCTTGCAAATTTCAACTGCGCCCACTCGCAATGCCTACGTTCAACCTCCCTGACCTGCCCACGATGCCAGCGGACGTTCCGGCCACCAGTCAGCCTTATAGGACATCTTCGTATCAACGGCGACACCCGGCCTGCACCAGCTACTGTCTCCCGGTCCAACAAATTATCATCATCGACGTCGACCACCAACGCTGTCCGCACACAAGAAACCCCGCGGCTATCGTTGTCGTCGTCGTCGTCGTCGTCGTCCTCGTCCTCCTCCTCATCCTCCTCGTCGTCCTCCTCCTCCTCCTCCTCCTCCTCCCCCTTCTACTACTACTACTACTACTACTACTAATAATACTACTACTAATACTACTACTACTACTGCTACTACTGCTACTACTACTACTACTACTTCTACTACTACCACCGCTGCTACTAGTACTATTACTACTATTACGCATCCTCATCCTCCTTCCCCTCCACCGCCTCCCCTTATTATTTTTTCTTTTTCTTCTTCTTCTTCTTCTTCTTCTTCTTCTTCTTCTTTTTCGTCTTCTTCTACTTCTCCATAGCCTCAGCAGCCGCTACGGCGACTCCTGTACCCAACACTGAGCACAGTCCTGACGCATAAACAAACACCGACCTCCCCCGACCAATAACGCCAATGTCAGTTTATTTAAGAAGGACGATAGGCAGGGCCTTCGAAAGCCCTAATGATGACATGTAAATACGTCATACATTATGCACACGGATAATAGATTTTAGCTACTTAAATATTAATTTCGTGATTTAAGTAGCATCGTTTAAAAAGACAAACTGTCTGGGGCACACGGGGTATTCAGGCCAGGTACAGACCGTCGATTAAAAACCGAGAACACAAGTAATCATCCAAGTGTTTCCTGAAGAGTTGCAGCGACGTTGCCTCCACGATTGATTGAGGGAGATCTTTCTATTTTTCCACTACACTTAGCGTGAAAACATCAGAACAAAAATTCAGCCTGCATATTTTTGTGCGTATCTCCATTGAGCGACCACGAAGGTTGGGTAAAATGTGCCACTGAAACATGTTCTCAAAGCTTGCTCCATGCTCAAGGCCATCAATTATCTTGTAAACCAGGCTATGATCGCCTCTTAGCTGCCTGTAACACAGAGGGATCAAGATAAGGCAATTTAGTCTTTCTATTTAGGATTGAAACAGTAAACCGTTCACAAGCTTTATAGCACGACGTTGTACTCTTTCAAGGCATGTTTTGCCCTTTACTAGCCATGTTGCTATGTATCCAAGCACCGAGATCCTTCTACGAAGATTCTGCGGGATGTGTGATGTCTTTCAGGTGATATATCCTTAGACCACCCTTTGAATGACTGTTGGCCGAGGGCAAATAGAGAACGGCACACGTCTGAAAATTAAAAACTAAGAAGTTATTTCTTCGACCAGGCTTGCAGTTGGTACAGATCGTTTTGAAGGGCTCTCTGGTCTTTCTGACATTTAGTGACTTGCCATAGCTTAACGTCGTCGGCGAACAATGTTTTGCTATTGTCGAGTTCCTAAAGGCTGTCATTAGCATAGAGTATGGAAAGTAAGGGCCCGAGAACTGAACGTTGAAGCACGTCACCAATCTCGTTCACCCAATCTGACATATCATCTCTGACGCGGACATGCTCTTTTCGACTAACAAGAAACACCCGTATCCAGTTAAGAAGAAGAGGACGTTGTACGTGTCAGTGTCGAATGGTTTGCGGAAATCGATTTAGGCGACACCAACCCCGAAGCCCTCGCCCAGGCCTTCAGACAAGTCAGCCGATTTTTGACGTGGACCCGATCCATACTTGCCCATATCGCGACCGCAACTTCGCCTCACACATCGGCCTGGTCAGTCACATGCGAATCCGCTGCACGGGGTCCGGCGGACCAGTGCCTGGAGCACCCACATATACTCGTCGCATCCGTCTCGACTGCCCTCACTGCGCCCACACATTCACTCACCACATGGACCCTCTAGGTCACGTGCGCATTCACGATAACCTGCGGTAGACTGCCGCTGACTACAGCAAATCATAGGATCTTCCGCCACCTACATCACATAACACAATCACCCATCCCATGTGTCCACCAGCAAGTGGGAAGTGTACTTCTCGGCAGATTTGACATGCGGCTCCTGCATGCGTGATCGGAATCTAAAGCTTCCTCCGCGTGCCACGCACCGTGGCTTGGAAGGCTGCTGACTGACACCCCTACTCAGTCCACGCAGTCTGGGCTGAGAGCCCAGCTGAAGCGTCCCTTCTTAACGTGACCTACGGCACGCTCACGCATGTGAGATATACACCGCTCAGCCTATTTTGTGGGAAATTGTGCTGCTTGTGTTTGGGGGACAGGGTCGTGCATGTGGGGCGCGCAGACAAGGTCACTAGATATGTCGGCCGTCGTGCACATTTCCCACACCTGTCAACTGACCGACTCGGATAGTGACTGTGGCCAGGGAACGGAAAGAAAGAGTGGCGTCAAGGACTCCGCGTATGTTCCTCACTATAAACAATCTGGAAGATATCGCGCTGCGCTAAAAGCCGTGGCCTAGATGGCTGTCAACTACAGGGATAACGTGGAATACGCACTCGGCCCAGTGCTGTGTAGCGCCTGTCTGGTAGTCTAAGAATCAGACAGCAGTGGCTCTTTCCTGGTGTGGTCTTCATGGCATTCCCGCTCAGTGGGATCCAAGCTAGGTATGGCAGCACGCCTAGGTGCGGCGCTGGCCGCGCCGGTCTGTTGTTGTTGTTGGTTAAAATTCTTGTCATTTGCTATATGGACCAGGAAGTGGGGAGTGGGGCGCCAAGGTGTGGTTTCGACCGTGCCATCCACCTGCGCCCTCCCCCGCCTCTGGTCTTCTTGACTATGTCATGAAAGCGGATGCAGGTCTGAAGTGGGGAATAGAAAGTGCGGCAGATACTGCAAAAGTTTACTGTCACTGTAAACTTATTCGCGCACAAGTCATCGTGTCCGATTCACCGTTTGGTGGAACACCCGGTGAACATCTTCGGCTGAACTATTGTGTACGTGTGTGTGTGCCCTGTGAATGGACCTTGTATCATCACGTGTCCTTTAAAAAAAATGACATCAATGTCCCCAAACTGCGAATCACGGAATGCATAACTACTAAACTAATGACGGGCGCTGTACCATCAGCAATTTTGTGTTCGGTCTGCAACGTCTAATTTTGCTGTTGTATGTGTTGGTCCATATAACTTACACACGTAACACGAGTTCTTTTCTGGGTCCTCCGGATGTCCTAACTCGACTGCAGTAGGGGTTGGGTTCTTCTGACCTCAGCAAATTACCCGAAGCGATGCACTTATACTAAATTGGTTTGATTAAACCATTTCTGATCCTTATTGAAAGTTAAAGCAAATATGCATCATAATCGAGGTAAGTATAATTTTTATTATAATTCGATTCTTTGGTCTGGAGCATAACTTGACTGTTGAATTTGTAGGAAAAACTTACACCTTTAACCAGAGTCATCCAAACTTACCATTGTAATAGACGATTCTTCAACAAGTGGAAACAGCAAAGCATCCTGCGTCCTGCGTAGACTCATCCCGATTAAGGTACATTCATATATATGAGAGATTATCCCAGTAACGTACAGAAACTGTCGTTAGGGTTTTGGGAAAAATATCCCACCTTTGGCCGTAAACCCTCTGTTCGGATCACCGTATTTGTTCGTCATCCAATAGGTACGAGCTGCCTATTGAAACCACGTTTTCCTGGGCATTCCTATGCGCAAATGAACTTTCTATTCAAAGAGATGTCCCACTTCTACCCAACTTTTCAGTTGCTCGCATTTGCAAGAGTTGTTTCGTGATCAAGCATAAATTGCATGTGTGTCAATTCCGGCTTTCGTTACTTGATATCAGTAATTTGTTGAAGTCGTCAACAAAGATGGTACCACACTGAAATTCTCTGAAGAGGATGAACACACATGAAATAGCAATTCCTGAATCTTACGCATAAATTTATAGGAATCATATTTTTTCAAAGTCATCCCATTTTATTGTTACCGTTGTCGCACAAATGTCCTCCGGTCTGCTGTTTCCAATATAAAGCCTCGCGTAACCAATCGTGACAATTTGAACAATGCAAGAGTTCAAATTTCTCATGTGAAACTACCGTCAGTAGGACGAATGTTACAATGTTAAATATTTTGCATCTCATTGTTGATAACCCGTTCGTGTCATTGGCTCTCTATTTGAAGGAAAAGTGGTGGCACCCACTTCTGAGTAGTGTATGAAATTCGAGCCCTGAATCCGCCCCATTACAAATGAAGATAAGACAAGCAGAAAGAAATTTTTGTCTTCAGTCTGAAATCCGTTCGAAAGACGTCAAGGCATGGGTCGCCCCTGGCTTAAGTTGTCACCCAAATAGCACACAAAGTTGGTAGTGTTCTCTGACACCGCGACGACTACTCTCGCAAACAATTATCACGCAACTCTGACGCTTTTTTCTATCAGACATGTGTCAGATATAAAGACAGTGTTATTTCGCTATCATGGATAATGCCTCTCGGCCAGGTTTAGGTTACTTTTATCAAATTCAAAGAAAGTTCGGCTAGACAAATGTGTACACCGTCGACTCTCGACCTCAGGCGTCGGAATATACAAATCAGCACCTTAGTTTACCGCTACCCAAAATTCCCGTTGCTTCAATCGCTGTTTTGGAACTTGCGGAAGGCCTTTGGAGGTAGTTTCGGATGCTACATCCGTTTATTCACAGACTTCATCAAATTCAATTCTCTTTTTAGTACATTGTACTTTGCCGGCCTAGTTTTGCTATCATATTGAGTTGCCGGCTAAACAATATGGTCTACGCTAATGAATAAGAGCCGCCGTCGAAGTTATTCTTGACCAGTTCCACTGAAGTATAACATTCTTCTAAAAGACTCTCCTTGTTTATGTGGGCAGACTATGTGCTCTGTCCTTCGGTATTTCTTTTGATGTTCGGGCAAGTTCGGGGCAGTTCATTCAGTTTCCAAGTAAGTACTTTGGCCAGAAATACTCCCAGTGAACGCTCCGGTGATTGTCTTTCTCAGAGTGGATCAATTAAAGTTGTTTTTTCTTCAGTATCGTTTTGAAAACCTGATCCTTCCCCCTTTCTCATTGGATTGTTTTCAGAACCGTTACGTCCATGCCTTTTTTGGCGTATCTAGTTTATCTAGCTGCGACTTGCTAGTCAGTTTCAAATGCATTTACTTGAAGCAAGGCTTGGACAAGTTGACATTGTTGGTGATCCCAGTAGCTTTTAATTGATCTCCTGGGCTGTTCTGTGCACAAGGACGAATGTTATCTACGTAGACTATTTTTTGACTCATATATCTATTGTTCCTTAAATGTTCACCGAAGCCAAGCATAAAAAATGGAAACAAAATGAGCCAAAGTTGAAGTATTGATCAACTACTTTCACCGAGGCACTGAGGTATAGAACAAACTAGCTACTAAGGTTGTTACGGCGAAAAGGTTCAGGCGTTTGGAAGAAGACTTAATAATATTTCACTTGATGGTCAGCTATTTAATGGACAAGGACTGACATAATTCATCCGTATTGCTACGTAAAAATGTGCACGCATTTCCAGTGTATGTTTGTAAATGGGGGATTTCGAAGGTCCTACATTGAATCAGTTAAAATCTGAGAACCTGCGTTTCCCTCAAATACACTGAACTGAACTACGATAGGTCATTTTAAAAAGAAATTCCGTTTGTCTTTATCAGAGGCTCTGGTACCGTCATCCTACTGTCGACAGTATATAAAAATTCGAACTGCATTTGTTATATTTGTGCTCCTATTTTTGTCTTGCCGACAGGTTGTCAAAAACACGGTAGGTTGAGTATGGCAAATAGGCTAGTAATCAGGTATTTTACAGAAATAAGTTGGTTACGTTCGTCGTCCTGTAGACGCAGTGCTACATATACTATTTCTCCAAGAATAGGGATGGGAATGGCCACTTGCTGGAAGTCCTACCCTAAAGCCAGGCCAAGTTCCATCCGTTCGCCAGCAGTCGATAGACAGGGCCAACATCAAAGTTATTTCAAATGCATTTGTTACATCTCAGACTTTTTAATTCCACAGTTCAGAAAATCAGATATGCAAAATTGTTGAAGACATTTTCATTGCAAAGTACAAATCTGAAAACTGAATACGCAATCACAAACGCCATGAAAATAAAAACAGTATCTCATGGAAATGATGAACGACCGGATTTTGAGAAAACATATATGAGCAGGTATGACTATAATCAAAGTGTGTTGGGGAGATCAACTAACATGAAATTGCACCAAGCCGCCAATATACAGAAAGTCACTTCATTAACATTTTGATAATAACTTGCTAGCAACGTGGGGAAAACAATAATCGATTTCGGATAGTACAATTATGCTTTCCGTTGGCAATACCCATAATTCAAAAATTTACTGATCTATTTTCCGAATTGACTCGCAACGAGAACTTTGTGTTATTTATAGTGTTTAAAAATCGAACTCACAAATGCGCAAAATGACGTTAAACCTGTTTACATGTGCAAACACGTTAATAAGCTGTGCATATTAATTTAAAATGGAATTACTTGTTGTAACTGTAGTTTAACTGTTGTTTAACTGTAGTGCGCCAAAGGCTATGAACATTGGCGACATTTCGTAATTCACCACTTGATATCTAGACTTGTCAGCACCTAGCGTGTGCACGTAGGTACACAATAGCCTCTATCTCAAACTCGTTTTTCTTAATTTGAAAAGTAACGTGATGCTCTTTTTTATGTAAACTGGGACTCCCTATTACTATCTCTCTTGAAATAACCATATGCGGTTAATTAATAAATCAGTTGTTGTTACATTTTAACATAGGTGATTTTATAAAATACCATGCCGAGTACAGTGTGATTGAACGTACGAGATCCTGTGTGTAATAGACACAGAGTAATGTAGTTACTTTTTAGCTCCTAAAAGAAAACACAGTGCACCGGAATTTTACGCTTTATCCCTGCCAGCACCAACCCCGCCTAGCCAGACCTAACCCCTCAAAATGGCGGGGCTAGAGGGCGCTACGAACGGGCTTGGTGGGGCTGTAGAAGGGACTATGGCGCGGCAGTCTACGCAACAGCCCCTCGTGGTCCCACCTTTCCGCCCACTTTTAGCCCTCCTATAAAATATCGACCTGTATGTTGAGTCCCCTAGGGCGCACACACATAATACCTACCGGCAGAAGTTTCATATCTCAGTATAGGCATTCCTCGTTCGGGGATTTGTTACCAACTGCTGTCGACGTTGAGGGAACATCATACTCAGGCTCTTCAGTGGCCTCATAATATGCCTTCGTCTGGCGCTTAATGTGCTTGTATATGATGATACGATGATAGCCACAGTAATTGCGCTTACTAATTGTTTTGGATATTCAGTAAAAAGATAAACAATTTGTGTAAGTATAACACTAGGGCCAAGTAGTAGACACATAGACATACAAGCCGACTTCTTGAACTGGCTGGTGAATAAATACCAAAACATTTAGCACAAGATGCATAAATTAATTAAGGCAGTTATCTAGAGCATGAAAACAGCATTGGTTGATGCACGATATTTTCCGCAACCCAAGGGCGTAAACGAATGCTTTTTACATAATTTATTAGGCACTTTTGATAAATTAGTTCCTTTAATGCCAAAAAAGTACAATGGGTGGCACTTTTGAAACATAACTTTCTATGCAAAAACGCTTCAAAATGCTTCAATCCAGAGGGGGCTCCGGTCCCAACCAGCCCCACCTATGAGCGGCCATGTGCTGGCAGGGGTCGTATACGATAACGCGCAAAATTCCGTTGCACAAAACTCAGACTTCAGTAACATTTAGCTTGCCTTTGCGTGCAGAGGCATTTTTTTCTCCCCTTGATTTTGTCTTATTAATTCGAGATGACTTTAAGCATTTTTGAGTATCCTTTAAACAACTAACACATTACCCGCGTTCCAATTCGACTGACGTCCGCGTGGAAGTAAACTAAGCAATGCACATTATAAACTTAAGCTACAGAACTGTACAAAAGGAAAGAAGAAGCAAATTTATCGAACAAAAGACGGCGAAAATTGAGGCAAGATATCTGTAAACTCGAGTGGGAGAAAATGAAAATGGCAACGAACGAAAAGCGAAAATGTTCATTAAAGGGTTGTCAAAATAAGAAAGTGACGCAACATGGACTTTGTACAATAAAAGATATCGGCAATTCACAGCCTTCTTATATTCCAGACAGTCCAGAAGTCTGGGGTTACGTGAAATGTCCGCTGGCAAACATTGACTGTACTGTTTAATGGAGGCATCTGATGAAGAGAATTTCTTACTTCAGCTAGACACCGAGGGACACAGTGCGGAAAAGACGCCACCATGTTGATAGGCAAATTCTCGAAGTCTGATGTGCCCTTGTGGTACAGCTCCTGACTTGTCAATCGGAATGACTCGTCATCCCTCAGACGCCAACTATACGCCGGGAACGTCATACGGCTTGTCACAGGCATGCCAATATGACAGCACCTAGGAGGATGACATCGGCATCAATTACGCATATTACCTGTCGCAAGCGTAATTGCCATTATGCGCTTTTACTTGCCGGACATACGAGCAAGAAGGCTTGTCGCAGATGACATTGGCGAGCTCTACGTCCACTATCTCATCTGTGTTAGGAACCTGAATGTCAGTTGCTGGAATATTATGGAGTTCTGAGACGCATTGGCCCAAAGGCTCACGCTTGCCTTAATCCGAGAATACTCCTAAAACAAACGGCTATCCGCGGATCGGATAGCTGACGCGGCCGAGGGTTGGCCATACACACTGACCGGACCCTTTAAACAGCCTCATTATGCCAATGTGAAGCTGAACCCGCATTGTTTGAAGCAAAGCTGGCGTCAGAAGTTGGAGCTCATCCAAAAGACCTCGTTTAAGCCCCAGATGAACGTAGAGGCCATTGGAGAGAAATTTGCTAATGCATGTTCGGATCGCCTGCATTGGCGTCTGCGGGGTTTGTTGACTTTGGGATGATACGATTGCAACATATGGAACACGTTGGCCATGGACTGCGGCATTTGGGCCACGGAATAGAACTTCTTCAAGTCCGTTAAGAAACATTTGCCACTTAACGGGTTTGAAATTTCATCAGCTTCCTCGTCTTCTACACCTTCTAATCACATACACATCAAGTACCTACACATGAAAACCTTTGGTCTAAGTTGAGGCATCGGCCGTTCCAGGGATTGGTCCGCCATCAGAGACGACGTAGGCTGGAACGAGAGGTCTTTAGTGGTGACGTTTTATGCCATCTTTGCACGCTTATTCCTCTAATGCATGGCGTTTTAGTGAATCTCCCAGTAGTTTCGGTTCACATTTACTGCATAAACGCACGATACGGCCGCATATACAACACCTGATCAATCAAAAAATGTACAATTCGTATCGATAGGTCTAGTTCCACTTCAAGCGTCCTTTGGTGAAATTACACTTATGCGAATGAAAGATTGCATAAAGCAAAAACTTTAAAAAGACAATGGATTGCGTTCTCAGATCTTACGAATGTGGATAAGGAGAATCATTTGCGCGACCATATCGATCGGGCATGCTCACTGTCAGCGTAAACGTGCCCTCGCATCAGCCCACTTAAACAAAGCCAATTATCGGCTTGGAGAAATGGAGAATACACAGCACATATGCAACAATATGAACATAAACTTTGCGTGGTATAGTACGCATAGACTTCATTGCAAACGAGACAATTTCCCTAAATTTGCACGTGGACTAGCCCCGCATACCTCCGACCTAACCCAGCGTAATGAAGGGGCCATGTGTCATCAGTGGCTCCTGTTGCATGCTATCCGATGCAAGTGTTCCATTTCAGTTTTTCCCACTGACATCATTTGCAGGTGAGTTTTACGCTATCCGTTTGTTTTCTTGTGAATTCCGCATCGTCAGGTGTGTAGCTTAATTTTTATTTCAAATGTACTTTGTGTAGGTATGCTTCCCTCACACTACGCCAACATTATCGAGTGCGCAGACGAGTGTGAAATAGTATACTTTTTCACGTAGCCCTTTTGATACAATCTCCATAATGCACTGAACGCTTGTCAACGAGCCTGGCTCTGTGAAAAGATCTTTTCCAACTCATGACGTGATGTGTTCCTGGGATTTTTTTTGCTTTCGTAGAAGGGACTTCAAACCTCATGATTACCGACGGATCAGCATCCACCCCATGTAAAGGCCTCGACTCTTGTCATGAAGTTCGCAGATCTAGTTTCAGCAAGGATTCTTTTTCAAGCTAAAACAGTTTTGTGCAATAGTAAGCAACTTCAGCATTTTATCGTTTTGGCTGCTTGTATAAATGACCTCACTCTAAGCATTCTGCATTACGATTAAAGTTGACAAGACTTTAGAGCAAATTAGCAGCTTTATCCATCGCTTAGATATAACCCGAGATCTCCACCTGCATTTGTGAAACGATGTCGTTGGCAAATTATTGCGTCAGCCGACACTACTAGTCTAACTTTACCTACAAGAAAATGTCAAGGCTTTTTCTTTTGTTAGTAGGACTTCACAATGTGCGTCAAGTTCTAGAGTCAAGACACACACATGCAAAGGACGCGTGTGACATTCCTCCAATGGTTTCTTCTTCCTACAAATACGACTTAAAATTTATTTACCTTTTATGCTTTATCTTCAATTGAAAAATTTCTATGGATAAATTACGTTCAAAACGGCGGGCAATTATTGACAAATCTTATACGCGAAAAAATTTACACCGCAGGTTAAGTAGTCTGTTGTGGGACTCTATTTAATTTGTCAAGCTTAATTTGATAGATCCTGCGTGCGGTTTGCAATGGACCTGGCAACGATATTGGCTGAAAAATTGCATGCGAAAACGCAACGGCGCCTGAAACCACCGGGGCACATCTAACAACTTCACGCCACAGTAGGTCGCAGTTACTCCATTCCATCAAAGTACAAATGCATTGCCAGAAAACCTCACGAACAAAGGGGATTTCTCTCCCAGAAGCCTCGGTTTGTGATCATGAAGGTGATATCGCTCTTTTCCTGACTTATAACGCAGGTCGCTGCACCGGGACCCGCTGCCTATGACATCTCCGTCCCAATTAACCACACATCCGCATCTATTTCTGTAAATGGAACCTGCGGATTTGCATCACAGGTAAGTAATTTGTCTCATGCGTAGGTTTTTCAATGTAGAATGTCATTCGAAATAATTTTTCTTGCTTCTGGGAGGTTGAAAACTTGCATATATTGCGTTTTTCGTGAATTAGTTTTTTGTCCCCTACTGAACGCAGATCTAGGCCTGACGGTCATAAGTCATACATAGATATAAATGTATGGCTGAAAAACTGTGGACTTAAACATGTATGGGAATAAAATATGGTCTTTTGTTGTGGCATACGAGTCATAGTTAACTGTTTGGTCCTGACTGACAACCATGCGTTCAAGCACATTTGGGACATTTTTCCCACCCAAAGGCAACGTACGAAATCCACAATATCTGATACTGTAAGCTGATTACCAATGCACAATTTTTAAAGCGTGAAACTTTAAGTCTAGCAGACACGTACTGGGCTCACTTAAAAAATGACTTATAACGCAGGTCGCTGCACCGGGACCCTCAGCTTATGACATTTTCGTCCCAATTAACCACACATCCGCATCTATTGCTGCAAATGGAACCTGCGGATTTGCATCACATGTAAGTAATTGGCCTATGCTTAAGTATTTCAATGCATAATGCCATTAAATTTAATTTTTACATTGTAGGATTGAAATATCTATCGCTTTGAAGAGACCAAAAACCTACGTCTATTGCGTTTGCGTGAATTAATTTCTGGCATCCTCAACGCAGATCTAAGCCTGACCGTCATAAATCATAGATAAACATAAAGATTTGGCTGAAAAACCGTGGTACGAAACTTGCATGGGAATAAAATATGGTCTTTTGCGGCGACATATGAGTGATAATAAATTGTTTGGTCCGGACTGACAAGCCTGCGTTCAAGCACATTTAGGTCATCTTGCTCACCCAAAGGCAACGTACGAAATCCACAATATTTGGTACTGTAAACTGACTGCCCATGCACAATTTTCTAAACGTGAAATGCTACGTCTAGCAGACACGTCCTGGGCCCACTTAAAGAATGATCATTTGGCAAATTTAAAAAAAAATTAGGCCACATTTTGAAAAACTGGAAGTATATGCAGATTAACTCATGGCACTCGTTCGGAGCATTGTAAATCAGATAGTTAAGGCATTAACTGTGCTCAGACCCTGCTCCAGTTCTTGCAAGCTATTTTGGCTTTCAGTATTGACATTTATGAATCACGAACATCTGGCAAACGCATCATTTGAATATACTATTCGCGACGGCAGACAAAAGCATAGTTATGGACTTCCGTTGCACTTATTTTGCTCAACAAATGCTGCCCAATTGTCGTCACACGTCCCAGTCTACCGATCAACAAAATGCAATTTCACAAATGGCTAAGATTGAAAAGTGTTTCGAATTCAGCGGCAAAGTAACTATATGCCAAGCACACGACCCCAGTTTTACGGTGGCAAGCGACTTTCGCACTTCTGGCATGACGGTTGACAATGACGTAAGTTGTCATCTTACGTTTGTGATGCCCTGTTAAATAGTTATATTTTTGACCATTTATGAGAATGGTTGTCGCTTAATCCTGAGATTGCTGGTAAAACACATTTATTTTCTTTGAGACTGACAGGCGACATATTCAACGTAGTAACATCTGCGGGAAGCTGATTCTGAGGATAGAAGTGCAATCACGACAACCGTCCGCTGAGTAAAATTTGCAGACTGCGAGGCGCTAGGATAATAAACAAGTTAAAAAAAACAAGACTCCTCTAGAAAAACACTACGGTTTTTAGTCTAAGCCCTAGTTATGGGACTAACAACAGCGTTTCGATTATGTACATTTCAGGTTCTGCAGACGCGCAAACAATTGATGCAAAAAAGAAACAGTAAACGTAATACCGCTTCGCTGGCTGCTAAGGGGTTCTCAGTGAAAGCCTTTGACGTAAAAGTCGTAGAAACTTAAAGTGCTGCTGATAGAAGTAAATGCTGTTCGGCATCCAAAGACACGGTTGCATAACTCAAACTGCGGCTTAGAAATTGTACTTGATATTGCACATCCACTGATGTGTTCGCATTTTTGTAGACACAACGTCAAACAGGGAGCAGATAAAAGCTTACCCTGCGTCAAACAGTTATTATCTTCCCTCCATATTTGGCTCATCAAAGAACAGATGTTCAGTTGTTTACGCCTCGACTTTGACCCCACCTGGGCTGCCAATATGCCAAACATCGACCCAACCTGAGCCTACATCTTATTACGTTCGCTGTAAATCCTATACGTTTTAGCGTTTTATCTGTCGAAGGTACCACCGACAAATTGTTCTCATAAGCCGTTGTTTATCTTTTTATTAGCAGAACTTGTTCACAGTGACATTTAATGTTTTCTTTACATCAGGTTGTAGGCAGTTGCAGGAAGTAGAAACCTAGTCACACAGTTTTACTTGTCCGTGGACTGTTCGTACTACTGATCACAGTACTTAAAAAATTGACTTTAGTTGCCTCCGTTAAAGCTGGGCCACAAACGGTACGCTTTTAGAAGTCAGGGAATCCTAGGACCCTCCGTTTCTTTAATTGCACCCTGTGTAATCGCCTGTCGTTCATCTTAAATTCGTACAAACATTTTCGACTTACGAAACTGCTCCAGCGTTTGATTTCTGACTGCTTGTTTGCTTGCATTATCCTAGAATTTCAGCCGCCGAAAATTCTTGAAATTAGGAGCTTTCATCTCAGTGTACCGTAATGGAAGCAACTGATATTAATGGTTATGCTACTGGCTAACAATGAAAAACATACACAGTTCACACTCTAACTCTCTTTTTCACTTCTCAATATGTTAGATGTAATTTCGCAGAGTGCCAATTGCCCCCGGGGTTCCAACATTTGTATCCAAATTATTTTTATGCGTGAGTATATGCACCAATCCGTCACCTGTTTACTCCACGCCACCAACCCAAATCCATGTCTTGGACAAATGTAACTCCGTCAAACAATCACGGTGTCCTGAGCTATGAAATCGATAAAGTGGTTTCGATTGCATAGGCTCTCGCAAGAGCATCGCTTACACATTCCTTGAAATCTGACTCTGTCTAAGCGACGCAAGTTGTAAATGCACTTTATGTACTACGATGGAACTTAGGCTCTTTTCTATGGAACCAGCTTTGTCCATCTTGCCTTTAGTCGGAAGTTCTGCTATAGTTCCATCAAACCCAGTGAACTGAAGAAAAGGTTGTGTTTAATTGGCGTGATGTACAGTGCGTGACCGATCTCATGAAATGTTAGCCGAAATTCTGAAACGCGTTTTCGATTACGAAGGATTACTTAGGTGGGGTTGTAATATTGATTAGCATGCGACATAATCCTAAAGCATTTCGGACTCAATAGGATGTCGGCGTCTGGTCGCACTCCTTTTTAGCCTGGGGCAGAAATCACAGTCGGCGAAAAATTACTACTCATGTAGCATGCATTTTTCCGTTGACTTTTGATGTTCTTATAAGTTCAAATATATTTTATAGGAAAAATCCAAAAATATGCTTTCTTCCACTCCTTTGATTGAACATCACATTGGCTTTATATTTTTTACCCGAAGAAAGTGTATATTTAGGTTTTCAAAAAGTTTCTAATTATGCGATGTTTAAGACCGTGCGACATTCATGCATGCAGGACCGCACATGCCCGTTTGCCATTGCTCCTCGTGAAATGTACAAAACAGTTCGGATCTATTGCGAAATTTTATGAACTATATACAATATCTTTTTAAAGGCATATAGGATATATATGATTTTCCTGACGCGAAAAGCATGCACCTTGTAGACTGGAAGCGCTAAACGCTAATACAATGGCAGATAAGGCTCAAAATTACTGGGGAATTGGGCAACTTTATTAAAACCTAAATATACACTGTCTTCGGGTATAAGGTATAAAGACAATGTGATTTTCATATTGACCCAACTGTGGAAAACTCGGCACCTCGGTGGGATTCGAACCCACGCAGTAAGGGGAAGGTTTTAGTAAGCCAACGCTCTAACCACTTGAGCTACGAGGCCCTGCCGGACCACGCGAGTTTGATCAAATTTGGGTCAACTTAACCGCCCAACCTAATGCAACGTCTAAAATCCACCGGCGGGGCCTCGTAGCTCAAGTGCTTAGAGCGTTGGCGGTACTAGAACCTCCCCCTTACTGCGTAGGTTCGAATCCCACCGAGGCGCCGAGTTTTTCACAGTTGGGTCAGTATGAATTATGCAAAATCTGCCAAAATATATATGAATGTGATTTTCAACCAAAATCGTAAAAGGAAGCGTATTTTTGTGCATGTTTTTCATAAAGTGTATCTCAATTTATTAGACCATCGCAAATCAATAGGAAAAATGCTCGTTACTTAAGCAGTCATTTTTAACCGTGTATCGTTTCCGCAGGAGGTCAAAAAGGAATGCCTCCAAACGCCGACATCCTGGCTAGTCCGAACTGCTATAGGATTATGCCGCATGTTAACCAATATTACAGCCCCACCTAAGTAATCCTTCCTAATCGAAAACACATTCTAGAGTTTCGGCCAACATTTCATGAGATCTGTCACGCACTGTAGGGTGGGGATTAGTACCAGTATTAAATTCTGATTTTAATCCTCCGAATATTCGGTCCCTTGAGCTCATCCTTTCCCTTCCAGCATGTGCCTCTGTCAAGGTCCAGGCACATAAACATATTAATGCTTTTACAGCGAGAAAGCTGCAAGCACTCGACACACTGGGTAGGTTGTCCCAACGTAAACCTAAGCGCTGGTGAATTGACCTGTCTCAGCAAAACTGTTGTGCATATCGCCAGATATATTCTGTTTTTTTACACACATATGTCAGCTCGATGGAACTTTCACCTACTACAGCGTTTGCTCTTCTTTGTCCGATGAGATCCCAAACTGGACTGTTGGTATGGACAAGATGTTATGACTTCTGACACAACAGACTTATGCTTCGAGCAATATGTTCCGTCAGTTGCTCAAAATTGGACACCGGTTTGAAAAGCCCGGACGTACTTCAATCATGACTTAACTTGACATGGAGAGATTAAGTCATTATCAATAGAAACGAAAGGACGAGTCCCAGGAAGCAGTCATAAGGAAGGAGACAAGATCGCCGGGAAAAGAGCGTTACTCGCCTGACGTTTCGGATTCCCGCTTGAGCACATCATCGGAGAGAAAAGCAGATACGTGTGTTTCATGCACAAGGGGCTGTAGTATTTTTAGGATGCGGTCATCATGATATCGCATACCTATGAATATTAACGGCTCCCGTTTAATCGAAGACCGTTGTACTTGGTGGGATGCTGTTAGATGGCCGACATTCGCTTCGTTAATTTCTGCAATTTCAGCAGGTGTGTTGGATGTTGGTGTGATGATTGCTCGATCATCTGACCCACTGACCCTTGCGTTCGGAATAGAGTTCACACGTGCGCTCCCCACGTGGCTAAATACTCCACCTAGGCGAAGTTTCAGCACCGAGTATGGATGGGGAAGGTCGTTGCACTTGTTAATGGACTGGGAGCCAGTAAACCATGACTCAAGCAGCTCGCAGATAACGCGGTTGTCACGTCTAGCGAGAATTGCAGCGGACACAGCACCTAAGTCGGACAAATCGGAAGGCAGCTCCGAACGATAATGGCCGAACAGGCTGCAGCAGTGCGAAGAAATGACGCCAGCTCTCAAGTTGCTGCTCATTCGACAAGACCCGCACACACATTTAAATTCCACGAGGCCAACATTCTCGCTAGAGGTGACAACCGTGTTAGCTGCGAGCTGCTTGAGTCATGATTTATTGGCTCCCAGTCCATTAACAAGTGCAACGACCTTCCTTTTCCATACTTGGTGCTGAGACTTCGCCTAGGCGAAGTTGTAAGCTATGCGGGGAGTGCACAGGCGAGCACTGTTCCCAACGTCAGGGTCGGTAGGTCAGATGGTCAAGTGATCATCACACAAACATCCAACACACGTGATGAAATTGCAGAAATTAACGACGCGAATGTCGGCCATCAAACAGCATCCCACCAAGTACAACGACCTTTGGTTATAGGGGAGCCGTAAATATGCATAGGTATGCAGTAGAATGGTGACTGCATCCCACAAATACTGCAGCTTTTGTGAATAAACTACCCGTATCTGCTTTTGTCTCTGTTGTTGGATTCGAGCAGGAATCCGACACGTGAGGCAAATAAAGCTCTTCTCCCATTGATCGTGTATACTTCCTTACTAAGTCACTATGTTTATTTAGTTCATTTTTTTCTACGTTAGGTGCCGCTAGTCTCAGCCATGATGCCTCATGCTTGACGAGGAGACTCCGTTAGCGTTAAAAAATAACTACTTGTTCCTACTAGTCATCTGATAGTACTAAATGATTAGCTGACAGATGTTGCTTGTACTCTTTGAGACATCGGGATTTCACAGTCAGTTAGTTGTTGTGGGGTAAGCATAATTCCTCCTCTTGCAGCAAGTGGTTGCTTTGTTTTCTTTCCCTGAGCTACGGTAGGCGCTCGACCCACTCAACTTTCTTTATAAGAAAGACCGTTGAAGTGGTTGGATTCACCTGAAATGCTAAGAAGAGCGAATTTGTTTAAGGGTTTGATCGTTTAGCAGGGTCAAAGAGCTCGGTTTCAGTCTATTCGTTTTGCTCTAATTTTTTAAGTGGGCTTTCCACGTCCAGGCGCGATTCGAAAACATGTGAAATTCAAAACATCCAGACCATTCAGGTCAAATCTGTAACTGTGGACAAAGACTGAGTTTCCTCCTATGTGTATTTACTTCTATGCCTATACAGATACAGCGGACATGCTCCAAAACTGGTCATTTTTCTCTCAAAAAACTGTCGAGAAGCAGAATGCGTCCTTCCATGAAATTTGGATTAGATTTTTAGGTTTTGGTTAAAATACTGCGGAAGACCTCCTTCTCTGACTTTATATTAGCCTAGCGAAGCGGACTCTTTTCTATTTTCGTCACTGTTTGCATTTGTTGAAGTGTCCCTTATAAAGAAACTGACCATCTCACCTCTCATCCTCAATTCGGAGCAAATTAATCCACTAAGTATCGCTCTATGAAGTATGTATGACGTTGGATAGCCCGCAGTATGAAAGAAGCGTCGAAGCGCAAGCAACGAGTTTACTTTGGCTTAATTTCCAACTAAAGTCACAGTTTGATTTATCGTCATTTACAAATATGAAGTTTCTGATGCAGAAATGAGTAGTGTTGAGAATGTTTGTGTGTCTAATTTAATTTTTAAAATGGAGCGTTGCGTATATAGGTAGATAACGACAAAACGAGAGTCAGACAAGCTTCTCGTAAACAACCTCCCTTTCTCTCCTCAACGGAACGTGGCCGCACCGAAACAAACAGTGTCAGTGTCAGTTTTCCCGGTCCAGGTAGGTTTTTTAAGATTTTTTCAATAGAAAACAGGATCCTGAGATAGACCAAGGAATTTTCTTGTAATCTTGATAGAGATAGTGTCTGGGAAAATTGCAGATCCGGCTAACCTGAAATCTTGTCACTGCTAACATTGCAGCCTAGATTGTGTTGCTTTGCAGGTCGCTTGTAGGACTTCGTTGCTCTTCATAGACTGAAAATGTGTCAAACCTTTTGGTTATTTCGAATAACGATATCCATTGGCGGGCGAGTGAACGAAACTCAGTAAGGAAGTCTACTTACTCACAGACTGTGGCGTCAGTTTACGGTTTAAGCCCTTCAGTTTTTCAGTAAATGCAACGATGCCTGCAAATCCACGGTGTGCAGAAAACGATGTTGTACATGTCACGGCTACATTGTTGGTTTATCAAAACGACATGATAGACCGACAACAAATGTAACTCTCCCTTCTGTTCAATGGACAATTCAATTGTAAATAAATTTCCAATTTTAACAGAATCGTCTGTTTTCAAAAAGTCAGCAAGAAATGTCCGCTATCACGAAGTAAATTAGAAGATAACCAATAAAAAAGAAGGGACGAGTCCCAGAAAGCAGTCGTGAAGAAGGGGACAAGACCGCTGGGAAAAGAGCTTTATACGCCTGACGTTTCGGATTCCTGCTCGAAAATATCATCAGAGACAAAAGCATAAACAAGTGGCTCATGCACAAGGGCTGCAGTATTTATAGGATGCTGTTTGATAGCCGACATTCGCGTCGTTAATTTCTGCAATTTCATCACGTGTATTGGATGTTTATGTGATGATTACTTGACCATCTGACCTACCGACCCTGACGTTGGGAACAGTGCTCGCCTGTGCGCTCCCCGCATAGCTTATAACTTCGCCTAGGCGAAGTCTCAGCAGCGAGTATGGATGGGGAAGGTCGTTGCACTTGTTAATGAACAGGGAGCCAGGTAACCATGACCGAAGCAGTTCGCGGCTAACGCGCTTGTCACCTCTAGCGAGAATGTTGGCCTCGATGAATTTAAATGTGTGTCCGGGTCTCGTCAAATGAGCAGCAACTTGAGAGCTGGCGTCATTCCTTCGCACTGCTGCAGCCTGTTCGGCCATTTTCGTTCGGAGCTGCCTTCCGGTTTCTTCGACGTAATTATTTTGTCCGCTGCGATTGCAGATGATTTCTGCTTTGACAGTGGGTCTTTCGGTTTCGAGTACGAACCTGAAACGTCAAGTAAGTAAAGCTCTTGTCATAGCGATCGAGTCTCCTTCCTTTATAAGTGGAGAACGTTATTTTTAGCCTAAAAGACTTCCTTAATCTACATGTACTTTAGGTAGATTCAACGACGTACGCCATCTCAGTTCTTTTGATTTTTATAGAAATGTGAAACGCTTATCTGTATTGACACTGACAATTTTAACATCACTGAGCAACCGCGCAAGTGCGCACTGAACATTAATTCAATTTAAATCTGGGCTAGTCAATTTGCTGCATATTTTGTCTCGCTCCCAAAGAAATGAAGCATCTGAATGCTAAGGGGTACCATTTGTTTTCTGCCAGATATGTTTACCAAATAACAACCCAGTACACAGGAATAAAATGTTACATGCAGTTTTCTTATTTAGTATAAAAAGTGAAATTTAGCAGCAATTAGCCTTCCTGACAAAACGTCAGGGCCGAATAACTTTTTCGCCTAAAGACGTCAGTTTTTGTATGAAAGTTGGAAACTTCAAACGAAATTATTAACAGTTATCACGGTATCTGCAGCAACATTTACAGATTCAAGATTCCGGTGTGCTGCTTGTTTAGCGTATGTCGCGCAATTTCTTTAAGATTTGTACGGTATGAAGTGTTTGCGTCTGGAATACATTTTAGGTCCTTTATACGAAAGTAAACAGTCTATAGAGAAGGACATAAAATAAGAAACTTTAACGCGTTTTACACCATCGCTGTCAGTTTCAGGCAAATTTACCTGATCTAGCCGAATAAATCCATTGAGATGTCTGCTAAATTTTGCCAGTACTTGAATACGAATTAACGTTTTTTTGTAATGTCTACCGCTGCCTACGCCCTTAGGAATTATTTAGAATCATACCTTTCGACCTGAAACGGCGACAAGAGATATAAAAATACTTGGCTCATCATGAATACCTAATAAGATTAATGCAAAAATGTATCTATAAAAGTGCATGTTTTAATGTAAGTTGAGGAAAAATATTCTTGCCCATTTCTGAAGTATTAGAAAGTACGTAATGTCTCTGCACTATGTAGAAGAAAGACTCTTTTATGGACCGCAATTGTTCGAATTGCTATATCTTTGTCACAATGTAAACAAATCAATCGAAAAAAAGTTTAACAATGAGAAATCCTGACCTTCCAACAGTCTCAATTGTTTAGAAGAAATGTCCTAATTCTGCGCACAAAATGTTGGCTTATTCTATCCCTTTACGACTCTTTTTAACCCACATAATTGATGCATTAGGCTGGAAGGCAGTCACATCTGTTAGAATGGGTGGCACGAATTAACTGAATTACTGTGCGCTGACCTAGCATGCCGCTTTCCCAAATAGAGCCGACTAATTGCACGTTATTTAATGGAAACCGGATTTCAAATTCATAAATCTTCATTCCTTATATACGGTCAGCAGTGTCATGCTTGCTGTCATTCCTTGTGCAAGGACCAGGTCTGTGAGACACCCGCAGACGGTTTGTTTAGCTACGTCAACCACTGCGTCTGAACCCACCTCCGGTCGATTTGACTCTCTCTTTGCACCTGGCTCAGGTGGGTGGGAGGCGGAAAAGACAGTGAGACGGACGCTACGCGAGTCTATGATCACTAAAAGTTGATTCCTCTACAAGCCACCATCCCTGCACCCGCGTTGATCTTGGGCCCACGGCGGATGTCGTCTTTCGCAATGGCCGAAGTATTAAAACGGATCCAAAGCGTCCTGATCGCGTGTGACCCATTTGGTGAGGATTCATCACATACCGACGGCCATTAGCCGAAGAAACACTCGTATGCGTGGCATACGTAGACGGACTGTCCAACTTTCTCAGCCCCTGCTCCGCTATTCTTGACAGCGTCTTGACATTGTACCGAAAAAGGTGGGGAAGGAACGAATGCAGCAGATGCTGCGCACGCCTGATAACACTATAGACTAATTCACGCGCAAGTCACTGTTCCTGCGGGGCAGGCGGTAGACATTGTCGTTTTCGACGGTCGAATCTACGTTTTCAACTGAACTGAGAACAGTACTCCTTCTGTTGCGCGTTTAACCACGCTGGAAGATCAACACTAAACTTATTCTGCCCTGACATCTATTTATACTCCCTGCGGAACGTTCGCAAGGACGACCTCAACCGCTGACCCCGGTGAACTCCAGCTTCGTCTATCCCTAATAGCTGTTGACGTATTCTGCATACATCTTGGCAACAAGTCGACAGTTCACGCAAGACAGCCAAGATACCAGAGGTACTAGCCGCTCTTAGATTGCACGCGCACAGGATATTCGCAAGCGCCTTTTTTACAAAAGGTGGGTCAAAAGTTATGTGACGTACCTCAACACACATCTACAATATGTGGGCTAACTCATGAAATGTCAACCGAAATTCCGAAATGCGTGTTCGTTTCGAATAGATCAATTAAGTTGGTTGTAAAACTAGTCAGCTTGCAAACAAAATTCTATAATATTTCAGCTACCTCAGGATGCCGCCTTTCGAATGAATTTCCTTCCGGCTGCATGGAAAAGCTACACTCTGCAAAAACTGACTACTTATGTAGCATGCACTTATCCCATTGATTATCGATGCCCCATAAAGTCCAATTATATTTCATAAAAAGATGCATAATAAATATTCATTCTTTTACTCATTCGGTAGATAATTACGTCTTCTTCCAATCTTATACTCGGAGGGAAATAATTCGGTTTAAAAAAGTTTCTATTTGCTAGACTTTTAAATACCGTAAAATGGGCCGCCCCTAAATCGTCATATCTCTGCATTTGCCAGTGTGGCTTGTAAAGTTAACAATATGGATCAAATCCCCTGCCAAATTTTATGAACCCTACATTAACCCCCTTTATTAGCGTAGAGAAATGTCTGGTTTCCGTACGCGGAATATACACGGCTTGTAGATTGGCACCCCTGGATCCAAGTGTAACGGTTGATCGGGTTCAAAATTATTCGAGAATTGGAAAACGTTTTTGAAAACCGAATTATGCACTTCCTTAGAGTACAAAATTAGAAGACTACCTAATCATCTACCGAATGAGCAAAAGAATGAATATTGTTATGCATGTTTTCCATGAAATATAATTGGACTTCTAGGGGCATCGACAATCAATGGGAAAACTGCATGCTACATGAGTAGTCACTTTTTGCAGAGTGTAGCTTTTGCATGCAGCCGGAAGGAAATTCATTCGAAAGGCGGCATCCTGAGGTAGCTGAAATATTATAGAATTTTGTTGCAGACTGACTAGTTTTACAACCGTACTTAATTCATCTTTTCGAAACGAACACGCATTTCGGAATTTCGGCTGACATTTCATGATTTAGACCACCTACTCTATGTGCACCACTCGCGACTATTGCATGATTCATGAACCCCATCACTGATTATAGAGGTATTTTTGGGAGTTTCGTGGATTTTTGTAGCCATTTCCGTGATATATTTTCCGCTACTTCTTTTCAGTTTCATAGACTCTGTCTTGCTTCTCCGCCGAGACGGAGAATGTTCGCCCGCCGCGAACGCATAAATGCCACACTGTGGGTGAAACAAAATGTGAAGTACAGATCAAGGGCATTAAATTTCAAAAACGGAAAAATTACCAATTACAAATGGTTTACTTACAAAGTCCCATAAAAGGGGCTTGTAGCCCAGTGGTTAGAGGCGCGAACTTCTAACTAACAGGTAGCAAGTTCGAGCCGCGGGTGTTGCACACTTCGGGGGGTTTTGGTATGACTGGCTGACGACGGCTTATATGCCAGAAATGGCCATTCCAGTCTCTCTTGTCTTTGTCGGTAATGCCATTCTGCCTATATCGTGCGCCGCTGTGCGGCTGCTGGTTGGGCTCGAGAAAGAACCCGTAAGGCACATGGGAAGGAGTGACTGTCGTAATAACCATCGGTGAGCGTCCCCTACTATCATAAAAGGAATGTTATTCATGCCTTGCCCTCCAATATTTACGAAACGCATATCTTCGCTATGCCTCTAACCTCTAGTATACCCAAACGTCAGACTAAACGAAGGTCTTGGAATAGCTCAGGGAGAGATGTTTTGTGCCCGTCTTGGTAATACAGAAGAAGACAATGCATATGCCCGAATGCTCTACTGAAGAAGGAATAAAATTTGGGCGGATCTGGAATAGGAATAAAAGTAGACGAAGCCCTCACGTTAAATAGAGGTGTGGTCGTGGACGAGGCAAAAGAGGACCCTCTTTGAACAAGCAAACGATAGAAAGTGGGTTCAATAAAAACAGTGATAATAGTATAATCATTAGACGAAGATGCGATCACTGGAACAAGAAGTCTATTGGCCTGACGCTTTGGATTTTCATCTAAACCCATCATCAGAGACGGTCGCCGATAAGAATACTGGTGACAATAAGTGTGCAGTATTTATAGTACGTTGATGCCGCGGGACCACATGCATATCACAACTAACAGCTTTCGCGATCACCGCTAGGGGTCGTAAATGATGCGATGATGGCTTGTCAGTCCGCGTCCGAGTCGCTAATTGCCGCGGTTTCGTCATCCACGTTCAGTGCTGGGGTGACGATTGCTCGGCAAATTGGCTCACTGTCACTGGGATTATTGCTCGAACGCGCACTCCCCATGTGACTGATTCCCTAGCTCAGGCAAAATCTCAGCACGGAATACTGTACCGGGAGGTCATTGCGCTTTGTGATGGATTGAGGGCTTGAGAACCATGACTCGAGCAGCTCGCGACTCACGCCGTTGTCACCTCCTGCAAGGATTTCGGCCTCTTAAAATTTGAAACTATGGCCGGGTCCCGTCGAGTGTGCCGCAACCGGAGAATTTGTGTCTCCTCGCGTCATTGCTGCTGCGTGCTCGGCAATTCACTTACGGAGTAATCCCCTAGTTTCTTCGTCGAAGTTCCTTTGTCCACAACTGAACTAGATCCAGCAAACGACTCCAGACTTTTCCTGCTGTGCCAGCTGTTCATTTGGCCTCATGACTTGGCACCGAATGGTTGCTTCCAGCCTGCGTGCAACCCCAACTCAAGTGGAGTGAGAAGACGACTGACGGCTTCTGAGAAGTTCTTCACGTACGGAAGAGCCCGCCAAAATTTGGGGGCGGTTGGATTTGGTCTCTGGTGTCGCTTTCGTATGCACTGGTTGACAAAGTTGCGCGGGTAGCCATTGGCTCACAGTTTCCGTCGAAGATATTGTAATTCAACAACTTTGTCTTTCATTTCACTGCGGAGCGTCTCGAAGCGGCGGTATAGCGCCCTTACACAACTGCGTTTGTGACTGATCGGGTGGTTGCTATTCAAGTTCAGTATTTGCGTCGTATTTGTCGCTTTCCTGAACATTTTCGTTTTTAAGCCACCACAGTCTGTGAGAGCTGTTAATTACAGTACGCATATGGTTTCACGGCAGCTACGTGCTGTAACTACTGCACTCATTGTGCCTCCATTACCTTTATCTACGATGATGGGTTCGAGTGGTAATCCGAAAGGTCAGGCCAATAAATATCTTGTTCCGGTGATCGCATCTTCGTAGTCTAAATAGGTAGATTTATCAGCTCAGCTCACTCTTTGTGATAATAGTGGATTTTCTCTTAAACCTATACTGATGCAACCGAAGCATTTGGAAAGGACTTCTCGTTATCTCCTTTGGTATTTGAAAAAAATATATTTTTAATGCTGCATTGGACTCCAAATTTCTGACTGAAAAGTTGCACTGCAGATCACCGTTTTTTCGACGGTATTTTTCGTTACGTATATTTTCTCCTGCCCAGTCTTATGGAACCTAAGTTACCATTACAGACCTTCTGGCGAAGTTTGTTAACAATTCTTTATCACTTCAAATGCTCGAAGTAAAGATGGCTAACAAAGCGGTCACTTGTTTTCAGATCGCCCAGTCGGGCCAAAAATCTGATGGAACTTGAACAAACGCAAGAGAATTCCTGTGGGACGGAGGAGTTCAGGGAGATTAACTGTGCTCTATCGGCCCTCCTACTTTGGCTAGGTCACGCACGCAGCCTTTAAACACCATTTAGTTTTTCCTACTTTGTAAATTAACTTTCACACTATTAAAAGCAGAATTCTGGCGTTTAAGGGACCTTTCGGCATAATTTCTATTTCCCTACAGTTTTATTACTGCTTTATTTAGACAAAAAAATATACAAACGTCTACATGACTCTCTGGCTTATGAGCTTGTAATAGTAGTAGCTGTTCCAACGCACCCACATGTCTGATGGTATTCTCGCGTTTATTCCTTTAAATCTAAGCACAGGTTATCAAAACGCTGCCAATTACTATAAAAGAGGACTGGTTTTCGACAAAACCTTTCGTTCTACGCTTCCAGCTCTCATAAATCCTTTAATGTGGGCAGTTAACAATTTCAATATGAATGTCTTCTCGAATGAGTTCGAACAATATGTACGCATAGCTGGATCTCCATAAGCCAATTAGAACGGCA
>CACRXP010000046.1:1557327-1570806 GCA_902702965.1 Spirometra erinaceieuropaei | reverse complement strand
ATTAAGTAGTTATTTCTACGGAGTAATTTTTGGAGGCGGCTGTGAGGAAGCTCGTTCCGAAGTAAGTGAAATATCTGGAAATTATGCTATAGAACGATAAATATTGCAATCCCAACTAAGTTGTCTTTTCGAGTCGAAAGCGCATTTCAAAGTTTCGACCAACATTTCATGAGTTAGCACATCCACTGTTGATTGCATATTCGTGAGAATATAGACAAAGCGTTATTTTAGATGCAAAGGAGGAGTTACCGTTATATATTTTTACTCCGTTACCATCACTTTCCGACAACTAATATATAACAAGTGCAGCTACGCCACCTCGTTTAAACAAAGATCGGTATGCGCTCGATACTGTAAAGGGTCCACATGGACGAAACAGGCAAAGAGGTGAGACAATTATTACTTTCTATTTTATGATGTGTCTATCACCAGTCTAACACGACCATCTGTGTACAATGTGCACTCCTTGTCCGCGTGTTTTGCCCCTAAAATGGGCCATGTTTTTGTTGCGCTGGGCCAACTCAGAGCACAGATCGGAGTCTGGCGGACGTTTTCGGGAATGCTAACCTACAGTAGGTAGGCTAACTCATGAAATGTCAACTGAAATTCTGAAATGCGCTCTCGTTTCGAAAAGATTAATAATGTAGGGTTGTAAAACTAATCATCATTCAGCATATTTCTATAATGATCCAGTTACCTCAGGGTGTTGGTTTTCGAATGAATTTATTTACGACTGCATGCAAGAACCATACTCTGCAATAAATGACTACTTCAGTAGCATGTAATTTTTTCATTGATTTTCAATGCCCCTGAAAATACAATTATATTTCATGGAAAACATGCACATAAATATTCATTCGTTTACCTATTCGGTAGAAAATCACGTCCACCTTCAATTTTATACTCAAAAGAAGAGAATAATTCGGTTTTAAAAAAACGTTTCTAATTACCGAATAATTTTGAACCCAAAATGCTGTTACACTTGCATTCAGGGTTTCAAAACTAAAAGCCGTATATTTTCCGTCTACGGAAAACCATGCATTTCTCTACGGTAGTAAGAGGAGACCATGTGGGGTTTATAAAATTAAATAGTGAATCTGAGCAATATTGTTAACTTTACAAGCTACATTCGTAAATGTGGATACGTGGCCTTTAACGAACTTACATTTCACGGTATTGAAAAATCTCACAATTAGAAACTTTTTTGAAACCGAATTATACTCTTCTTCCGAGTATAAAATTGACAGTAGACGTTATTTTTTTACCGAAAACGTAAAACAATAAATATGTTTATGCATGGTTTCCGTGAAATATAATTAATTTTCAATGATATCGAAAATCAATGAGAAAATTTCATGCCACTTAAGTAGTCGTTATTTGCAGAGTATAATTCTTGCATGCAGTCGATACTAAGTTCATTCGAATGCAGACAACCTGAGGTAACTGGATCATTATAGAATTATGCTGCATGATGATTAGTTTTACAACCCTACTTAATTAATCTTTTCGAAACGAGAACGCATTTCGATATTTCGGTTGACAGTTCATGGGGTGGCCCACCTCCTGTATAAAAAATGGCAACATTTTTGGGCTTTAGCTCGCCAAATGGGATGTGAGCCGTTCCCTATTTTTGATACGACACAAATTTTGGTCAGTGCCCGTTTTGGACCAGAGGGTTAGGTGGTACGCCTACGTGCGGGTTTTCGCCGCGCAAGCCACTTACGCCCTCTTCTGCCTCCGGTCTTCTTGAATCTGTCTTGGCACCAGGTCCGAGTGAGGGAGGCGGAGTGGGCGCGTTAGGTGCAGAGCATGTCTGCTACAATTATAATATAATTCAGCACTGTCGTAATGGACATTTAAACAGTCCGTGACCTAAAATTGCTCAGGGACATTGACTGCCTTCGAATTATATCCCTCTTGACCGAACCTTCTTTTACCTGTCTATATTCTGCCGAAAGCTTCTGATATCTCTCTCTCTTTGTGACAGTCCGCGGACTCGCGTGCCCTCTGTCACATTGGAGGCCGCCGTAATTTTAGCGTAATCAGCACGACAGTTGGCCCTAACCTGATCGTCGGTCAGTCGAATCAGTCTTTGCTTTTCAGGAACATTGACATCAGCTTCTTGAGCGCGTCGGTGAGCGGGTGTTTCATGCTGCCCGCATACCGTTTGGACTGGCTTTTTCACTCTTCCCCAGGAGCTGCGACTGTTAATGTCGTGTGCTATCGCTCCCTTGTCGTGATGGCCCGGTTGGTACTGATTAAATATTTGCGAGTAGCCCCAACTTGGGAATATGTAGGTCCATGGCTGGGTCAAAGTGTTGGTTGGGAACAACACTTGTTTCGTAAAAGACGAAATTGCGGGTATTCGTGCAGGCATTTTAATTGCAATTCGTCATTCGTCATCATTAAGGTAAAAACCATATCTCTGACAAAGTAGTTTTCTAACCATTCTAACGAGTCGAACGAATCTGCAGATGCTAGCACGCTCGATGAAGTAATGCCCGTGCACTTGTATAGGCGGACATATCTCCTTCAGTATTCTTCGTCGACTCCGATCCTCAAGCACGTTTTATCTTATTCCGGATAGAGGACTTTATTTTGAGTGATCATCTGATCAACATCTTTGTCCTATCAAATTATAGTGGCATAATTTAAACGTACATTTTAATCCTATGGATTATTCTACACAAATGTCTGCGGTGACGTCGTGTTCGGTCGGCTTGGAGGCGGCTTAAGATTATGGAAGTCCGCCAATCCCGAAAATGGCGGTATACTGCCCATGATTTCAACCAACGTTCTGTCTCCCTGACTGGACTTGTCCGCATCCTCGTTATTGTCAAAAATTTACCGCTTAATAGCAGCTTCTTTTTGTGTTCCTATTTTCTATTGTTTGGTTCGTAGTGTGAGCACTTTTTCACATTTAAATGGTGGTGTGATTTCTGATCGCGTCAGTACTGATTTTCACCTTTATTCTCTATGTAAGGTCATGATTGCACCAAGACAGCGGTTAAAAAGGTTAAAATCACATAATGAAATTTAGGAGTGAGTGCACTCTCTGATTGCCTTCTCGCATTGCATGAAAAAGCAAGACGCCCTGGAATAGTACACAATCCTCCTGAAAATGAAATTATAACAAACGACTATACAAGCTTCCATTTAATTGAAAGGCAGACACTTCTAGACCGGCTTGGTGGGGTCTACACATATGTCCCTCGATTTAATTGAGAAGGCTAGTTTAAGGAATAAATACGAGAGAAATTTGAGTTCCGAATTGCTGTAAGTCTTCGCGTAATGAGAAATGTTTGACAAGGTCTGCTAATGCATACAGAATATTGTTTGAGGGATACGTTGTCCCCTAACGGCTTTTGGTAGTTTTTTGTTGCGATTCTTGCTCTAACTCCGCTAAAAACGGACATATAATACCGACCTTAGACCGAGTCCAAAGTAAAAGAACTTAGGACTCTGGTTACACGCGATTGCTTCGACTCGCACCAAGTACGGAATCTTCGTGAATTAAACTTTCCGTGTGGTTGCCTGATAACCAGAAATAACTAGGAATTTGCGATCCCTGTGCTTCATGTCCTTGCTAGTTTAAGTTCTGAATAAAGCACTGTCTGATTACTAGGGGCGAACGTTTAGTTACCTGAGCCATAAAGCTCATGTAGCAGTCCGGTTTATGAAAAAAAAAGGTTAAACATTCGGTGTTCATATTTACCCTTAATGCCGGTGATTACGCTGTCGATGCCCCGCCACCGCCCTCGAACAACAACACCATAATCCCCGCCTCAAACCGTGCATCACTCACAACGACCAGTTCCAACAACGCCACCCGTTCTCTCACTCCCACCACCGATATTACGGCATCCGACGTCGCATCAACTACTAACTTCATCACCGTCGCCCTCACCACTAGCAACACGAACTTGATCCATTGCGACTGCACATCCAGCACACGCGTCGGCGTGGTCGGCCACTTGAGAGTCCACCGCAGTGTAACCGGTGCGCCAGTCCCCAGAGCCCGACATACGCCCGCTGCATCCCATTCCACTGCCCAGAATTCAGACGCAATTGCACTAACCGCATGGGCCTATCCAGCCGCATGCGCATCTTCGAAGGCGGAACCCACCGTAATACTGACGTCCCAAGCACATCCCTCATACCAAACAGCGCTCCCCCAATATCCAAAACTAACAACTCACCATCCACCAGCACCACCACGGTTAATAGACTCGACAAACCAACCGATTCTACATTCCCGAACCTATCCTGCCCTCATTACCACCAAGCGTCTGCATCACGCATTGGCGTGGATGGTCGTTCGCAAATCCATCGCACAGATACTGGCGAATAAGTGCCAGGGCCACCAGCACACTCCGCGCCCCCTCAACCGCCCACACTATCCACGGGCCTATTCGGTCGCATATGCTGTTATGAAAACCTGCGTTAAGTCACTGCAAATGCGAGTAGTCACTACACATTTCACCTATCAACACATGCATACACTCCTCGAAAATCCCACATTACCGGCACTTCTCACAAAATTTGAAATTGTACTTTCTGAGGCCTTAGTCTCTGTGGCTGCTCTATTGCATGTGAAATCCAAACCTACCATCTCCCTTGTGAGTGAAATCTTGGTGCATGCGTTTGGGATGCCATGTCGTTCATGTGGCGCGCGCAGATGAGCTCTCTAGCCCTATCAGTTACTGCGTCCATTCCCCACATCTGTCAGCTGACCGGCTCAGACAGTGCCTGGAAACTAGATATGGGAATCGAGAGTAAGGCCGAGGTCTCGGGGCATTTTCCTCACTGCAAACAATCCGACGTATGTAAAGCTATTATAGTACGCTAAAAGCATGACCTGGAAGGTTTCTAAATGGCAGAATGACTCGGACCTTGCAGCGCGTGTTTCTGTGGACTGGCGGACTGGGAATCAGACTGGAATGACTGCTACTTAGTGCGGCTTCTGTGGCACTCCCGATCCGTGGGGTCCGGTTGGTTTTGGCGGCACGCCTGGGCGGCTCCGACCGCGCCAGCCACTTGCGCCCTCTTCCGTCTCCGTTCTTCTTGACTATGTCGTGACAATGGCTGTAGGTAGGGGATGATAGAGTGCGGAAGGCACTACGTAAGTCCACTGTTACTATGAACTCGGTCACGCGCAAGCCATCGTCTATGCTCCCACTCTGTTGTATGGGACACAGAACACATCATCAAAAGCGATGATCGAACTGTGGACTGTGTTGCATTAACGTCCAGTCCTCCCAGTATCGGCATGAAGGGTGGAGCGATAGGAAATAGCAGGTCTACGCTTAGAACCGCCAATATGTGCCAGGACTGATATCTAGAGTTGCACTGGGTTTAAATGTCTCGTTCTACGCCACAGGTACTAGCCGCTATTTGACTAAATCTGTCTCTAAGCCCTATCGACCTGTTGCACATTCACAGCGGACCCGAGATCGAACGCCGTTAAAAGGCAGAATTAGTAGCCGACTAATGTTTCACATCTGCGTTGGGAAAATTCGCAATGTGGGAAATCGCCAGTGCTCTTTTCAATACCTAATTCCCAACCTAAAGCCAAAGAGGAAAATTGGCGGGGGGGGGATGTTCCTTTGATCAGGGTGCCGCAGTGGCATCTGCATGAACGCGCAGTCAAATCTGTACGTACGATCTATGTGATCGATAGGCTCCTCAAATTCCCGTTAGTTAATCAGCCTGTGAGCGGCTTGTCGGTTTGCATTCAGAAGACTGATCCTAACGATCACAAGGCCGCCGGTGCATGCCCACTATTTTGCATGTTTGTAAAGACAAATGAGGCGTCAAATCCCCACTGAAAGAACCTTGGGTAATGGAAGACATGGGTTGTAAGGCGGTACCTATTAATAATTTCTAGAGTAGGACTGCTACGCCTGTATCCCCGTAGATTGTCGCGTCGAAGCTTACTGGTAGTTACTTGTTACCAAGTTCTCTCACGATATCTAAGTTCTGCGTTCGGATTCGAGCCACTCTGTCTGTGCTGAGAAGGCCTTGATATGCCCTTCCTCATGGAGACGGAGACTATAGTTGAAGTTTTCTCTTGTTTAATGTTCCGTAGTAGAATAACAACAACAACCACCTGGGTTCAGTTGTTTAGACTAAGAGAGTGGATACTATCTAGCTATCACAATCTCAAAGTCAAACACCGACTATGGGAGAAACATATTATTTGCATCCCCCTTGGGCGTGACTGGGCCTAGGTGTTTGCGGTCAACAAGCGTAGTCATGAGTAGGTGAGAAAGAACATCATAGGGAGCAGATATAGAAACATCGGCCGCTTAAAATGTAAGTGACAATGTGATTGGCTATAGCTACTACTCTAAAAAGAGTTTGAAGTAAAGGAAACAAGAGAGTTTAACGACCAGAGTTCCACCAAGATATCCAAAACAGAGGATTTCATAGATTCTTATATCGAAGGCCTTTGTCTTAGAAAATAGGTTCAGCTTGAAAAGTGGTAAAGCCATTTTAACCCAATGAAACATCGCGTGTGCAAAGTTGCAGCTACCATTAAATACGCCCTTAACAGACCTGATGCAATATCTATCACATCTCGATCGTAGACCGTCAGCACGAGGAGATAAGATGAGAGGAGCAGAGATAACAACTTCTGCTATACACTACAGCAGCCTGATCAGGTAGATTTGCCTTGAAAACAAAAGTAGTCTACAGGTCAAGAATCAATCCGATCGAGTTTATGCTCCCCAGGACTAATGGTCGAAGTAAGGGTCTTTCGGAGCAATAGTGAAAACATCTGCATTTGCTCTGGTCGTGCATAAATATCTAGTTTCTAAAATGTATATAACAGCTGGTGTTGACACTTTGGGCACTGTTACTAAGCAAGCTTTTGAGAATTTTCCTTACGAATGCCGTCATAAACGTTGTTCTGGTTTCTTGACCGTGCATGCAAAGTATGATAGAATGTGGAAATCCAATATGCTGCGGAACGAATGGAAAATTAATGAATTCCTTCGACGCGTTTTTAAAGGGCAATGATTTGTTTGGCGTAATTATAAGATGGGTAGGCCGGATACACGATTCCAAAAAGCTTCCAAGGAGATAGCACGATAGGTTGTTAGTGCGCGTCCAATAAACCACCATTGTAGGGTGATGTTGGATATCATAATTAAGGGACTTATTTTGGTGCCTATGCCATTTAACAAAATTATTTTATTCAAATTTCAACCTTCGAGGACGGAGGAACTTCGGTTTAAAGCGCATTTTATTAGTACATTTGATTTACACTTAATAAGTGCTAATGTTTTGTGGAGAAAAGCGGAAATTTACTCAAAAATATCTTTGTATTTTTCGTTTCCGAATGTCAATAAGACTCAGCGCTAGTTTTCATTGAACTTTGGTGGCCTGCGACAGACGTCGTAGGAATAAGTGACATAATATCTGATTGTCCGCCTCCAGGACTCTTAACTTCGCACTCTTTATTATCATTGTTCTATTTTTACCGTTGAGGATATCCGGCAGTCCACATTGTGCGTTTTTTATTTTGTCCAATGTCAGCACTTTCCGTAGTTAGTAGTTCTAAGACATTCTTGAGTTTTGTCATCGCTGACGAGCTTTTCGGAGTTATTCACCACGTGGTAATTACAGTGAGTAACCGATCTCATGAAATGTTGGTTGAAATTCTGAAATGCGTATTTGATTAGGAAGGTTTCCTTGTTCGGGGTTGTAATACTGATAGCCTTACGGCATAATCTTTTAACATTTCTAACTCGGCAGGATGTTACCTTTTGAATACAGTGCATTTCAGTCTCCAGTAGAAACAGTACTGATCTCCTTCGATGCGTTTTTAAATGGCAATGATTGGTTTGGCAAAGTTGTAAGATGGGTAGGCAGGAAAGACAATTCCAGAAAAAGCTTCCTACGAGGTAGCACGATAGGTTGTAAGTGAGCTTCCATTAAATAACCTGTGCAAGGCGATGTCGGATATCATAATCAAGGGAGCGATTTTGGTGCCTGAGCCATATAGCAAAAATTCAGTCGTCTTAACTATTCTATCAGAAATTATGTTTATTCAAATTGCAAGCTTCGAGGATGAAGGGACTTCGATTTAAAAAGCATTTTATTAGTACATTTGATTTGCACGTAATAAGTGCTAAAGTTTTGAGGGATATAAACGGAAATTTATTCCAAAGTATTTTGCGTTTCCAAATGCCTATAAGAATGAGTGCTGTTTTTGATTAAACTTTGTTGGCCTGCTGACAGATGTCGTAGGAATAAGTGACGTAACATCTGCTTGCCCGCCTCCAGAACTCTTAACTCCGTGCTCTCTATCATCATTCAACTTGTACCCTTGAAGATATCTGCCAGTCCACATTGTGGTTTTATTTGTTCGTCCAATTGCAGAACTTTCCGTCGTTGGTAGTTCTAAGGTATACTGGGGTTTTTGTCATCACTGATAAGGTTCACAGCGTTTGTCCACACATGGTAGTTGGTAGCCGCTGCGGCAGTAGACTGCGATTGGAATTGGCTTTGATGTCCTTGCCCAAAACTGAAGTGCCACCTCAACACATATGACATTTGGGTGGAGTTCGAAAACGCTGTCCTGGTTTGCCGATATGCTATCACCTACGTACAGCGAAATTAGACCTCGATTCACATAGATCGCCGGTTGTTATGGTTACGCAATCACATAGTCAGTTGTTTGCTGCAGCATACGTCCGTCAAGCTGATGCCTTAATGTCTCCGCAGATTATGACATTACAATCGCCTCAGGCAGGTTATTCCACGGTTCCATGACACGGTTGGAAAAAGTGTTCTCTCACATACAATTTAGTGCAATTCAATATGTAGAAAGTAGATAACTAGAGCCTCTGAAAGCCCTTTTTACAGATAAAGACCGAGAAAAGCCGTGCATGTGTGTACGCAGATATGCGGTACATCTTATCAATTCTTATCAAGTAAATACAGTTCCATCACACAAAATGTTCTCAATCCCTCGTATAAACGACTGGACACTTTCCACCAGAACAACCGACGTAGGTGGTTTGTTTCAATTTTTAATCACCTAGTGAGAGAAGACGTTGGCTCGTACTTCGTGTTTGGCGTACTTTGTCTTCGATTTATACGAGTGACCTAGGAGATTTGTCATTTGTGTTACTTTAAAAAATCCGCCAATTTTAGTGCGCAGTCTACACCTCTGACGAGTTTCAAGACCATGATCATGTCCCATTTGTATAACCAATAGGAGACAAAGAAGCTGGATCTTTTCTAGCCGCTCCTCAATAAGTAGGCTCTTCATCCCACTGCCTAGTTTAGTTGCTCTTCGTTGCACCTTCTCCAAGAAAGTGTAGTATTGCTTCATCCACGGCCGCCAGACCTGAATGCCATATTCTTAAATCGGCTAGATAGATGTTCCAAACAGTCGATCGAAATGCCAAAGTTCAGGAAGGATCTCCTGATCGGCCCAGCATGCCCATAATCTTGTTTGCTATTTTGGCGGAGTGGGAGGAGGACTCAAAAGTGGACTTCATCCATACACCAAGGTCCTTTACCTCATTTACAAGCTGCAGTTCGTGACTGCGGGGGAAATACTGATATTCACATACCAAATACTTTCTTTAACTAGACCTTAGTCTGATGAATTGTCATTTGTTAAAATTGAGTTTGAGAAGTCATCCGTCACACCACTTTTGCAGTAGATGTATGCTTTTTGCAACTTTAGCGCGTCCTCTGGCTGTTCAGTCAAACTCCACATATTCATGTCATCAGCGAACATTACCTCCTCTCCCATAACGACGATTTTCGCGGTTCTTGATGTTTTCTCCTCATGTCGACCTCAAGCGGTCTGTCGACGCTCACGGCGGAACCTTCTGTTTTCGCCGTCTCGTGGATTGGTCGCACTTGCCCATTCCTCGGCTGGGCCCGAAGCTGACTGTGACCAATCGCGTCTGGGTTCCTCTGGTCTCGTCACTTTGACGCGAATAGTCTCATCCGGCGTATGAATTCTGCCCTGACGACTTCAGTTTCGAATCCCGTATACAATACCGCATGCAGGCCAGTGTGTCCGACCAGCATACTTACCCCTCATAGCTGACAGTTATTTCTGCCCTGACGATGTCCGTTTATACATAGTTATGCACTGCTACCGCCGGCATATTTATCCTCTCATGAACGACAGTTGTTTTCTCCTGTAAAGCTAATCCAATCATTTTTTTCTATTCTGGAGGGGTTGTTCTCAATTTATAATTTATCTTAACGGATTACTAATTCAAAACTGTGAATTGCATATTTTTTTACAGATTCTGCCTACCTCGTTTAAAAGTCATATGACAATTTATTTTTACTTGCTGTGAAAGGTCCCCGATGGGTCTTTAATAGAATTATTTTACTTCATTTATTTTATTTTATACGCGGTCGATCTTGTCTCTAAAAGCTGCACATATTAATAGAAAAACTGGACGACATCACTAGAGATGGGTTTGTCAGCAGATGCGGCCTACACTGACTTCCACGAGGCCTTTGACGGAGGTACCACACAGACGGCTCCTATCTAAATTGTGCCATACGGGTGTGACTGGTAACCTACAATACTGGTTGACCGACATCCTCACAGGCCGTCGTCCGCGTATGGGCAGTTCTGACGCCAAATCGAACTGAGAAACCGTTTACAACCGGATTCCGCAGAAGAGCGTTTTACGTCCCACTGTATTTATATTTGTGAACGATTGCCTAGACTGGCTCACCTTCAAAAAGATAATGTTATGCTGATGATCGGAAGATATAGAATTCGACTAAAAAATTGAGGAAGCGATTGCATCTAAAGAGGTTCCACATTAGACAGCCCAATGTCTCGTGCGTAGGGATCAATTTAATATCAGCAGAGTACGGTTGACCGACTAGCTAACGGACTAGCCATAATGGATATGGAATGTAAAAGTCAAATATCCAGATACAGAATCATTTTGCGTATCTTTATTGCAAAACAGTCGGCTTCCGACCTTCGATTCTGTCGCCACGTTCACACTTATTGAAGACATTCTTTGTAGTGGGTACCCAACAGGCCCGTTTTCAAAAAGGAGTACAAGTCAGTAGGTATCTTTAGAAACGCTAATAAAATGGGGTCTACGCCTTTATTAGCGCGTACAGTAGCATTTGTTGGTGAACTGAAAAATTGAAGGGAGGACAGTCGAATCTTGTTTGGTGCGTTGATTTCCTTTCCCCAATAAGTGATATCGAGAGTCGCCTCTAATTTCGAGTCAGGTAGGTCGAAGAGAAGTTGTATTTCCTATAATAAAAACCAAGTCGATTATAATAATGGGTTTCATGTAACACATACAACCTAGAGAAAATATAACATGAAAGCCATTCACACTTATTATCTTACTCGCTTTTCAATATGCAATTTGGCTTCAAGAAATGGTGATCGGCATGTGTACTGTAGGTAGTTGGCGGTCACTACATCTCGTAGAAATGTGCAAGTGAAATGTAGGGATGCCCGGTCTATGAGCACTTTCAAATTCAAACGCGAATTTCCTAGTAGAAAACCTTTCCTCTCAAAGCCTGCACGATAAGCCTGATGGGCCAAATACTTTGCGACGTCATCGAGGATAATATCGTAGCCATTTCTCGGACATTGGGGTATTTCTTGGAGTATGGATGTTCGAAAAAGTAGTACAAAAATTAATAACTGAGGAGTTTTTTCAGAGTTTGTGATTATTACCTTGCAAACGTTGTATTTGTCCAGCAATATTGGTCATATAGTATTGCAATAGAAATGTACAAATATATATCATAATTGAAGTCTCTTCTGCTACGTCTTTCATGGGTTGGTACATTATGTAAATGTGAAATCCGACTTACCGTTTATGAAAAAGCAGGATTCTACGCAGGGAAACGAAATGGCAAGCACGATAAAAAGATTCATTCTTTTGTCACACCTACGTGATTTTTCAATTTATAGTCTACTGTGACCTAAGCTACCAACCGGGTGATCAACTACATTGTCATAGGCACATATATAAAGTTAGCCATATGGTTGTGACTGGTAACCTACTCAAAGGCCGTCGTCAGCATGTGGGCACCTCTGACGCCAAATCGGAGTGAGAGACAGTTCACAACCGGATTCCGCAGGAGAGCGTCCTAGATCCCATTTTATTATTTATATATGTGAGCGATTGCATGGATCGCCTGTTCTTCACAAAATAATGCTTGCTGATGATCTGAAGATATGGATTTCGAATAAAAACTAGAGGACGCCATTACATCTTAAGAGGTTCCACATTAGACTGCCAAATGACTCGTGCGTAAAGGTCAAGTTTATATCAGTAGTGTTCGGTCGACCGACTTGCCAACGGATAAGACGTAATGAATATGGACTACCTGCCTTAAACGCGAGGACTGTAGAAGTCAGATGTTAACGAACTTGCATCGCCCAATTCTGCGGTAACAAGGCCGACTTTCTGAATCATTTGGCCGTCGTCTCTGCTGTTGCTTGCATACGTTCAACCAATGACCTAGTGGTAGTTCACACGGTGGTGTCTGTTGTGATCGTCACGATTTCCAAGAATAAAACTGCATGCAAGAATGGGGCTAATTATGCTTTAAATTTTGCCTGCTTTCAAACATGCCGGGAGGTTTTTCCGTATTCTTTTGCAATACCCAACACGTAAGTATCGTTGTGAAAGACTATGTATGATTTGTAAGATCCCACAAAGGTGCCAAAATATGTTAGCAAAAGCAGAGACGAAGGCCATGAAGATACGAACGCCAGTCTTATGTGCACAAGGGGATCTCATGGAACTTCTTTGTCTATCGTCGTCAAAGGTGGATTAGCTGCATGCACTTCTTCAAGCTCTCCCTCCTTTCGCCTTAATTGTCACAGCCTTTTTTCCTACTTCCTTCCAGTTATTACCACACCGCACGAGTATGGGCAAACTAATGCAAATCGCATGCATTGCATTTAAATCCTATCCATATAAATGTACAAGCGCAGCAAGACTTTGTCGAAGTTACACACATTTTAACTAGCTGTTATATGTGTACAAAAGATGGTAAAACAACAGGGTGCCTACCGCATTGTCTAAAACCCACTGAATTATATTCGCCTTCTTAACACAGGTCACTTTTCTGGTGTTTACGAGCAGTTCTTTATGTTTATTCTATTTCCAAATAAATTTTAAATTGGGGCAGCACACCGAATATGCGTCCGCAAATCATCCATGACTAATTTGCTCCGTGGTGAGTTCTAGCATTCGGATGCCTCTACAGAGCGTCCGCTTTTCGGTGGCTGTCTACTACCGAACTCTTCAACAGCTCCGACCATTAGGTTTTAAGAGGCTCCACATTAGACGATCCAATGATCCATGCATAAAGATCAAGTTTATATCAGTAGCGTTCGGACGACTGATTTGCCAACGTATAAGACGTAACGGATATGCAATATGTGTTTTAAACGCGAGGCATGCAGAATTCAAGTGCTAAAATGCACAATGTTTT
>CACRXP010000046.1:1533726-1548788 GCA_902702965.1 Spirometra erinaceieuropaei | reverse complement strand
AGTCTGCAGGCATATGGGCAGTGCCTCCTTTTTGATGGCTGACTGGTTACGCGGCCTTTAAAGGGTGATGGTCTAGGCTAATAAATAGCTGACTCTTACCCTTCTGGGCATTGATTTTTTTCGTGTCTGGGCGACTGTTTTTTGTTGGTTAACATCCAGGTGGAAGGTTTGTTGTGGACCAGGTGGTGTAGTGGTATGTGTAGGTGCAGGTGCGTCCGCGCCAGCCAACTTCGTCATCTCCAACCTCTTTTCTGCGTGACAGTTTTTTAACGTTAAGCTCAGGTTGGGGAGGGGGAAGGATTAGAGAAGATGCTGCGCGAATTGAATTTCACAAAAAAGTAATTCAAGCTCAAGTCATCGTGACTGCCTCACTTTTTTGTGGAACAGGCGGTTGTTGTCGTCGGCAACGACGGTCGAAGCTGTCGCCGGTGGCACTTAGAATGTCCAGGCAAGCAATATGATCGACTGCTTACTGCATTTAAACTAACGTCCATGCTGCTGCGTGTAAGCCGGCCTTGCTTAAAAATTTCGGCGCTATGGCTTCGAGGTGAGCCTTTTCCATCTACTTGCAAACGTAAAGTGCAAAGTAATTCGACGTCTAGGGTGATCCATGACAGTTATTTAAATAAGCGAAACCAGCACATTTTATGTTGAACATGCTGTCTGATTTTGAAGTTTTAACCTCTCTAATACTCCTTCTGCGATCTGAAATTATAACGCTTAATGCAAACACTTAGGCAAAAAACAATTGTGGCCCTCTGGTTTATCTTATTATTTGCAAAGTCAGAAACAAGTAAAGAGTCATAAACGGGTAAAAGTTCCTTTTATATGTACAGCGAAATACTTAGAATACTAACATAGGCATATCAACAAAATAAAACAAATCTCCTCAGAAACCCTTAATATGTTAATTTCAAAAAGATGCGATTTTTCAGTAAATTTTTGCAGATACATTCTCTAAATTTTATTTGGATTCACAAGAGTAAGATAAATCAATCTGGAAAATGCGCCCTTATAAGGTAGTTAATTTTAGAACAGATAAATTCTACGGGGGCCTTATATGCGGAAAACATATTCTTTTTAATTATTATCTAGTTCAAAAATAAAGGATCAAATTTTCTACTCGATGAATTGTACCGCTCAGTCAAAAGGGCATTTGCAGTTATGAGGCATTTCTAAGTCATCAAATATCCATTCAAATATCATCGTACTAATAGGTTTGTGAATACTCCTACTGAAGTAGAAAACACTGCTTTAAGTTACTTAAAAATATGTTAGGTATATATTATACCATCCTGCTGCAGTTTGAAAGCATAACGCTTAATGCAAATATTTATGCGAAACACAGCCGTAACCTTCTGTTTTTTCCCTTCTTTTGCACATTCAAAGCAAGTCGAGAGTTATTGACGTGTGAAAATGTTTTCGGTATTTACAGTTAAGTGTTTAACTTTACGAGCAACGGCATATCAGGAAAATAAAAAATCGTTTTCGAAACCCTTAATGCGCTAATTTCGCAAAAGTGTGTTTTTTCCAATATATTAATAAATGGGAGCACTTTCGCACATACATTTTCTACATTATAATTTAAGTCACAAGAGTAACAAGACTTAATCGGAAAAAGTGCATTCAAATAAGGAACTTAATTTTAGTAAGAATAATAATTACGGGCGGTCTTATACACATAAGACATTCTGCCTAATGATCATCGGAGGCCAAATTGCATCTTTAAATTTTCTACTTGATGAAGAGTACCTGTCAGACTAAAGCGCAATTGAATATGTGAGGACCTTCGAGGTCACCAAATGCCCGATCAAATATTATCGTATTAATAGGTTTATGAAGATTCCTAATGAAGATGAAAACATTGCCTAAACTACAGGAAAATATGTGAAACATATATTATACCATCTTAGCGATACACACAAATATGTTATTATATTTACACGAAAGGTAAACAGAAAATGCAACAGCAGGACAGATTAAAAGTATTACGGAATTGAAATGCCTTTTAGCTTTAAGAGTGTACCGTATCTTAGAGCATGCAACTAGAGGAAGAAATAAATATCTGACATGGAGTTTACCGAAGGAGATTTCGTTTATTTTTTTCTCTATAGAATATAGTTGGCCTTTGACTGGGATCGATGATATACGGACAAATTCGTATTATTTAAGAAAAAATTGTGTTGAAAGTGCGGTTGTTGTGGACGATGGAAAAACTGCTTTTAAAAATCAAACTCCGCCTGACTAAATAATCTTGGAATAGTGCTGCATGTCAATTAATAATATCTACGAATTACGTAAGCCTAGTAGTCATCTGGTGGATTCTAGGTGAATTACTTAGGAAATCCAGCTTGGGCAGTCAACTTACTGTATCAGATTTAGTGGATTCCAGACGTTGCTGTAGTTTGGGCGGATAACTTGACAGACATGTGATTAAACTCGAGTTGTCCGGCGGGGCCTCGTAGCTCAGGTGGATAGAGCGTTGGCTGAACTAAAGCCTTCCCCTTACTGCGTGGGTTCGAATCCCTCCGAGGCACCGAGTTTTTCACAGTTGGGTCAATAGGAATTATTCAAAATCTGCCAAAATACCTACGAATTAATAAAAGAACACTTGCGAAATGTAGAACGAGAAGTTCGTAGGCTTCCGTGGGTGCCAGTTGGACGAGTGAACATATGCTGCATTTTCAAATCAGGTGAGATTATCTTGTCATACTGGAGTTCGGCCATAGAGCAGGCAACAACTGGCTCAACTGTCAATTAGTAATAGGAACTGCATTTAACACTTCCTTCTATCTGGAAACCCGTTTTCGAATTTCGGTCGAAAATCACAGGTTATGGTTATAGGTCAACATCTGTGGGATGCAGAACGAGACATTCATGGGCTTCTGTGAGTGACAATTGCTAGTTGCCATTTTACATGAGATGGAGGTATCCTGTCAAACGGGATTTTGGTCACTAAGTGGGTAATAACTGTCTCACCAACGGTAAAAAAATGCATGCATATTTACACGCCCGCAAACACCCTTGTGGAGCTTTAAGTCAGCGGCTACATTTCGTGAATGCAGCAGAACATGACGAGAATTATTTACGTTAACATCGTCCGCCACTCTGCCTAAACATCCCAAAAGCGAGTCGGAGCACAAACTTACCTACTGCCTATTCACCACCAGGATTCTCTGTGCTGCTTCTTCTAGAATGTGAAACAGTTAACTGTTCAGGACTGACTAACTGAACGCATCTGCAAGTTTCAGATGGCTGTTTAGTCAGGTCAAGTTAACAGTCCATGCTAATCTTAACAAACGCATTGCCTGTTACAGTAACCAGATAAACTGAATAAAATGAAAATAAGCCTGCTCAATACATTTTGATCAAAGGCGTCCTGACTATGTTTGATGTCATCGAGAAATTGGTGCTCGGCGTGAACAAAGTTAGAAATTTAAACACCTGGTGTTATAGACCTCATTGAGGATGATTGTCTGTACAGAATCTAGCCTCTCCTCTATGTTTATCACCTGAGAAGTTCGAGTTGATTATGCTTGATTTCTACTCACTAACTGAATCCTGTAGTCTTCTTTCGTGTCGACATTAGGGCTTGGGATTGTATGCAGCCGTGGGTTAGCAAGAATTCGTGCTAAGATAAAGCACCACCCCAAAGTAATCTGCGCTGACCTCACAGACAGATCGACTTAGAGCCATGTTATATCTTAAGGCCACGACGGTTTGCATCTCTAGACACACGCCGATCATCAAACTGACATTGAATTCTTCCAGTGCATCCGACAAAGCGCCAGAAAACTCGCACTTTTACCGTCTACCTCGCATTATACAGCAACTGTCTAAGATAGTTATTCATCGGCTTTGTATAGTTGAACTACTAATCAATTAAACACATTTCTAGTGATGAAGGGGAAAATTATGGCCCAAATAAGAAACGCAGTCTTGCACTTAGATCTGGCTTTTAACATTTCTATATAAGTAATCCATATGACACTTCTATGGGTCCGTGCACCTCCTCGCTTAATGTGACACCAAAGCATATCAATAGCATGTCAAATTTCACAGTCTTGTTTTCGTGTTTGACCTACAGTCGTGGTTAACGACACGATGTCATAAGTTCGTACATCAATGTACGACCAAGTTAACTCGGCACACTGATCTCTCTACTGGACCTTCGGAATCCGCGAACGTGCAGTACGTCGTCTGGAATATTTTGCGGCTGTTGTGATTTTTTTACCAATGTACACCTCGAAACGCAAGTCTTTGCAAATGACAAGATTGAGAAGTCGATCAAACTTCAGTTGTATTTGCTTACGGTATGGATCCGGTCATGCCTCAGCCGACCGTTAAACTTATACCGCTATAACGTATTACTAATAATGACTAATTTGTCGCCGTCATTGGGTTATTTTTCAGACGGCCGGCGACACCCAATTCAGCTTTTTGAGATGTACGAAAAGGTATCCAAAATACCAATTTTTTAACTGATTTCGTAAATTGAAAACCTGAACGTTTTTAACAGGAATACATTTAATAGGCAAAAATTTATTATCATCCTAAGTAGACTTAACTATGTTTCATAATGCTGACAATTATTAATGGCAGTCTGTGGACAGGACCTTAAAAATCCCTCTTTGAGAGAGAGGAAGTAGCTTTTGTCCATATTAGTAAAGTTTAATAAACCGGGGTCGACGCGTACTTGGGCACTGCCTGAATTGCTTGCATCTGCGTAGGACAGCTCCGTGAAGGGCGGTCGAGTCATATTTGGTGGGAAGTTCTCCTTTTTCAAGTAGTTAACACCGACCATTTTGATGTGCATAAGCAAAATTGTTCACGTGTTCATCGATAACTAGTGATTTAAATTCCTGACACGAAAACGTATCGATTAAAGTTGAAATGTGAATGAAATTTTCAGTCTACATAAGATATTCCTATTGAAAATCTGGTAATATCTGACAATATGTTTGCAAGTTTCCCTCAATTCCACATCTAACCGAATTCACTACGATAACTTCGTCGTCTGCTGTTGGAGGCAGACACGTATACTGTCAATAATTTGGAGGCGATGGGCTTCCCAATAATTTGCAATTAAAAGATATTTGTAAAATTTGGAATGCCATTCCAATTTTTCAAAATATGTTTGCATTCACCAGCCTTTTCACGAACTCGCGGTGGTTTGCCCGTCGCACCAAGAACTTAGCAACATATTCGATAATAATTGCCTGGCCAGTATGCGGGCAGTAATCACTTTATTGGAATTAAATAGATCGTACAATTTTCTTTATTAATGAGGATATCAGCAGTACTATCATTTAGAAAAAATGCTAACAAATGGCCATTACCCTGTGTCATGCGGTGTTCGAGCAAGTAGGCTTGAACACCCATCTCAGTGGACCAACTCAGTGGATGTTTTTGCCAAAGCTGCGTTATTTCTACACCTACGCTGTGTTGTATCAATAATGGCTTAACAAATCAGTGAGATGGCATTCAAAGCAGAGGACATACAAATGGTTCTGCTCAGGTTTTATACAAGTGTCACAAGTGCTAAAAATATGATGTCGTTTTGAACCGCAACGTAAGACAACTGTTGTTGATACTTACTGGATGGAAGAAAAGAGCCCTCCCAATATCATTCGAATGTTCTCTCTAGAGCTGGTTCGCACAGGTACAAAACATTTGGGCAGCGTCCATCAATTCCTCGACCTTGATTGACTGGATACAGTACATATGGACGAAGGCGACTTGTACTTGTTTCTCAACCAAAGTTATCGAACGATCCTATCCATAGCCTACTGTCAGTAATTGTTAGCAGATTAAACTGCTGTATGACCTGAAGTGGTCAATACTAAAGTTTGGCGAATAAGCCTATTTTCATTTAAGCATTCGAGTCCTAAAATCATCCAACTTAGTTAAAGAAAGTGTGCTTTTTTCTTTCGAACACAGTTCCCCCCATGTCAGACGGCTTAACGTAGTGCTAATGACTGTTTGGAGATGATGAAATAAAGCCTACGTAATAACAATCGTTAATTACGAATTCAAGTGGGGACTAATGAGCGGTGAAATGCAACATGAGTTCGCCAATAATCTGATGAAATGCAACTGAAATATTATCGCATTCTTACTTCTGTCATTTGTAGATTTTTGGATTTCATGGTTTGCATTGTTGGAAACCTCGCAACAGCCGCAAACAATTTCAGACGACGTTCTGCACGCTCGAGGATTCCAAAGATCCAGTAGAGATGTCAGGGTGCCGAGCTTACCTGGTAGTTCATTGATTTGTAACGTCGTGACATCTTGTCGTTCAACATGGATGCACGTCATCCTAAACACAATGATGTGAAGTCATTGGGCTATTGATATGCAATAGTGTCACATAAGGCTAGAATGCACAAGCGCTCGTGGAAGTAGACCAACAAATTCCCCTGCGTCGAAATATGTGAATGCTAACTTAATCTAAGGAAGAATAAGCAGAAAAGGACTTTAATGCTAAAGATGGTTACCTATTTGCAAATCGCTGTGTCAAATAACAGTACGGAATATTTTTAAACTCTGGACTTAGATAAAGTGAAATAATTGGCCCAAAAGGAGCCATTTCATTTCCTATTTTTGAACCGGGTTTGCTGTCGCATTTGTCTTTGGGATTTACAGTACAAAGGTCCTGAAAATCCGCGTATGCTCTTTTTTAAGGAAAATGTGTTTACTAAAATTTTTTTTTCTTTCCTGGACTATGTGCGTCCTAGGTATTTTCTGTATGTATCCAGCTTCTTGGTATGTCAAATTTGTTTTTAGGCACGACGTTTATATATTGTCGGCCATAGATTTGATAGGTTGTCGTGGTTTATGTTAGCTCAACTGTTTAAGCTACCACATGCCGACGAGCCGATCTTTCAAAGCAGTCGGCCAGATATACCAATGCAAATTTCGTTATATTATCGTAGTACATTACGCGCATCCGGAAGTAAGTTAACTTATTTAACTGTTTTGGCCAGTGTTGACTCTTCTTAGGCATGTTTTAAACAGACGTTCTGTAAATTTACACTTTAGGTCGTATTTTATGTAAAAGCCTTTTGTTTACATACTCACGCGTTTTAACCCACTTTTGTGACTGGATTTGTAAGATGTCTGTGTTGTTTCACACTTTTTGAGACTTCTGTATGTCGACAAAAATATGCGGTTTGTGATCGAGTTTAGAAAACGTTAGTCCAGTCTCTAGTATAAGCTTTAAATTACACAGAAGGTCTAAACGTGGGTTGCTATGCTGATTATCCTGTAGGGAAGCACGCACGTGTTTGCGCAGCCATAATCAAAGCACTCTCCCTGAGTACATCGTAACGTTGATTTCTATTTCACTTTGTAACTTTGTCTTACACAAGCACATAAAATACACCCCGAACTAGAAAGAGACCATTAATGCATTACGAAGTGTTTATATCGATTGGTAATGTTCTTAAAAATTCAAATTTGTTTATGGAAAGGGCAAAATATTAGCTATCCTATTTTTGAATAGCAGTTCACGTATTTTTAAGTTTTGCACTTAAAGCATGAGCAAATATTGGTTTTTAATAGGTTTTCGATTTACAAATAATTTTGAATAAGTTTATTCACGTGTTTTTGGTCAATTCCAAATAATTAACTTTGACCCAACTGTGTAAAGCTCGGTGCCAGTCCCAGTGAGTGGAAGGATACGGGGCAGTAAACCGGTGGTAGTAACCTTTCTGTATGTGTGCATGTGTGTGTTGGGCTGCTGCTGTTGCCAGTTATACTGTGCGCCTGTGCTCGCGTTGATGTTAGCTCATATGCGTGTGTGAAAACGTTTGTTGTCAGGCTTCTTATCAGACTATAAATGCATTAACAAGTTTTCATATAGAGACAAAGCCATTGTTCATGATATTTATTTCCTGCGTATTATGATTATATATTGCTCATTCGCAGGTGATAGACCATATAAAGAGCTCTTATTTTATGCATATAAATATATTTTGTTCCTTTCTGTTCAGAAAACTGCAGGACGATATCCATGTTTCCCAAAACAACCGCCTGTATGCGCTATTAGTGATCCCACTAAATGTGGGTTCTGTCATGCTTTACGTACACAGAATAAATAGTCAATTTTAAGCTAGCGGCAATTGTCTCAGTTAAACTACCCCGAATTTTACTTCTCATACAAATGAACACGCATCGCCGTGCTTGGTTAGTCACGAGGCAAGTATGATTGCAACAAAACTTTGATTTTCGCTTAGGTTTGGATTTTTCCTGATGATATTATTGTTGTTAGCTTTGACGAATAAGATAATGACGATGGTGATGATGGCCGATTACTTTCAACGTTCTCATAAAATGGCATCTGTCTGAAGGAGTAGACGGTGCGTTAACAGCATAAACTTTAAGATGTCTTAAAATAATCGCAAAGATTTCAACCGTGTTGTTTCGAGAGTGTCGGCTACTGTCTCACGTATATGTGTAAAAAGTCCGCATTTCCAAAAAGAATCAATCATTCACACTGAAAAGCGGGTGCGGACGTCCACTGTTTGTCGAGTACGCGTGTCAGAACTGACTGGGGTGGGAGTGATTTCTCAAAATGTAATTGACCCATGCCAGCAAGAAACTATTCGTCCCATCGGAACTTTTTTATTCAATTAACCCGGACAAAAATTCAGCACATCCCAATGGGATGCTATGAATGCGGGTCATTTTCCAGAGATCATGACTGGTAGGTTTACGTTACTTTTCTCCTATTCAACCACGTTGCGTTCCAGCATTTTTGTGGTTGTGGCAACAGCTGTTACCATCTGCAGTCAACTTTACTTTTGTATAACAGGCCGTGTCGTAGTAGTACATGAAACACCACAAAGAGCAAAGATAGTTTTATTAGACAATAAATTGTGTGAATAAGTAGAGCTTTTGAGCACCGCAACATTTTGTTATTGTCGTGGGATTTCGGAATCATGGAGGTGTCTATCGTCAGGGGTATTAGCAGATCGAAACTTGCTTACATTCAAAAATCCCATTGTCACTTATTAGTACTATATGGCTAGTTGGCTATGTACAAGAGTCTAAATTACTTTTGCCTTCCCCTTTTTCCAATAAAATAAGGGAAAAATTAAAAAGTACTGACACGCTATATATTTGCCGACTAGTAACTGAAATGATCATGTCATTAAACTTGCACAACCGCGCTTATATGTCAGTCGTTTCCTATGTGCGCTGTCTGTTGAATGTGCGTGCAGACAAAATGAAATTATGTGTATATACCAATGCATTAAACTTAAAATGTAAACAAGGTAAAACCGCGCAGCAGAATCTTATTATATACAAAAATGCAAATGCTTACTTTGCCTGCTAACTCTGTAAAATATTATAATGCCGTCTCAATTATTTAGTCGATATATTTTCTGCCTATGTTTTTTACGTCAAGGGAAAAATAACGTTGGATTGAAATCACTTTGAATGTATATTGTCATTTTTTTGTTTTTACCCGTACTATGAAATTACATTCTCGTGTGTTTTATTAATAAAACTTGTCCATATCTATTTGGATTAGTTAATAGAGCAATATATGCAGAAAGAAACGAACTCAACAAATAAAACTATCTCTGAAATAATATAACTGTATGTTTCTTATTTATTCTAAAACTGCAAAAAGCAACTTATTCAAACCCACCCTGTAACGAAGAAGATTGAGGTCATTACAACAAAGGTCACCAAACTTTATTCGGGAACATTTCAAGTACCCTGTCAAAGGGGACTGTGTTTGACAAAAATATGAAATCACTGACGATCGTTTTGTTCAGATCCCCCACAACAAAGATGCCGGATGAAATATTAATCCGAAAAGCAGACAAAATGGCAGTTAGCCCAGAAGCTGATCCTATAAGTCGACTTTTCACATACGGGTAATAAATGCTTCCGATTGGCAATGATCCGTTGACTACAGAAGGAAATTGCAAACAGAAACAATAAGGTGTATTTTATAGTTATGTAGGAAGTCAGAATAGGCAAAAGGTTGCTGGTTGAGATTTTTATATCTTAACTGTTTAACAATGCTTCTTATCTGGGTTGACCATTACATCAAGATGACAATAGGAACATAAATGTACACGCGCTCAGTCATAAGGACAATCTATAATCATTATTAAACGACCACCTTACAACGTTTGGCTAGCATTTATGAAACTAGTAAAAGCGACCGGAATTATTGGTGGTATCAACCAAAAAAACTGTATATTTATGAAACTTGAACAAGAGAATTTCTGTTGGTCGTTAATTATCAAATGAAGCATATATATGCATAAGTATGTTATGCCAATTTGTATTGGACCTTTGTTAGTGTTTTCAAATGCATGGTCGAAGTTACACTGGCATCTGCAATCATGCGCAGCGAAGATGCGTATTTTAGCAAAATGTGATCAACAATGTAGGATTGTGGAAATAATTGTCAAAGCTGGCTACCCAATGTGAAGGCAGTTGAACACGTATTTTCACTTTGTGAAACTGCAAACTTACTCAGCCAACCTTATGGGTAAAAAGCAGCGTTCATGAAAAAAATTGTCTTTTACAGACTGAAGTGGATGACTTGTGTGCCAGAACTACTGCTGCGGGCAGAGATATTTATTATTTTTCTGCTAAAAATACTGTTCTTTTGAAATACGCGAAATGCGATCAAGTCATACGAAACTAATCGGTTCATGTGTGCTTATTCTGTTTTCAGCCTTTGTTTATGCACACTTATAAACCCCCATATACCTTTTTAAACGAGGCCTAAATTTTGCTGTATATATCAACGGGAGAAAAACGCATGAATTTAAAACCGTTTCGGCTCTTTATGCAAAAGAACGAGTGGATGTGCATTAATATGAAAGGCCAGCAAATGTGGTACACCCTCTTTTGAATTATGCGTTTGGTAAAATCCAAGCAAGGACATTGAAATATGGGAATAAAGGTCTTGGACTACTGATGAGCCCTATAAATGTTAAAATTATGCTCCCACTTTGTAGAGTTGCGGGCTCACTCAGTCAGTGTCAGCGGTTAAACCCTGTCTTTATGAATGCCCATTTGTCTTGCAGGAATTAAGGTGCATAACCTCTCTGCCAAAACTGCTGATTCTTGCCGCTTTTTTTGCGAATTGTCCACTAAATTTTTGTTCTATTGAAATATACACTACGATCATTTAATGCAAAACAGTTCCGTTCATTCGTCTTGTGGTCTATTTAGATATGACAGTATAAATATATTGTACACTTTTTAAATTACTTCCTACAGTAGGTAGGATAAAATGCATATATAAACACAAAGGAATGTAACGTTTTCTCCCGTAATTTCCGCAACATTTGTACTTCTGATTTATATCAAACAGATCACAGCAGAGTGAAAAACGTAGCCAAAAATGTGCTATCGCACTAAAATTTTGAAAACTGTATAATTGTTACTGGTTTGCTCAGAGCAGTTGATAAAAAGCACTTTAACTTACCGACTTCGTAGAAATCCAATATCAGATGCGAAAACGAAATACCGCACCACCACCAATTACCTGTCACGTTACACCCTGAATTTAGCCAATTCAGTGACTTTCTGACGGTTATTAGCAACGACTTATCATCCTTGAAAAGCAGTAGGTCAAGCAGTGCGGTGTTGACCAGTTCATTGACTTTCCAAAAGAGAAGCGTTTCTAATGCTAGGAATAACAAAATCCTATAAGATGTTCTTGTAAATGTATGATTCCGCGCTAGAGATTATCAAACTGACCTATTTGGTATAATGTAAATGCGCGTTTTTAAGAAAAACTTATCGGCAGTTAGCTTAAAGTCTGAATATCCCAAACGCAATTTTAAGCCATTTTTACACTTTTACTTTTTATTGTCTTTAAATGTTATTAAAATATAACGAGAATGTGCCAAATTTACTAAAAAACAACACATTAGTAACGCAAAATAAGAAATGGGGATTTTTCAGTCATTTACATACCAGGCGCTCTGCATGCCACTACGGCACTAGAAATAAGGCTTAAAGCCAAAATGTACCGACACATTTGACCGACCTGCAGTGTTCAACAGCGGACGCTACTAATATATACTGCCAGAAAGGTCAGTAGCAGGTACTCTGTATGGTGCATTTCAGCGAAGAAGAAAGAAATGAACCCGCAGTGAGTTTTGTCTTTTAATTGCTGATATTGGACAATGCAGTTTATGGCTATATTTAGGACACGTTCATTAAAACATGCCGGTATCCAAATAGCGATGTGTTGTAAACTAAATGGACCTTTCTTGTTTAATAAATGTATTTTATTCCATTTTCTGATATAGACTATCATAAATGCATGATACAATAACATGGCGAAAGAAAAAGCACTGTAAAGCACACTGAGTACTGCAGTTAAATATGCAGTGATCATTTAAACAAAACTTACCATTAAAAATTTTTGGAGCTTAATTGGTCCGGCTTTGATAATTATTGTTATTCATTGGTGGGAAACTGGTAAAAAATAACTGTTTTCAATTTTCCATAAAACGCATTTCCAGACTAAATTAGTCGTCCAGGTTTCTATTAAAATGAGCCAAAACGCATGAATCCACTACGTAACGAAATCAAGTGCCTTGCATTGAATGTCCCGAGTCGCGCAGGTCCTCAGTTTCATAACGAACTTGATGACCAAGGTAATGGATATCTGTATGGTGTATTTTGGAAAAAAGACTAAATAGGATGTATGAGAACCGTAGTACAGCAATATTAACGCGACCACAATGCTTAGAAAAGCATCGGTCCAGGGGTTACGTAAACCTTCTGCAGTAACAGAACCAAAACTTTGTGGAAATTAAGGAACTTGAAACTAAATAAACCAAATAAATTCATCTGTACATTGTTATAACAGAGCCACCTAAACCGCAAATTCCGTGTCGTTCTTCCAAGCACTTAAGCAGCGTTCCTCAGAAATTAATGGAATATCCAACAAAGTTATCAGTACGCGACCTCAAATGGAAATGAGACTCAATTTCCAACATTTCTGACCCTCTCACATTGTAATAAAGAATTGTTTTTATTGCCTCATCGTTTTCGCAAAACGGGTAACCCTAAACCTTACATACCAATACCCCAATATATGTTATTCTAAGGGCGGTAGTTAAAGTTCCTCTATACGCAAAGTGCTGGATGGCAAGTAGCTTTCAAAAAAGCATTAGCGTAACCTTCCAAGTTAAATTATCTTAATCGTCTAGTGGTTCATTGAACACAGAATCTAACTCACTCGGTCATTTAGATGTTGGTTTGTACTCAAAAGGAAGACGTTTTTATGCAAACCAACTAAACGTACGTTGGACGATCTTTTTACTTAAAAACTCTGTTTATCATTTTTTTGTTGATAATTATGTTTAAGACACATCCGTAAACAAAACATTCAGTAAGTGGGATAACTCAGGAAACGTCAACCGAAATACCGAAATTCGTTTTCGTTTTGTAAGATAAAATCAATAGAATTGTAAAACTTATCATCCTGCAGCATAATTCTATAGTAATTCATTTACCCTAGGATGCCGGCTTTCGAATGAACTTCTTTCCGGCTGCATTCAGAAACTACACTATGGAAAAATGACTACATATTTAGCATGCATTTTAACATCGACGTTCGTGCTCTTAAAATTCAACTGTATTTTATGCAAAACATACATAAACATATTCATTCATTTGTTCTTTCGATAGGAAGGCACGTCTTTTTCCAAGTATACACTTGAACAAAGGGTATAAGTCGGTTTCAAACAACGTTTTTATCTCCGAATAATGTTGAACCAGACCTGCCGCTACACCTAAATAGAGCGTTTTAAAATTACCTAACTATATTTTTCGTGTACGCAAAGCCATATGATTCTCTACGGTATTACGAGGAGACTATATGGGGTTCGTACAACTTAGCAGCAGATTTGAGCCATATTGTCCACATTACAAACCAACTTAACAAACGAAATGGCATGACGTTTTATGAACTGTCATGTGACGGTTTTAAGTAATCTTAGAATAAAAAAACCCTTTTTAAACCAAAATATGTCATTTTTTCGAGTATCAATCTGAAGGAGACGTAATTTTCTAACGAAAGAGCGAAAAATTCAATATCTTTATGCATATTTTCCATGAAATGTAATTGAATTTTTAAGGACATCGGAAGTCGATGGGAAAAATACATGCCAACTAAGTAGCCATTTTTACAAAGTATAGTTTCTGCATGCAGCCATTATAAATTTATGGTGCAGTATGATTAGTTTTACGATTCTGCTTAATTTATCTTTTCGAAACAATAATGTATTTCTGAATTTTGATTGAAATTTCACGAGTTAGTCCACCTACTGTAACTCAGAAGCTGGTGCACTGGTTGCTGTCTCACCATCGTTCATTAAGTCTCCCTTCGTGTGGAAGTCTAGTGTATTGCGGCGGACTGGCAGGCAGCGCGTAGCAGGCGCAGATGGGCTCCATCGCATGCACCCAATTTCAACAGGGGTCCACCACAAAGTACAGATGGCCGGACAGGATGAGCGTTAATCGGTCGGCGTAAATTGCGCGCATAGCATAAAAAATGCCCCTCACGGGAGGAGGTGTGTTGGTACGCCTAAGAGAATCTTCAGGCGACCCCGGCCGCCTCAGAAGAGTGATCAGATCGGTCGCGCGACGGCTTATGGGAGGGACGAGAGGATGACATCAACTCTAAGGACTTCGTCTCTACAGCACTCCAAACATGATTTTCATCACAAATAATCTTGCATATTATTAAACTATTCTAGAGTGTGAGAAGTACTAGTATGAACGGCAGTCCAATAAATGATTTGATCGGTCCTCTCAGATCGGAGACTACGCCTAATGTGACGCCTTCTGAATCTGGCTAAAAGGACAATCTCGGTCGAATGGAATGCGATTGGCTCCTTGTTTTAGTGAAAACCCTGCACAAGATGCTCCGATCAGGCATAGGTTGCTAGCGTATATTGCTCATTCTGCTTTGTATGTCGTTTCACGCCATCCCGTTCCCAGTTTTCCGGAATATCTCTACACCAGATCAAGCAGCTGCTGAAACATAGGGTGCGATATGTGGC
>CACRXP010000046.1:1485480-1511063 GCA_902702965.1 Spirometra erinaceieuropaei | reverse complement strand
ACTGTACAATTAAGAGAAAGCGTGCATACCTGGTGGAAGATCATGCTCTTGAGGTAAATGTTATAGTTTCAGAAATCGTTATTTTTTCCGAATTGTGCATTCACGTTCTTTGGATACAAAACCAAAAGCTATGCATTGGATTCATGTTCGGATTCCTGGTACTTAGTAGTCCAGTGGGATTAACGTTAATTGATCCTGTTAAAGTGTCTATCACTGTGGTCGGTAGCATCTACGTTCATGTCGTCAACATGGTCGACTGTTAGCTAGATTCCAAATGAATCGTATGCTTTTATGTTGCTTTGATCTTTACATGTTATATATCTAGGGTTTCGCATAAAAAGATCGGCGATGTGACTCAGAGGAAGGCCTGCTTCTTTTATATAGACAAGCAGATGCAAACTTTGGTTGAAAAATAACATGGTCTAATGGGTGACTGACCACCAGCAGCTGGTACCGGAAACACAAACATGCGCTCAGACGCACCTGGCGCAGCTGGTTCACCACTGGGGTCTACCAGATGGGTCATACGAAGCTTGTTTGCTTCAGGAAGCCAATGGATCGGTGTGCGCCCATTCCTGAGTGAATAAATACCCGATCTGCAGCGACAGAGAATGGCAGGTGGCGAGGCAGTGATGAACTTCGGTTCGATGAAATGCTTATGACCAATCTGGTAGACCCCATTGGTGGACCAGCTGCGCCAGGTGCGTCTGAGCGCATGTTTGTGTTTCCGGTACCAGCTGCTGGTGGTCAGGGTTATGATTGGCTGAATGAAGACAAACAAGCCCGAAACAGTGCTGTATCAATCTACCCCCAGACTGTGTCGTCTCCCCTCTGCTATCATAGCTTGGCCGACTTCGGCCTGGTAGGTGGTTGCCTGTTCGTGACCTCTATCGCCCATACGAAGCTTGTTTGCTTCGGGAAGCCAATTGATCGGTGTGCGCCCATTCCTGAGTAAATATATATATATGATTTTGAATGCTCTATGGCATTTCCATAACAGCACACGTAAATTTCTAAATTTTAAACACACAAAACTGTAGGTAAGGAATATAGAACAGCCATTTTGAAAACCTTGATACACAGACCTTTTAGCACACATTTCGCTGACAAAAACATTTGAATTTGTTTGAGTATCGCGACTCAAATGGAATAAACGCGCGCTATTTTAGGGAGTGTGGTTTTGCAGGTGGCCGAGAAAACACTCTCATAAGACAGCAGTACCTCGTGTCCGAAATATCTTGGGATTACGTTGCGTGGTGACCAATGCTACAATTACATTAAAGTAACCCTTCCTAGTCGAAAACGCCCATTGGATTGCCTGCTAACATTTCATGAGGTCGGATAATTAGATTTCATTTAAACCAGTACATAGAATAAAAGCAACGCCGAGACACGTTATTACTTTCACTTGATACTTTTTTATTGGCAAGTCACCGGATCAAATCAGGAAAATGTGATGATCATATGCACTACAACCGGCAGCCACTGTTTGCATACATCCGAGGAGCGTTGCTGTCCTAGGGTTTAAGAGCGCATTCACCATAATAGCACCCAATGTCATCCTGCTCTTGCACGTCCAACAACTACCGTGGCAATTCTTTGATAATGTACAAACTATTCGCTTGTTTGTGATTTACTGCCCGAACATATCTGTAATGTTCAATCGGTTGCATCGCCCGACCAATTTGACAACGTGTGGGAATGTTTTAAAACAAGCATGCAACGATTATTTTCAACAAACGCGTTCCAACTTCGTCGGATGCCCTCTGCAACTTGAGATCTAACGTGAGCAAAAGTAGAATTATAAACGCTGTTCCGGGCCTGACTGAAGACTAGAGTGTGTACCGATGTCAGTCATGCCCTTTATGCACCCAAAGGATGTCTGTCTTCCCAGACTTTCCGACTGATTGAGCTTCAGCTCCATCCACTGAATACGGCTAACCACTAAGTGAGACTTGCAACACTCACCAAACTATAATATTGATCACCGACTCAGGGGGTCGAAATTGTTTACTCGCATGGAGTGACTGAAATTCGTGCTAAGGGCGACGCCACTTCAAAGCAGAACCAAAGCAGCCTGCGACGACTTGATTGGCAGACATTTCACCTCACAAAGCCGACCATTTTTCCAACTCCATGCATCCGCCGGTCCATAAAATAGTTCTGACTTCTTTACGTTCACCCAAAAACTCCAGGCAATCCAGCATTACACCGCTTGTCCTGCCATCCCTTGCTATGTCGATCAAATCAATGCTGTCTTCAGCAAAAAATCAATTATATTTTTCACTTACGACGCTTAGCGCTCTAGAACATCTCTGGTGATAAAGGTTGGGTTATGCCGTCGACCTGTGGATGACGTGCTTTCTACTTGTGCATGAATAATCCTTTTAACCTAATCTGCCGTCTGCAGGTAAACTCGCCACAGTCTGCACCACATTCCACTGGGACTTGAAAGACCTACCTCATAGACTCTGAGGAAAGCGACGACGATTGGTGACTAGTTTCTATAATTAGCAAACAGCCAATATTAGGATTAAGGTCGATTAAAAATTGCAGGTAGAAAATAATTCGTGACGAATGTGTGATGAAAGTTAACGTTTATCTCCTGACGACTATGCATTATATTTTATTTAAGCTGTTCTGAGTTGACAATGCATGTCATTTTCCACTTTATGGCTAACGGATCGATTGAATGTTAGAAAAACTGTCTGCGATGTTACGTCGTCCGCCCGCAACTAAACTCCTTCTTTGGCACTGCGGCGCTGCTCAACCGCGTCACTTGGTACTAAAATATCAAATGATAATCTAAATAAAGCATTTTATTTGAATACGGCGTGAGATGGAGTTCTAAACAAAACACTTAAAAGTTTCTTCTACTCATTGCGCTGCATGAGGCCTCGCGATTTCCTGTCACAATTATATGTTATCGTTACGTTCATCATAATCTTTTTTTTTGTTCAGTAACAATTTAACTGGTCACTTAAGGCTGGTGTTGATCAGCACTAACATTTACCGATGGCTTTGTCAACGCATTAGACATGATTCCTTTTGTTTATCATACGACAGGCGGTATGATATTGCCTGCGTGTGGATTCTGAATCGTTGTTCATATTGGTATTTGTCCAGGCGTCACGCAGCGACTTGATTTTATGCTTTTGATAACCGATGCACTTTTTGTCAGCAGCCACGATCCGATGCAAAAACGGTTGTCACGAAAAGAATACTATACGCGTTGTGCTACGTACTTCTTGTTGGGCTGTAGATAATTTATGCCGCAGCAAAACCCCCTTGTTTTTTGTCTCAATGCCAGTTCGCGGAACCTCCGCGGACAGTCGATTCAAAAACTTATATTTCTTCTAAAATTTCTTTAAACATATGGACCTCAAGGCTTTAAAAATGCTACAATTGACAGAATTGCAGAAGTTCGCTTTAAAATCGTAATCAGATTCTAGGCCCCTCTTTCCTACAATATTATTTAAACATTCATTTAATCGTCAATTCATATAAAAATGGCTTGCAAGCCCTATTAATCTTTGCGGTTGAATTTCAGTAAGAAGATAAGTAACGTATGCTAAAAGGGAATTTTCGACTTAGTACAACACCTTTCGATCTTTGATTTGTAAATAGTTTGTTTCTCCTAAACCAGCGCTTCGCCTGTTTTGTAGTTTTTGGCAGCATTTTCCATTTAAAAGTGATGGATTGTCTTTTAAACCTTGCGCTACACATATAGGGCATTATGACTGTCCTTTAAGTTGCCTTAATATACTTGCATGCAGCAATGCTGGGCCTCTCGCCACGACTGGCACGGGCGAACCGATTGCAGCCTGGCCCTTAGCCAATACTGGCCAACCACCTTAGAGGCCGACTCAGACATGACCTCGCCTAGTGTGCTGGACGACTGTTCCACTGTCAGCCACTGTCACGATGGCCAACTCCTGTCAAATTCGTCTCAAGTTATTTTGTGCAGAATACACCATTATCGAAACTGCCGTCCAACTGCATTTCTTTTTATTCGCGACCGAGCATGGGGGTCGTGGTGACCATTGCTTTACCATGCTTAGGGATGCTGCGATATTCTCGACTGCGTTTTCATATGCGCTGTCGAGGTATTGCTGGCATTTACTTAACAAGATATTCTGAATTATCTGCTCCACAGTCAAACTTAAGAGAATATGAGAGCGCATTCCACAGTCCACAGGCATTTGTCGGCCGCTTTGACCTACCGTCAGTTATGGAAGTCTAGTTTGCAAAACATCGGCGACCGATTACAACCCGCGAAGCATGGCAGTCAGCTTGATTTACTCGCGTACGTTGATATCTGGTACAAGCAGTTTGATCATTCATGTTTTGGACGCGTATTTGTGCCCAAAGCCTAGGGATTAAAGAACCACACAGCTCACTTTCTCACCTCCGCCGAAAATGAACTCCAGCTCGGCAGATGTTTTTTCAAAGTGCCTGATAAAGGGTGGCCAGATCGATCCGTCTCTAAATCTAATCGTCAGGTGAGTGCCACGCTTCATGCAGCAGACGCGATATTCCATCGTCCGACTGAACCAAGATTCTACTAAACACCTGAAGTCAAATATGTTCTTCGGCGGGGACCCATGGACGCTACCATGTAAAGTTTATTGTTCACCCCTCTCTCGCTCTGCGCTTTCCCTTCATCCGAACCCGCTTGTTAATCATAAATTAAGACTGTAAACCAGCACTTTGTTTGGCGCATCAACTGGGCGGCAAACCGCATTTGGCATTAGGCTTCAAAAGAAAAATAAATTTCTTTCTAGTAAGTTGTGACGTAGAGTTACTCAAATAAGCGCCGTCGAAAGATCGAAGATCAGCATTAAATTGTGCGGGGTTCTTGGACGCTTCCGTTTATAAATTTTGAGAGGTCCTGCATAGATGATCATAGTCGTCTGAAATATTTCCGAAGCGGAAATTGAGGCTTAGGACGTGCCAAGGTCATACTGAATCAGGCGTCAAATGATTTTACAGTTTAAGACGGTTTTTACAAATTGAGTTCAAAATTGAGGGCGTTGTTTTCTAAGAGGATATTTACCGAAAATTACGTATTGGCGACAACTGACCTTGGGAAAGGAAGTACTGAGGTAAAATGTTAGTACAAGTTGGTTTTGGAAAACATTAGCAAATGTACACATGTACGTCTCACAACAGAATTATGATGAGTGTATTCTTGACGTTGGTGCAGAAGTCTTATTTTAACCCATATCTAAACTGACACTGCTAGAATTGAAAATTAACGATCGATGTTCGCCGTCGTTATTTAATCATCTGCCAAACAGGTAGCAATACAGATTTTGTGTGCTGTCCGCCATAGTAGAAAGTGTGTCCATGAGAGAAAGCACAATTTATATCACCTTATCAAGTAGATTAATGAATCTCAGAAATGGAATTGTCGTATAAGCAAGCACTTGATTTACTTACTCCTGCATATAGTTTACTATCATACGCACACGTTGACTCACATGCTTGGACTCGTCTAGTCTAATGGGCTAGTGTGCATTTATGATCACTCTTGACACTGCTGTATATCCACAGTACGTCTGATTTTACACTCTCGTATACAATTCGTCTCCAACCACGTTTAGCGGTAGAATGTCAAAATTCCCATATGAGAGTTCAAATAAGTAAGACATACTAAGCCCTTTGCCGCGCTTCTCTGCGTGCACTATTCCGTCTAAAATTTTCGCTTTTGTTTTGAGGTGGTAACTGTAGTGCGGAGGACGCACAGGTAGGCGGAAACTATAAAAGTGTAACCCAAAATTGACCGTGACTGAAAATATCACTTTCTATTCGCCGTACTTAGTGTTTAAAGTCTGCTTCGAGCATAACTAAATGATGACTTACTATCGCCGCTTTATCCAAAGTCCTTTACTTTTTAAAAAGAATTGATTGTTACTCATTTTTTTAAATTACAGCGCTCAAGCCCTTACCCAAATGACAGCGTACGATGAGACTTTTGACTGAAACTCATCTGTTTTCTGAGTTATCTTGCTTTCCGGCATATGTGTTGTCCCACCCATAAAAACCCCTCTACCAACATTCAAAGTTTGACACTACATATATTTCTGCCCTGACGATGACCGATAATATTCCGTTATATACCGTCACATACAGGCCAGTCCTGCCCGCATTTTTCTGTTATTATTTTTTATTGAGGGGTTTGTTTCTCCTGTAAAATTAATCCAAACTGTTTTAAATTTTTGTATGGTTTTTTTCATCCCTCGCTAGTCATTTTTCTCAATGGACTACCAACTCAGAAACTATGAATTGCATTTTGTAAAGATTCTGCCTACCTCGTCTAAAATTCGCATGTACATTTATTTTTTACTTGCTTTGATGGGACTCCGAAAGGTCTTTGATAAAAAAAATTAAATTATTACTTATTCTCCGAGCATCCTCAATTCACAGCTTACATATCCGCATCTTTATTTTTAAATACCGTTGAAAAAAACATTGCCGTTCGAAACACAAGATATTATATTATTGTATGCCAGGTCTGTTTTTAACAAGATGGCCCAAATCAGAGCCATTGCTCTCGAAATGACGCCTGACCTTATATGTGTAACGTAATGTTGGACCCATTCTCTAATTCCTGACTCTGCCCTTCTCATAGATGACTTCCATTTTAACCATCAAAGCCGCACGAATAGGCATGGGGGCGGTTGTCTTCTTTATCTCAACTCCTACTTAAGCATTCTCCCTATTAATTGGATGTTTCCTCATTCACAAGAAACTTCTGCTTTGCATCTGTTATTCGCTCACCGCAAAAAAGGCCCTTATTGTCTGTATCTACAACTCCCCGAATTATTTAGCTAGTGATGATTCACAACTCTGTGAAATCTTTAAATTAATTTAGGAAGTTGATTTTGATGTTGAAACGATCACCGGGGATTTTAACTTTCTTAAAATAGACTGGGTTTCCAGTACGTGTCTACCTAGATTCCAGCCCTTCCAAGATATTGTCAATTTTTATAACTGGTCCCAACTACTGTGCTCTCCAAATGGAGACAATCACATTTTAGATCTAATCTGTACCAATGATATTGCTCCTCTTTTTGTTGCTTTTAAAAAGGACCTCTTTGATAGTGACCACGTTTAATTCATTGTTGCGTACCGCCTGCCTTTTCAAAAAAGACCAGCACCGTTAGGGCTTACATAAACTATAACTGCGTAGATAACGACTTAATATATAACTATATTAGATCGTTGGATTGGTGTGGCTTCCTCTCCTGTAGCGATGCAACTATTATTCGTGACGTCATGCCCACTGTTTCAAAGGACATTCTAGAGGTTCTGCCGCGTAGATATCTCAAGCCTTATTCTTAAGTTTCCCATGTTACTCATTTTCTTCACAACAGACATTAAAAGCTTAGACGGCAGCTGCGTGACCCATCCACTAGTTCCTTATCAGTTCATCTTATGCCGCTCAAGTCCTTCCCCAAATGACAGCGTAAGACGAGACTTTTGACTGAAACTCATCTATTTTCCGTGTGATCTTGCTTTCCGGCATATGTGTTGCCGCACCCCTCTACCAACATTCAACGTTTGACACACTACACTAGCTACCTCAAGTTAGTTGTGGGTCTGACACCCTATCCTTGTTTCTGAGGTTTTTGCAGGAACATGGCTTGAAATGCAAACGATTGCCAATTACTCTTCATCACGTTAATGGATTAACCATGCTTCAGTCCATTGCTAAACGAAATGCTATTTTGTCCATGTTAGTTTATCATCTCCCAAGCAGCTAGCAACACCCAATATTTACAGCAGTCTGACATAGTAAGGTATGTGTCCAAAGGAAAATGTTTTTAACTGAATTTATGGATTGAGGAAGTCAAAAGTTTAAAAAAGTCCACGTTATTTGTCACGACTATGAAATTGCATTTCCAAGGACTCACACTGCTCCATATTGTTAGTAGCTACTGATGACAATTTGTTGAAAGGGCTTCTTGAAAATGCCTAGTAGCAAACAGACTGAAGTAGGTCTCACTCATATTTCGCAAATTTAATACATCGGGGTCGGTGAATTTGTATGAACTGCCTGCAGTATTTGTGCTTGCGTGGGGCGGCTCCAAAAAGACAGTCGAATCATATTTGGCCGCTTTTTTTCCTTCTCCCAGGAAGTGATGTCGACAGTTGCCTTTAATGTTAAACCGTGGAGTCTACGCTGTGCATAAATGAGTTCGTTCATCAGGTCATAAGAAACCCCGTATTTTATATTCTGAAATGAAACTGTCATGTTTAAATTACACCATGGATGAACTTTCAAGTCTATGTACAGCATATGCATTTAAACATGTACATCCATCACCATGTCGTCAAACAACTGACAGTTTTCCCTTCGCCTCTTACCAGCTTCATTTTTTAAACTCTAGTATCTGGTATTGGAGCCACATATGTGTATTGTCAATAACTTGCAGGTGATATATCTTGCAAATACGCGCACTTAAAATGGAAGTATGAAATTTTGAATGTCAATTTAAATATCAAAATTGTGTTTTTGTTCAACAGCATTTTCTCAAACCCGTAGTAATTTGTCCGTTGAACTACCTATCCGGCAGCATGCGCCATCTTTATTTCATAGTCGATTTGCGGACATCTTGGGATTCCTAGAAGCAACATTGGTTATTAAATTATCTTTGCTTATTAAGAATGTAACTAACAGGATTATCCAGGGAGAAAGCTAACGAATGACTTTTATTGTGTGCTATGCTATATTCAGGCCGTCAGGTTTGTATGTTTGACCGTCGAAATCTCTCGTACCAGGTTTGGTCGTCCGGCTTTATATTATAGGTCACGTAATGTAGCTCAAATAGCGCAAACAATTAGATTTAATACATAGCGTCCGATTTTAAACCAAACAAAACAGCAATGCAATCTAATATTACTGATAAATATGTTGGACGCTTTCTTTAGGAGCAAAGACAGCAAATTCTAATATTCTTTGCGATCAGTTTTATGCGAACGATTACCACCACGCCCATAATTCAGGTATTGTCGGTGTAGCTTTTGACTGCTAATAAAAATTGGCCAGCTTGAAATGTGATAGGACATTGAACTTTTAGCAAATCATTAATTACTAGGCCTACCTGCAAACCAAAGAACTTCAACAGGGCCGACTTATGTTAGCTTTATAAGGAGGCAGACATATTAAGAATGCTGCTCACAATAAATGGTTTTGTGTAGGACATTAGGGAGAGAACAATGTTCGCGAAAATTCCTACTATGATTCAAACGCAAAGCAGACTATACCTATCTCGCCAAATTCTGTCGGGAGTGCGCAAAGAACAAACGATGTTAACCCGAATTTGCACTACATTTTATAATGAAAATCAAAGTGTGTTATTTAATTTTAGGTTGTCCAATTTAAATTTTCAGTAACATATGCATAGGATTGCCCAATTTATTTGAATTTATTTCCTTACGCATGTCCTTACAAGCGAATATTGTGTGTATTAAGAATATACTAAAGTGCCCTGAAGTGCTGAAAGGACTTACAAAATACATCGACTTTTTCGAACATTTCGTCACTCCGAAAGAAAGATAAACACCAAATTTCGTTTGGCTTGTATAAGGTCATTGATTTTGCAGATAATGATCGGGACTGTACATTCCAATGTGGAGAAGTTGTGACATTTTGCGTTTGCGACTTTTCGAATTTCATAATGTCTCCTGATTGTCTTGCATGATTGGTGTATTTCGTCAGGTGGATGAGGCCACGAATGTGTCTCCATAAACAACAGAGTCGACCCGGGAGTCTCCGGCACTATAAGGAATCGATAATACACTTCTGATCTGTTTGCATCTAGTAACCGGAGTGATCGGGATGATATTGACACAAAACAACATCCTGGACGTACGGTCACTCCAGATTCGTTGGCGTGGTAAATCGGACTTCTGACGATATTATACCGACGAGGATATAGTGTTTCATTAATACTCGCGGCAAATGGCATGAATATGACGAAAACATAAGTACCGCTCTCCGGGCATGTTAACGTATGCATGACTAAGGTATTAACAAGTGATGGTACTCCAGCACACTGTCGGTAGCTGTCAAACACACCGATGAACCCGGCGGATGTTCTCAATATCTTGTACTCACAACACACCCTGGCAACTATCTTAACTATTTTCGTGCACAACAGAAGGTATGTTATTCATTGAGTGCATGACACGCCTTCGAATCGTAAAAAGGTATATGCATCCTTTATGACATAAATACCGCTGAAATCAAAAATCCTAACTTTGGACGCTGGACGTCCCAAACCGCAGCATTACTCAACCATACGGCGACAACAAACGTGGGCGTGCACCGTAATCCGAAGATTGCTGATATATTTTACCTATGGCAGCTTATGCAGACGAGGCGATCATGATGATCAGAGCACTATTGACCGACCACAGCAACAAAATGCGTTTTCTTGGATACAGTAGGCCTTTACATTCAACGGTTTGCTTTACTTGAGCTGCCCGTATTGACCTATTTGTTTGCATCTGTTATTTCGCACAGGTTCATCATAGTGCCGATAGTTGATCTATCGAAAGTTTATTTGGAATGTCGACACATTTTCCGGACTCTGAAAACAATCTTACAAAGTTGGCGCATGCTTGCGTATATCCAGCTAATAGTGAAATCCATAGCGAAAACCTCCAGCATACAACCTGCGAAGGGTATGTAATAGATAGTGTGTGTCACTTACATGAGACACAGATTTCACAGACACGGAAGGTGTGCACCTGAAACCTTCAACTAGTGACTACGATGATTTGTATAAGAAGATCACAGCGTCAATCGACTGTTACTCAGTACGCTGTGGTAACATTCTGTGAGTCGCGCCGAGCACCTTTGAACTTTGAGTTAAATGATGTTGCACTTGTCCAACTACTCACGACATTCAAAATGCAGATGTTTCGGGAATTTATATTCCAAATGATACAATCATTTGAGGGTGTTATTTAAAAGCCATTTAGGAAACGAAATTATCGGAGTTTCCGCGCATTGTGCAGGTTAGCAAAATATATTTTACGAGACGAGACTTTGCAGAGCGCGAGGAACGGGATATCAGCCTCTTTACTACGAGTGACCTTGCGTCAGATTTTAGGAAGGCTGGTTATTCCTAACACCATCACTTATCCCGACCTCAGTCCTTAGCCAACCTCAACACTACTTCAAGTCTGGCCATAAACACGGCCTTAGCATTAGCTCTATCCCTTAGACTAATTTATTTGGAAATCAGCGCAACGCTCATAGGCATCATGGAGCGTTCCTGTTATCGTATTGCCGGCTGGGAGCGCATATTATTCATATTATTCTCTCTTCTCTCTAGACATGATAGTTAATGCATATTGCTTTAATAAACAAAGCTGTTTTTTAGACGACACAACATGCCTTTGTTGGAACTGACATTTTGTGTTCAATCTAGATATTAAGCATTGAAAGCAACCATCTACACCACATACTTGGTCGACAAGCAAGCATAACTTGGCTATCCTGTATGTATCTTTCAATTACAGCTAAATTCGCTTCATCAGGATATTTAATATTCGTAAAGTCCGTTCTTCAAGGCTTATTAAATGTTCATACAAGCAGTTTCTGTTATCTTTTGATCACAGTTTCTGAGTGTAAACTTGACGGATACGCATTATTATTTAAACAGGAAACCGGAGAATTTTCAGTAAAAAGTACTTCCATATATTTAGCTAATATTTGCACATGTTATGTTAATGGAAAGATTCATAGCGTGAGCCTTCAGCATTAAACCTACATTAGGCTAAAAATCACTCATACAATGAACGTATTCTTGAATACTTCCGGAACCTGTCTTGCTTGTTTGAAAATATATCTGCGCTATCGTCCGCAATTAAGCGTTACCTATTTTCTCTTAAGCGTCAATTTCATTTCGACAAAACCACATGCTGTTTACTTCTTACTTTGCATATGGTTCGCGATTCAACTTTTTAACTCACTTTTCCTGCAGAGGATCGTGCTTTTGCCTTGTAACTCTAGTAAACTTCAAAGTCTTGTTTTGTTTCTAGATAGGTCCTATCAGCCATGCGTAGTTACAGCGATCTCAGATTAAAAACACACATAGGATGGTTCTACGTACCCTGTAAGCTTCCTAAACGTGGATGATCTATAACGTCTCAGAACAACACGAATAACCGCATTCTATTTCATCTTATAATCTAGATATTATTGACCTGATGGGGTTAAATGATCAGCCTCCTTTACAAAAACTACTTTAAACATTTCATGTCTCAGTCGGTTTTTCTTCGCGATCTAGACATCAGGAGGTCAATTAGTTTGCACAGATGTGTCTGTCATTGTCCCAACAAAGCCCAACAGTCTGTCAAATCATATCGTTACCTACCTAATCTACAGTGGTCTATAAAATAAAAAAGGTATTTGAAGTTTACAAAAGAATGAAATTACTTGCTGCACTTTCCCTTTTGCTTCATTATACTGAATGCTGCTTCTCAGGAAACGGTAAATTTTCCCTTCTATACGTTCACTGATTACGCTTAAATCTGCGTAATGTGAGCGATGGAGATGTGTAAAATGTCAGGAATTTTAGTTTTCCGTTTTTGCCGTTTTCATTCGATAAAATGCGTACATGTCTTGCATGCACAGTTTTATGTCACGACAGTGAACTAGTTGTTGGTATGTCAATAACGTTTTCTGGAAATCATGACCTATAATATCCACAAAACTTAACAAGATGGATACGATGGGTACAGTTTTTGCTAAAAACCCTGATAAAATCATTTATGGTTAAAATGCTAAAAGAAATGTAGATTTTTATCTAGATAATACAGAATGTGGAATTGCCGTACCTTAGTTGATAACTTTCTATTACATGTGAAGCCGTTAGTCAGGATAAAAATGGCCAAATGCTAATTGTTGCTTCGGTGGGGAAAAACTTTGATTTACAAAAGAATTGTTAATTTCAAGGAGGTTCGCATTTGACGAAGTGATCACTCTAACATCGGACTGAATGAGAACGATTAATTACGTGTTTTTTTTGTTTTCAGAGGAACGGAGATGTCCGCGTTCTAGCTATGGCTTTAGTCTCAATGATGTTGCTGAATACCTTACTCGGCAAGCTGATTACCACGGGTTCGAGGAGATAATCGAGAATAAAAACCGCCGTTTATACTTCATAATTGTAATCCAAATGGAGTCCTTCTCTTACGATTGCACGTTTTTACGAGATGAATATGAAGAAAAATACTGGCAATACGCGTGCTTAACTCCAATCACTAACGCAGAAATTCATATAATAAAAGAGGTAAAATAAGGATAAAAGTGTAATTATTAACTGTGCTTGTAATTGTTAAACAGAATATCATTTTTTACGTGTCTTTCACCTTCTTTCTTGCTGCATGCACGTTTCTAAACCAACAGACATTAAAACCGAAAGTGCTGAAAGATCCACGAAATGGCTCCCGATATTTCACATTCAAACTACGCAGTTTAGGACTAAAGGCAATTATGGATTTTACTTACTGGAAGGTGGATAACAGTCCGCCAAATATTATTCGACTGTCCTCTCTGAAACTCTGCAATGCATGCACAAATGCTTCAAGCAGTTCATATGAACCTGTCAACCCCTATTTATTGAAGATGCTAAATATGCGTGTCAGCGAATTTAACGTCTTTCTGCAGCACGAGATGTTGAGTGCCGAGTCCATAGAGTGTCAGCAGGAATTATTGACATCACAAAATTGAGGAGCTGGCAGAACTGAAAATTTTGCAATGAAGATGATTAAATGTGCTCTCCTTGTGAACAGCTAACTTCTTTATAAAACCGATTCCGTTGTATGAATAAAAGACTTTATAGTTTTTTTGTGAAAAAGAATACTTTCTTTATCAGACTATTAACAAGTCAACTGCTTGGTAACTACATGTATGACTGTTGCTGGAAATACACATAGATGGGTCAGAAAACGTACTGTGAAACGTCGTATACTGTTTTTTTCATCAAGCTTGGTGAATACGTGGCTTGAAGTAATGTTAGTTGCTCAACTCACGGAAATAAAAATCAAAATATAGAGACTACTAATTCTACCGTTTTAGCTTCCCCGCAATTTTATCGAGGATCTTAATACAGCGCAAAAATTGGTTGCTAAATTTTATCATGAACGCTTGGGAACACATACTTATGAGGGTGTAAAACCAATTCGCGTTGACTTGCTGGATGAGGTTCAAAGGCTTCATTTTAGAATGCGATTCCGTTTTTAATCCGATTCCATGTCAAATTTGAAAAGGTGGTTTCACCTGCGGCGACATACAACTAGCCCGATAACAAATGATCCTTCAGTGCTGGGCATGAGTAGCCTGTCCAAAATTGTGACCGTGACGCGTCTCCTTGGCATGGATGGTTACAGAAACTAGTATTTCATTTATACGGATTCAAACGCCTGGCTTTACAGCCAGAGGAGTCTGCATAAGACATGACACTAAAGCTGCTTACAGTGAGCTTTCCGCAAACTGCGGACGGTGTCTAAAAACACCACAAACGAGAGTTATATTCATTGACTGGAAATTAAAAATTCGGACGCACCGTGATAAAACCGCATAATTTTTAAAAGATTTGTATAAGCTTAACTGAAATTTGCAAATATGATTTGGAACGGTGACAATTTTCGGTACGGGAGATACTGATCGTGGATGTGACAACAGACACTTAAAAATAAATTGCTTTGCGCAGATTTTAAATGAAGCACGATACTGAAGTATTATCACATTCAGATGGATGTTAAGTTAACTTTCACATGGAATTTGGCAGATGTGTCTCATTCCACGTGTTTATAGTCATCACTTTGAATGTAATTTTGTCCCATTTGCAATGATGTGGATATGCGTACTATCTTCGTTGTCGCAGTCTACCCTATGCTTTCAGTGGATATTCTTTTTCATAACAAAGAGGGGATAATAGTGCATAAAGTAGAAGATCACAGCCTATGCTGTTCAGGCTAAACTCATGAGCAGATTGTAGCCACTGCCACCATCAATACAGGTCTCGTTAAATAAATGTAGAATACTGGAAGCAAAAGTACATCCTTTGGATATAAAAGGGAGACGAACCGGCGCAGATTTCACTGTTAGACTGCTGATTTAGAAGGTTTTGTCCTACTGAGCAGTACTGTCGTAACATCATTTTTAAAAGGCAATAACATCTTGGAGAGGCCGAAATCTTAACGGGCAGAAGTCCGAAATTCTGTCTATTTCAGGGAAGTTAAAATTTATGGTTATTGCTTTAAAACGAGAGGCCGGGTGTTAAACAAATTTCGCGAAACTGTGCATCATCTCTGGATGACGAATGTGTAGATACTAAGAAGAGCCATTCTTTTCAGCGAGAGAATAGCAAATGTGAAGCAGCAATTTTTAGAGAATGAAAGATTATTTTCATCGTAGAGATGGTGGTTTAGGAAATACGACATTGGCGACAGAAACCAAATCCATCTATAAAAAATAAAGGTCCGGAATCAGAGGATGACTAAATGTCGGGCTGTACATACGTCATTTCTGCGGGGACGGTTCATACTCACCCCATTAAAATTTATGATAGGACTAATGTACGGTAATATTATATATTATCCAATATGCCCCAAGTAGTGTGGTTATGTTCAGCATCATTTTGAAAAAGATTCAGATGTACATAGATCAGCTGTAAGCTAATATTATTTACAAAGAATAACTACCATTGGTGATAATAATATTGCTATATGGGTAGTCCGCAATGATCAGTGTAGGGAGCTATCCGAAAGACAGTTTTTCTAATTTTAGTCCGGTAGTAGAGTTTAAATAGTGATACACATGTTGATGGTTAACATGGAAAGAATAATATGGATAGAAAAATAGTGGCTAATTGGATAGATACACAGCTGTAATAATTAGATGAGTAGGAAAACATAAGTAAGATGGGGTTCAAAAGAACTGAGGACATTCGTCAAAACGTTATCGCCATGATTAATAATAAGTCTTAAGTTGGCATTTGGTCTGCCTAACAAGGAATTATTTGAAGGCAAAGGTGGATCTACAGTACTTCTGAAAGAGTCGAGGATCAAAAGGCTTCGTAAATCAAAATTAGTTAGGATCCATTTATTAGAAATTAATTGTCGTCCAATATGAGAAACTCGGATTAGACAGTGGAACACGCTATTCCTAAAATACGACTCAGAATGTTTGGTAGAAAGGCAAAGATAATTAGGATGGCATGGAGGTGTTTTTGGTCTGTGGCTGCCAGAAGGAATCACAACGTTTTCGGTAACAGTGCGTGGCCGATCTCAAAAAATGGTAGCCGGGATTCTAAAATGTGATTTCGAATTAATAAGATGATGTTGTAATACTAGGTGTCCTGGAACATATTCCTATAGTATTTCGGACTTGCCTAGATGTCTGCTTTTTAATGCACTTCTGTCTAACCTCCTGCAGAAACCATACTCGGTAAATACTGAGCGTAGTTGTAGTATGTAGGTTCCGCTCATTGTTACTTATAAAAAAGGGAGAGCTGGTGGTGGAAAATTAAGCTGATGGGATAGAGCAGTTGGTGGAAGACAAAATTGCTGTGGTCTAAAATTGACTGGGTAATTACCACTTACTGAAGCTGCAGCATTGAATGGAAAAACATTTGAGCAGGACCCAGGAAAAGGAAAGATATTTTGTGTTGTTGGAAAAATATGAGGCAAAAAGAGAGGATCTTGTGAATTTTGAACAAAATATGAGAGATAGATTATGTTAGATAGCGGACGTAATGGTTTCGAGAAACAGATTACATAAGAAGGGGCTTATTATTTGGGGTGTCAGGCTAACAATGAGACTTGAAAAATTATCAGTAACGCTATATTCTTGCCTTTTGCAGGCTGGTGTGCAAGTAGGCCTCAAAACTGGGGTGTTTACGTTAAGTTGAGAACTAGCCATTTGATTACCGTATGCTGAACAAAACATCAAATGCGTCCCTCACACAACATGTAACGTTTCTTACGAGAACACGTGAAGGACAAAGGGCGAACTGTCTGGATCTGGTTCTTGCGAAAGCCCTAGACGGCATTTATTAAATCATCTCCTTGCCGCCCCCTGGCCGAAGTGATCATGTAGTGCTAATGTGCGATTATTCGTTATTCTCTATTTCGCATACTACAGACCAAAAATGTCGCAATGTTTGGCGGGGCGACTTCAATGAAGTGGGGGCAGATTTATCCAGTCTCGCCTGGGGCTCATTGTTTACGGGTAATGCCAACGATGACTGGGAGCTGTTCAAGAATTTCCTTCTGCAGGTCATCAACAGGCACTGTCCCCTGACTAGTGTAAGACTGGGCAAACACCCTGGGTGGCTAAATAGCAGCCTTAAAATAAAAATCAAAAGGAAGCACAAATTGTGACGAAAATACTGCGTTACTAGGCAATTTGAATATTTCAACACCTACAAGACACAGAGGAACAAACGGAGAAACATGATTATAAAACGCGGCAGGAATTCGAGAAAAATTGTTACAAAAAACAACGCAGAAGCAAAAAGTATTTTACAGCTACCTCCGACGTAGTACAAGAAACACGCATCAAATTCCCTTAGTAAGGACTACTGACGGCGTTGCGATTGCTGATATTAGGGATAAAGCTACGCATTTTTGACAGTTTGTTTCAATCAGTCTACACAAACGAGGCAAGGTTCCTTTCTCCCTCCACAGAAGAACTGCCGACCCCAAAAATCAATGATATACTCATCTCAGAAGGCATTGTCCAAGGATAATTAGAGGCATTGAACGAATAAAGGTCGCCAGTACCAGATGAGATTCCCCCCAAGATTCTCAAGGAACTTGCCAGTGAGCTTTCTGTGCCTATGTCGATGCTCTTTCAAACGTCATTTGACATTGGAACACTTCCTATCTATTGGAAGCTGGCGCATATTACTCCGCTATACAAAGGAGGTAGCAGGGCCTTCATGACAAACTACAGGCCCATAAGCCTGACACGCATTGTCTGCAAAGTTATGGAAAGGATCAGAAAATGTGAACAAATGCATTTCCTGGAAGTTCTCGGACTGCTATAGAAATGCCAATATGGGTTCAGGAAAGGAAGATCATGCACGAAAAACAGGCCGCAATCTCTTCAGAACTGGAACTGAGCTCTCGACGACAGGCACGCGGTCCACACAGCCCTCATCGACTTTCAGAAGGCGTTCGACGCTGTGCTCCACCAGAGACTGTTACATGAACTTAAAAAAATAGGAATCGGTGGCAACTTCCTTAAATGAATCAAAAACTCCCTTTTGGGTGGACACTAAGTTGTGTTCCTCGGTCAAGGGAAATCAGGTCCTTCTATTGTCGAGAGTGGTGTTCCCGAGGGTTCAGTATTGGGACCCCTTTTGTTGCCTGTATAGGTGGACAATGTTGCAAGAACTTTAGACTGCGAAGTAGCAATGTTTGCGGATGACATGAAGATATGAAGTGTAATTCGTGGTCCTGCCGACGAAGACAGACTGCAGATGAACCTGAATCGGTTGGTGGAGTGGTCAAACCGTTGGCTCCTGCGGTTCAACGTTGCCAAATGTAGCATACTTCGCCTAGGGAACACAGCCAGACCCGCTTGCACAAGAGAATACTTCCTGGACGGCGCAGTCCAGCAAGATGTCGAAGACTACAGGGACCTCGGTGTGCAGACGACGAGTTCCCCAAAAACCAGCCTTTCATTGTTCGAGAGTGGCAAAAAGCGCAATGTCCGTACTGTACGCCATCAAGCGTGGGTTTGCAAATTTTGACGAAGACTCCTTCTCAAAAACATTCGAAACATTCGTCCGGCCGCATTTGTAGTACGGCATACAAGCCTGGAAATCGTGGGCGGTCGGGGATCAAAACTGCCTGGAAAGAATTCAAAGAAGAGCCACGAAAATGGTTAGGGGTCAAAGCTCCTTTCCTTATGCAACCCTTCTAGTAAATTTAAACCTCTGCCCTTTTAGTTACAGACAAATTCTCGATGATCTTTTGCAAGCATTCCGTATTTTAAAGGGGTTTGGATTGCACCCTGACCTTCGGGAACGCGCGCAGCACGATTTGGAAAAGATTAGTGAAATTAATATTTTTTAATTCGATTTCTTAATCTCTTCTCAAGTTTTCCGATAAAGATCTTGCAAAATTTCCTGTTTTTGTCATAAGTCTTCTCAGCTTCCTGTCGTTTTTTGTCGGTTTATCAAAAAGCGAAAATAAAGTATCATAGTTTCTACCTAACATAGCCTAAATCTTATTAAAATTTATCAGCATAAATAAAAGGCTATCCTCGTAAAATTTTGAATAACATTGTATTCTGAACGACCTACCATCTCCACTGACCGCTTTTATTGTCGATTTATTGACTAGTAAGACAACTATTCTGTTTTCTATTTTATCCTACATAGTTTTATTATCCAATAAAAATTTGCCCACAGTTTTGTTTTGCCACATACACAGTTGCCATTTACCCGTTTCTTGATTTTGTATTCTGTTATTGAGTAGTATTTGCTCAGTATCAACTGTGCTGTCTTGTCCAGCAGCATTGATAGCTTTCAGAAATTGTTTCATTATACATAGCCTCGTCCTTATATCCTCGACGTTTCGGCAGATATTATCACTATAAATTTGGACTAAAGTCTAGTTTTGCTTTTTTAACATGCAACCTCAAGCAAACCTTCGACCAAATCGGAAGAAAACTAAAGTCCATTTGAAATTAAGGACAATTACGCAAGATGATAGTTCAGGGAGATGTTTGCCTGTTCCTATCTCGAACTCTTAACCTACAGCAAACACCCCAGTTGTGCAAAAGGCAAGAATATAGCTTTACTGATAATTTTTCCAATCCCACTGCTAGCCTGACACCGCAAATAATAAGGCCTTTTCATAATACAATCTGATTCTCGAAACCATTACGCCCGCTGTCTAACATAATCTACCCCTCATATTATGTTCAAAATTCACAAGATCCTATCCTTATGCCTCCTATTTTTCCAAGCCCACAAAATAACATTCCTCTTTCCGTGTCCTGCTCAAATTTTTTTTCATTCAATGCTGCAGCTTCAGTTAGTGGTAATTACCCAGTAAATTTTAGACCACAGCAATCTTGTCTTCCACCAATTGCTGTATCCCAACAGCTTAATTTTCAACCACCAGTTTTCCCTTTTTAAACGTAGCAATTAGCGGAACCTTCATATTAGGATTACGCACAGTATTATCTCTCTCAACGCGAGATCAGTCGAACAAAAGATGTGAAAACTAAGATGTGTGGCTGTTGAGTGTGACCCGGATGTATTGTGCATTACAGAATCGTAGGTTCACTCTCTAATTTCAGACTGGTCACTCGATATAGATAGCCTCAGTTTATACCGCCAGGATCGTGTCGAAAGACGCAGTGGTGGTTGCCTTCTTTACATCACGGCCTCACTTGCACAGTCGACTTGTGACCTGAACATTTCCTCCCTCTCTGGAAATTTGTGTTTCGCATTCGGTAATCCTGCCACAAAATAGGAAAGCCTAAGTCGGATGTATATATAATCCTCCTTGTTACTTCTGAAATGAAAACAAACTCTGTGAACTATTTCAAAAAAATTCCGGAGACTTCTTTTGGTGGCAAGAACTTCGTAGGCGATTTTAATTTGCCAGAAATTGACTGGCGCACACATATTTCCTCTACTAAATCCCAGAAGTTTCTTGGTACCATTTACGTTTCAAACGTTTCTCAATTTGTTCACTGTTCGACTAGAAACTATAGTGTATTAGATTTAATTTTTAATAATGGTACCTTCCATCTATCTATAAATTTCTATCATGACCTTTTTGCAAATGATCATGCATTAATTCATTGTCGCCTTCCAGTTGCCACTTCAGCAAAGCCAACAGTACAACATAGAATTTTTGACGTTTTTTATACTAGCAGGGAATAAGTACGTTATTTTACAAGCACTCGTGATTGGAACAATATTTGTCAAATAATGATCTAAATTTTTCAACAATTTATTACAATGTGTACGAGATGGGGCTTCTCGACCTAATTCCACTGAAGACGTTTCAATACAGTGCTACTTCGAGCAGGTAGACAGAATCTCCACAGTATTCGGTGCATGTTTTTGACTACGCAATTAAGTCAGAAAATGATAAGCGAGCAGTGAGAAAAAATCTTTAAGATAATAAACAAAATGAATGTGATTGGATCTATTTAAATTGAGATAAAACGGGTGCTCATGAAAGGATAAAATTGCGAGCAGCAACGGTCTGCATGTGGCAGTGGATAACGGATTCGGAACGGATACCGTCAGTACAGAAAAACCGCACTCATGTAAGGGTAAGTACATGGGGCAGACGGTACTGGCCTGCGTGCAGTTGTGCTTAAGGAATTCGATGCGGACATCTTCAATGCAGAATTCATACAGCGGATGAGGCTTTTCGCGTCAAAGTGGCTAGACCAGAGGAACCCAGACGCAATCGGTCACAGTCCGCATCCAGTCAAGACGAGGAGAGGGCAATTGAGATGTAACCATGGAATCTCTTTACAAACCGACCAACCAACTAGTAAATGGCGAATACCGAGGAGTCCGCCGTGGACGTCGGCAGATCACTTGAGGTTGAAATTAGGAAATGACATTTAGAACCACAAAAATTGTTGATTTGGGGAGGGGTGATAACAGTGGATTTAGTAGCCAATTCAAGAAAGGTGGTTGTAGAGATGTAAGTGAGAGTTTTCGCTTGATCTACCACCAAATTTCAGGAGGACCCTCCCCAAAGTCAAAAAACTTAGCGTTCGGGAATGAGACAGTTAAAATTGCCTTTATACTTTCAACTGCAAAGTGTTTCCGTAATTTTAATTTAAATACCGATAGCTTCAGCGATGACCAAAGTTCTGGTGGAAGTTTGGTCCAAAGGAAGGCATATTTGGAGACAAAAAGAGGAGTCGTTTAGCTGGGGTACATACGGGCAGCGGAATCACCATGGAAGAGTGACATACGACCGATCTCCCGAAGTGTGACGGCCAATGATTGGAAGATTGGAGCTAAAGCTAATGCGAAGAAGGAAACAAATGCCAGCTTCGGGTTTTATAACACACTAGCTGTCATCGCTGAGTATACGAAATACTGGACAAAGAGTGAGAGAACCGTTTCCGGGTGAAAACGCCCCTGAACATTTTCGACTTTATTACGTTCACAGGCGTTCATTAAACTAAAGAAAGAACATCAGTATTCGAGAACAGGAAGAACAGACATTCGATAAAGTCTTAGCTTCATTTTCGCAAGTAGGAAATTATGCGTTATTAACCCACACATCTGCGCGGCTTTGGCAGAGATTCTATCTTCATGAGGTAATAAAGCAAGTCTATTTATATGACTTAAAACAAGGTCCTTTATGGTGAAACATTCTGAGAGTGGGTTATTGCAAAAAAATTATGGGACCACGAAGTTTGACACGACCATAAGACATGAACCTACACTTGGACGGCGAAAAGTCATCTGGCATGTTGAGCTCCATCTACTTAAGCGTGGTAAATTGGCACAAATATTTTCAACACAACCATTCGCGGTGTACTTAGAATATAGGTCAGTATAGGTCAGTGTATTTTGAGGGTAATAGGCAATGCCCTTAAAAACCCTACTGAAAACGGTGCATGCAATATCGGACTTTAAATAAACATATTACAAAATTTTGTGAGTAATATATGCACGTAACAGCATAATTTTCATTGACAATTCAAAGCCGAAACTCGAGAACATTCATTTGTTGATGATAGCGGTAAAATTAAATGACAATCATCCGCATTAGCGGTAGGTGTAGGCAAGGCGTGCGTTTGGCACAACAGGTTTGGTTTGCCCAGACAGGCGGTATTGTCAAAGCAAATATACATCTAGTCTTTGCGTGAATGTCTCCGTGGAGTCCGCCATTACCACGTCCTCGGGAAGCCCGTTTCAGGCACCGACGACTCGCTGTGAAAAAGAATATCCGCGAACATCCACGCGGCATCGGGATCCTCTGAGTTTTAGGGAATTCCCACGCAGGTATGTTGTTGTGGCCAGGGTGAAGAAATCGTCGAGGTTAAGGGCACAGTCCCGATTTTTCAAGTTCCGATTTGCCCCCATGAGATCACCTCGAATCTGCCTGTACTCAAGAGGAAATAATTTAATTTCACTAGGTCTGCTGTTGTAAGGTAAAGTTCTGAAGCTTTTCACAATTTTTGTTGCTTTCCTCTGAACTCTTTCTAGCAACTTTTAGTCTTTTTTAGCTACGGTCGCCACGCTTGGATTCCATATTCTAGATTCGAACGAATGAACGCTCCGTATAGTTTTCCAAATATCTCTTTGTCTATATCTATGAAAGTTCGTTTAATTGCAAAGAGAACACTGGTTGCCCCTTCGGCCGCACTAGCGCGCTGACAGGAAGGCTAAAAAGTCGACAAAATGTTGATCCCAGGATCTTTTTGTTCGGCCACATTTGAAAGGCACCTTCCACCAAGCAGGTAATAGTGATCCTCTCCATCGGCTCTTCCATTTGTTTTCAGTCGCAGCGCGACGCATATGTCAAGGTTAAACTTCAGCAGCCATTTATCATACCATTCGCATAGGCGGTTCAGTCCTTCTTGCAGGGCCCGTTAATCATTTTCCCCGTTGATCGCTCGCCATAACTTGATGTCATCGGCAAACATGACTCCATTGCAGTCCAGTCCATTCATACAGTCGTTGACATAAATTAAAAACAGTACTGGTCCGAGTACAAAGCGCAGTGGAACTCCACTCACAACCGGCTTTGGCGTCGACTTCGCCCTACCAATACACACAGACTGGGATCGACCAGTCAGAAAGTCCTTTACCCAGTTTAATATGTTACCCCTTATCCCTGACTCTTGAGCCTTGTAAAGCAATCGGTGGTGTTGAACATTATCATAGGCTTTCCTAAAATCGATGTAAACGATATCGACCCTTGTTCCCTCGTCTAACCAGCGGGACCACTGTCCAGTTGAATAGAGCATATTAGGTAGGCAGGAGTGATTTCCTCGAAAGCCATGTCGGGTACTAGGAATGCAATTATCCTCTTCAAGTACATTCATCATGGCTTTTTTGACTATTCTCTCCATGACTTTGCAACAAATGCACGTTAGGCTCACCGGCTGATAATTGTTTGTACGTCTTCAAGATCCACCCTTGTGAATGGGGTGAATTTTTGTAACTTTCCAATCAGAGGGTAGAATGCCTCGGTAAAAGGACGACCTGAAGATGTGCAAAAGCGATCGGGCGAGTTCGCAAGCCAACTCCGTCAGAACTTTTGCCGGAATTTGATCTGGACCCGGAGACTTACCCTCCTTAAGTGCTAGAAGTTCCTTCCTCACATCTTCTTCCGTGAAGTCGATGTTTTCTATTATTTCGTCGGCTGTCCCAGCAAGCAATTCAGCCTCGTCAAAGTCCGTTTCATCGGTGAAAACAGATACGAAAAAGCCGGCTTAGATGTTCTGCCTTAGCGTCATTTTCGATGATATCCTCATTGTTTTCTCCTTTCAATATTAAGACCGTCTCCTTGTTTTTTAACCTACTGTTGATGTAACTGAAGAGCACTTTTGGCGTATCGACGGCCCGTTTCATAACTCGCGTTTCATACTCCTTTCGCGACTTGCGGATAGCCGACCTTACCTCGTTTCTTTTTCGACGAAACTTGTAATGAGATGCTTGTTTTGTTGTTCCATACCTTCTCCATAGTTTTTTCTTCCCGTTTACTTCTTTCTTTATATCCCGCATTATCCAGGTAGGACGAATATTTTTTTGACTCCCTTTGTCGGACAGTTTCGATGCATGATGTCCGTTACAACTCCTTTGAGAGTGTTTCAATCAACTTCGGGTTGTCCGGAAAGAACATCATTCCAGTCCACTGTCGATAATTCCCTTCTCATGGCGGCAAATTCTCCTCGAGAGAAATTCAGCCAAGGCTCATTCGTATTCACCTGTTGGCTGCATAGGCGGTATTCCAAAAACAGCATGACATGGTCACGCTTACCGAACGGTGCTATGGACCTAAGTTCGCCAGGGCTAATTGGGTCCTTTGTAAGGACGAGGTCCAGACTATTTGCTCTTTGGTCCTATCTGATTCTGGTTAGGAACGTGATATTTTTCACCAGAAAGAGATTAGCCGTTAGTTTCAAGAGCCTGGAATCAAATGAATTTCTTGAACCATTGACTAATAAATTGATCCAGTCGAACATGGGCGCGTTGAAATCTCCGGTTATCAGTAATTCTTGGTTTTGTGACACCTCTTTATTTAACCCAAACATCGCCTCGTCAACCTCAGCAGTTTGATTGGGCGGTATATATGCGGTCAGGAAATTTAGATTTAGTGCGCCACACATCCCTTTTTTTAACCACAGTGATTCACAGTCACGAGAGCAATCGGTTTTGTCTTCTGACGCGATGATTCCCCCCTAGGCGTAGAACGCTAATCCCCCTCCTATTTATGCAGTGAGTCACGGCGAAAAAGTTGGTATCCATCAAATGAAGATTCGGCATCCAAGACTTCGGGCCGAAACCTTGTCTCTATGATAGAAATTACATCCGGCTGCGTAT
>CACRXP010000046.1:1421313-1477061 GCA_902702965.1 Spirometra erinaceieuropaei | reverse complement strand
ATGATTATTTTAAGATTGAAAGCAGCTTCCGAAATTAATTTACAAATTTTGCAGAGTTGGGAATCATCACTAGCTGAGGCGTTTTGTTGTTGTAGATACAGCCAATAATTTTCTTCCTTAGTGGCGAGAGAATATCTGATGCGAGGCAGAAGTTTCCTGTTAATTACGAGGCACCCAGATAATATGCAAATTGCTTTACGTAGGATCTACTATAAAGAGACAACCGGCCCCACGCCTAGTTGTCTGGTCTTGACGGCAGAAATCAAAGTCATCTATAATGGAGGCAGATTCGGCTATTCAGACCGCTCCAACTTTCTGTTATACATATTATATCACGCGTCATTTCGAGAGCAATGACTATGATTTGGCCATCCTGTTTATGACAGACATGGCATTCAATAATAAAATATCTAATGTGTTTCGAACATCAAGGCTACTGTCGACGGTTTTTAACCAAAAAATTTTGGAGAGACATGTAATGGTGCTAGGCGCTCACCGACCGTATTTACGGAACTCACTTGTTCCGATGTGCCTTACGGGCTCTCTCTCGAGCCCAATCAGCAGCCGCACAACGGCGCATGATGTAGGTAGTATGTTATAACCGACGAAGACAAGGGAGACTGGAATGGCCATTTCTGGCTTACTAACCGTCGCCACCTAATCATACTTAACCCCGAAGTGTGGAACACTCGGGGCTGGAACTCGCGACCAGTTAGTTAGAAGTCCATGCCTCTAACCACTCCGGCACGAGCCCGTTGTCCTGTCAGTTTCGATCCGGAATATGCAATGGCTGACGACGGCTAATAAGCCAGAAATGGCCATTCCTGTCTCCCTTGTCTTTGTCGGTAATAACATACCCCCCATATCATGCGCCGCTGTGCAGCTGCTGGTTGGGCTCGTGAAGGAGTCCGTAAGACACAACGGAACGAGTGAGTTCCGTAAGAACGATCGGTGAGCGCCCCCTAACATTGTATATTCCCGATCGAAACCGACAAGGCAACGGGATCGTGGCTCAGTGGTTAGAGGCGTGGACTTCTAATGAACAGGTCGCGAGTTCCAGCCTCGGGTGTTCTACACTTCGGGGTTGGGTATGACTGGCTGACGACTGCAAATAAGCCAGAAATGGCCATTTCAGTCTCCCTTGTTTTTTTTCGGTAATAATATAGGGATATGAACGATGTGAATTACTGATGCTTGGAGAATAATAACCAGTTAGTCTATAGTTATTAACGTACGTGGATCCAGCAAGAGAAGATTGGGCAGGAGTCCGAGAAGATATAGGGATATAGTTTCGGAGAGTTGTGATGCTAAGGGAGTTAGAAAAGACATATGTTTGTTGGTAGTTAAATTATGAAGGAGGAAGAGGGAGCGTAGAAGATAGAGGCTAGTGAGTGAGAAGGCAGCCACAATAATAAAGGGTTAGGAAACCGGGTGTAGGTTGGAAGTCAAAGGATTTAGGACTTACGATGACGGCTTGGGCACATCGGACAGCACAAAGAAAGCTGAATCTTTTTCTCAGTCCTCACAGCCTCTCTTCATAAGATAAGCAGTTTATATTCTACTTATTTCCGAGGGCGTGGGAGAACCGATTACCGAAAATATCGTGCTTTGAGCAGAAGTGATTTTCGAAGAAATGGAAGGCTTGAAGGAATGTGCATCTCCCGGTCCGGACGAGATTCCAACGAAGCTGCTGTCTGAACTTGCCCGAGAGTTGGTCAAACCGTCATCCTTTCTGTGCCAAGAAACTTGTGATACTTGAATCCTTCCCAAAGACTGGAAAACGGCCCAAACTACGTGGCTTTGCAAGAACATTAGTGGCGCTCTTGTGACTAACTACATACTCGTTACTCCAATACCAGTCTGCAGCAAACTCATGGAGAAGATAATCAAAAAGGAATTTATGGCTAATTTGGAAGCCCACAACTTCTTGCCTGAGGCACAACACAGTTTTCATAGGGGAAGTTCATGTGAAACGAACTTGCTGCATATTGTGCAAGGCTGGGCAAAACACTTGATGCAAAACCTACTGTCCCTATTGCCTATGTTGATTTCCTGAATGCCTTCGACAGTGTTCCGCACTACCGTTTCCTTTCAGGTTAAACGTCATAGACACCGGAGGCAAAATTTTAAATGGATAGAGAATGTCTTCTTCAGTCGTTCCAAAATTGCTTGTGTGGATCAGCAGCAATCAGCACGCACAGTCATATAGAGTGGAGTCCTAAAAGGCCCATTGCTCGGACCAACTCTCTTTCTCCTGTTTGTTAATGGTCGTGCAGAGGAGTTGCGCAGTCGTTATGCCATGTTTGCAGATGATATAAAAGTCCGGCAAGTCATTCGTATGCTGCCGACGAAAACAACTTCCAAGAAAGTCTTTGTCGAGTGGACGAGTGATCTCGCAGATGGTTCCTGCTCTTCAGTTCGAACAAATGAACCTTAATGCGTTACGGAAATCGAAATCCGATCGCTAACGACAAAAGTTGTGAAAAGCCTCAGGACTTTACCTTATAACTGCGGACTAAGTGTACTTAAAATCTTTCATCTTAAGTACAGGCAGGTTCAAGGTGATCTCATACAGGCGTATCGGATATTGAGGAACCGGGACTGCGCCCTAAACCTCGACGATATCTTCACCCTGACCACAACAACAAACCCGCGTGGGAATTCTCTAAAACTTAGAGGATCCCGATGCCGCGTGGACGTTCGCGGATATCCTTTTTCACAGCGAGTCGTCGGTGCCTGGAACGGGCTTCCCGAGGACGTAATTATGGTGGATACCACGGAGACGTTCAAGCAAAGACTAGATGTTTATTTGCTTGGACAACACCGCTTGTCTGGACAGAACAGCTCTGTGGTGCCAAACCAACGCCGTGCATACACTTACCGCTAATGCGGATGATTGTCATTTCATTTTACCGTTATCATCAACAACTGAATGTTCTCGAATTTCGGTCCTGAATTGTCAATGATAAATATGCGGTTACGTGTGTATATTACTCACAAAAGTATAGTACCATGTGTATTTAAAGTTAGATATTGCATGTACCGTTTTCAGTAGGGTTTTAAAAGGCATTGCCTATTACCCTTAAAATACACCGACCTGTACTGACCTACGGGGCAATACCACTAGAACGGAATGCCACTCCGAGAGGCAGAAGAACAAAGATCTCGCAGTTTGGATTACAGAAAACATAAAGCCTTCTTTAGGAATGTTGCCACGCGGCAAAGACCGCAATCATATTGCATTACACCATAAGGCGGACATTCATAGTTCTCGATGAAGAATGCTTTCCCAAAGTCTACGGCACGTTTGTAAAGTCACATCTTGAAAATATGATCAAAATTTGGACGTAGTAGGATTACAATACACTTAAACTGGTGCAGAGGTGGGCCAGGAAACTGCTAAGAGGTCAAGGTCAGTGTCATAAGAAATCCGCATAAATTGCCTTTATATCTATACTCGGAGTTATAAGCTGTTGCGCGGACAATTGGTACAAGCTTTCCATATCGTGAGTGGTTTGGATTGCGCCCTTTAATGCGATAACTTTTTTCAATGTGACACAGCATATAACATCCTCGGACATTCCTTCAGACTACATACGTTCCAGCTCCGGAACAGCTAGGCAACTAGTACTCTACCCTGGATCAGACGTGCATTTAAAATATTTCCTCCCGAACTCTTCGAAAGTCTCTTTGGTATCTTTGAAAGACCTCATCTGGAGTATAGAATGCCAGCAGCTTCACCATGGATGAGGAAGGATATCAACTTACGCGAACAGGTGCAACGCAGAGCGACAAAGATGGTCGACGGTCTAAAGCATTTGTCTTATCAGGAGAGGCTGAGTTTGCTTGGATTATTCCCTGTCTCTTATAGACAAATAAACTGCAGTCGGCTTTGGACGTTCCGGATTGTCCGCGGCCAGGGTTGCTCATTAAGAGCAGAGGACGTCTTTGAGTTTGCCCGTACAAACCAACTATGCGGCCATGCCTAAAAAGTCGGGAATGAGGGCGCGCGGTTAGACCGTCGAAAATTTTCATTCAACCAGCGGGTTGTCGGACCATGGAACTCGCTTCCAAGCGAGATGGTGACGGCCGACACAATTAGTGTGTTTAAAAGATAACGTGCTCGTCTAGTTTTCGACAGAAATCGGCTTTTACAGCATGACTATGCACAGCCAGTTTTGTAAAAAACAGTCATATACAATACTTTCGCAAAAATTTGCAGTGACCTTATGCACTATTTTATGATTACGATTGAACGGTGACCCGGTCACATTGTAACTGCCTGTAATTTTATTTTTGAGTACGGATCTGCCAAAGCACTGTACATAAATAGGGTCATCAAGGGTTCTGCCTCTAACCGTACAAATGTATACATACACACATTTACACATAAATCGCCGGGTCGGGATGGCATTTCCGCAAAAGTTCTGAATAAACTCAGACGAACAAGATTCGCCACAATCCAAGATATTTCAAAGATAGGTGGGGGCGCTAGCTCTGCTTGATGACTCTAAGCTAGAAACCATAAGACCAATATGAAAAGAAGGAGAGAGAAACTCGACAAATAGTTTAAGACTGGCGAGACTCAAAAGCATTCGTAACAAATTAATTGAGAAAATAATAAAAAGGAACTGATGAGACATACTAAGTAGACTAAATTATATAGTAGTTTAGTGAGTGCCGCAGAAAATGCAATAAGTGGCTGTATCTCCAACAACAAAACGCCTCAGCTAGTGATGATTCCCAACTCTGCAAAATTTGTAAATTAATTTCGGAAGCTGCTTTCAATCTTAAAATAATCATAGGGGATTTTAACCTTCCTGAAATAAACTGGGTCTATCTGGATTCCAGCCTTTCCGAGATATTGTCAATTTTTCTAATTGGTCTCAACTTGTGCACCCTCCAACAAGAAGTAATCACATTTAAGATCTAATATTTATCAATGATTTTGTCTCAAACAGGACCTTTTTGATAATGACAACGTTTTAATTCATTGTTGCATACCGCTGGCCTTTTCAAAATAGACCAATACAGTTCAGAATTAATAAATTGGGATTGCGTGGATAAAACTTGATAAAAAACTATACCGGATCATTGGATTGGTGTGGCTTTCTCTCGTGTCGTGACCCAACCACACCTTGCGACGTCTTGTCCAATGTTTCCAAGGAAATCTTGGATTATGTTCCTCAGTTTCTTCGTAACAGAATAAAAACCTTGAGATGGCACCCGCGCGACCTCTCTACTAGTTTTCAATTCATTCATCTAACAATCACAAAAAAATTTCAAAATGGCCTCAAGGATGAGATAGGTGCGCGGCAGGCAAAGAGAATCACTTGCTTTCAGTGATTCGAACCCTTGCAAATCCGTCGGTAACATCGTACGTCATCGTTCCTCCTCCAAGTGTGGTCACGAACTTCCACATCTGCCAAACGATAACAAAATCTTCCTTATCGATGACACTGACAAGGCGGAGCCGTTTAGTACTTTCTTTGCAACACACCGTTCTACTGAGTCCGAACCAGTCCCCTCCTTTCGTTCACTTTCGGATAGGACACGGAGTACAATCGATGTTTCCGCAGATCTTATTAAGAAACACATAAGTCGTTTGAATAACTCGCAGTGCTCGGGAACGCACGGGATTCCAAATTCGATTGTTAAACAGGCCTAGTTATTTGTTCTCGGTTTATATTTCGCATGATGTTTTACTGAAACATGGAAGACGTCAATTATCATAGCTTTCTTCATATCGGGATCTCGGGCCAATGTTAATAACTATCGGGGCGTGCACAAAACTGCGTCTCCAGCAAAACTGCTGGAAAGGATAGTTTTCAATGAAATTTTTGACCTCTGTCTAGCTAACCAGCTTCTGAGCTCTAATGAGCATGAATTATTTTACCTGAACGATCCTATGAAATTGGCCACTTGGCATTTCTTAATCTAATCAATACTCTTCGTAATGAATAACAGTCAGTGGCAGTAAACTACCTTGATCTTATTGAAGCCTTTGCCAAGGTGCCTCATGGACGTCTTTCGGTAAAAGTGGAAGCCCTCGACATCCGGTCGTATCTATTTAATCGATATCAGAAAGTTATGACTGTTAATGGCTACTCAACGCCTTACTCGATCACGTGTGGCGGTCTTCAAGGCACGGTTCTGGATCCGCTATTCTTCCTACTTTGCACAAATTATATCTCGACTAAAGTCAAAAATTCGCAAACTTCTTTCCATGACGATGACCCCAAGTGTGTTTACTGAGCGGTATTTTGCACCGGTCGAACGGAAGAAATGGAGGGATCATGAGGCCGAAGTCCTCAATAGATAAAATTCCTGCGAGAAAACCCTTAGAATAAGGAATGGGAAGATCGTGACTGTTCGGTGCTCATCCCTCTGCAGACAACCGATAACACTTTTCATATACGCGCGTTAGATTCTTCTGCACACGGAAAATGAATATATTCGCTTTTATAACAGCATTTGATTCATTTGAGTAGCATTTTCTTAGATAAAATATTCCGGGGTCGCGGGGTATTTATTTCAGGTTCAGACTGTCGTGGGAATCCAGCGGACACAAGTAATCATCCAAGCGTTTCTTGATGAGTTGCGGGGACGTCGCTTCCACGACGGATTGAGAGAGATCGTTCCAGTTCTTCACTACCCTTTGCGTGAAAAAGTCAGATCTAAGATTTAGCCTGGACATTTTATTCCGTAGTCTCATCGAGTGAACACGAAGCTTGGGTGAAAGGTGTGACTGAAACTTGATCTCAAAGCTAAGTCCATGCTTCAGGCCATGCATTATCTTATAGACGATGATAAGATCACCTGTTTGCGGCCTTTAACACAGAGGGAATAAATTAAGGCAATTCAGTCTGTCTGTGTAGGATTGGTTTTTTTGACCGTTAACCAGCTTCTTTGTAGGAAGCTGTTCTCTTTCAAGGCATGTTTGGTCCTATACGGGCCATGGCCGCCATGCTTGTATGCAATATTCTAAGTGGGACCGGACAAAATTGCCGTAATCTCTTCGCAATTGCATTCCATTTGGCCGATTGTATCCGTTATATATTGATTTTTTCTATTCCGTGTTTGTTTGAACTACGATTTTGGGACCATGTGTACACAATGCTTCACAGTTTTGAAAGAAATAAATCTCACTCAATGTTGCATGGAAGTAACCGAGGATTGTCAATTATAATCAAAGTTGCAGATTACGGCCAACATATTGCCTTTTTCAAACATCCCAATGCTACCTGTCTTATAATCATTTTCGATTACGTTGAATGAGGGAAGGTTTGTCGAAAATTTTGGAATGTTACTCGAAAATAAAGCATAGTTTAACCTTTTCCCATCTCTTCTGCACTAGTATTCTTCGATTGGGAATCTGCTGAATGCGAATTTACAGTTTAGAATATTGACAACCAGCAGTAATTATTCGTGTTTGCCAGGATTAATTATTTAGTGTGTTGATATGTTTTTGACTTTAACCAGTTAACTTCTGCCCGGAAAGGTGAATTCTTGCCCAACCGCACAAGTTGATGCTGTGGAACGTAAGTTACCAACACATTTTGCGGACTAAAAGGACAGTCGATCTGTTCCTATGCGTCCACGTTAACGGAACCAATTCAGCAAAGACTGACTCTATTTAAACTAACTACCTTTAGTCCGTGACTAGAAGCATGAGCAGATACCTGTGTTCGCTATTGCGTAAGCATATTAGCCAGTAAAAAATGAATTTAGGGTGGCCTGGCTGCCAGTATGACATGTTTTAATAATAACCTGATTGTGTGAAGTCCGCCAGTTTGGCTGCCTTTGGTATAGCATACAGAGAGACAGAGTTTTATTTAATGGACAAAAAAGGGATGACGGTTGGTGCAAGGAGTAGAACTTGGTGAAACTATCTATAATTTGGTGGAACTATCTATCTTTGGTGGAACTATCTAGATTATTCTTGGTAAATATATTGGATCAATACAAGCGTTTGACAATATATATATACAGTCCATTGATTAAAATATCATACGATGTGCACGTATGTGTAGGTCAGTTTTATAAAGTCTACCCTTGGTAGGACTTCGACGTTCTGTCAACGTAACAGTGCCCGAACGTTTGATATGCGATTGAGCGAAAACCGATCGTCTAGAGTATTGAACCACGAAAAGTATTTCCTACTTTGATACCGAAAACAGCGCATGCGCTAGTACTGAGGATGAGTGAAATAGAACCATTGGCTTGCCGATGCGGTCAGACGTTATGGTCTCCTTGAAAAAGTCGTCTACTTCATTGACAGCCTTAGTAGCTAACTATTTTAAGTTATCGAGTCGACGTATTACCTGTTATGCGTGAATGGATTCCAAAAGAAAGTAATAAGGACACCGTGGCGAGTCTAGCTGCGAGATATTCTGTACTCTTGCATACTTACTTTTGTAACCCAAGCATATCTACCTTAGCCTTGTTTGTTTACCTCGCCAGCGAAGACGTCCAAGCATTCTTTTGTGAACTCAGAAATGCCCACCCAGTGCGTAAATCTACGAGTAGAGACTGCGTTTGGTGCTATTAAATAACATTTAGAAGGGTGTTTCGACGACCGATGTTTATAGGTGAGGCTATAGACCCTGAATACTTCGTCTACGCCTTCCGCGGGTATAAAAATTCCACCTTATGTTTCAGCGCTTTGTGTAGATTTCCAGACTCACAGGACATTTTCTTCAAACGTTATGCTGCAATTAATCCAGAATCTAATTTGTGGAGGATCTGACATGGCTGAGCAATTATCTAACTGATTTTACTTGTTCGCTGACAGTGTCCTTTACCTTGAACAGTGTGTCGGGACTTAAAAAGGTGGTTATGTTAGCGCTCCGGCTGTTTCGCTTCAGCGCGTCAAGTCTTTCCTGCGTCCTCCGTAAATACTCGCGTTTCTCGGTCACGCTTTTGCATCTAATGGAATAGCTCCTCCCCCTTACGTCTCAGAGGGCCGTGAGGGTGTCCCATTGGTTCCGGAGGTACATGGGCCGCGCAAAATCGCTCAGATGCGGTCTATTGGCAAACGGGTTAGAACGCTTCTAGATTCTCTCGCATTACTAATTGTACCTGGGACAAGGACAGCGGAAATTGAAAATTTCGTTGTTGATTTCTGTCTAAAACACTCCTTGTACCCCTCCCCTTAGGTTATAAGGGTTTCCCTAGGTTAGTTCTCATCTTGAGCTCCGGCGAGTTTTTTTGCCTATAAATCTACACAGTTCTCATTTCTGCGAGCATCCCATGCACTCATAAAGATCTGAATCCTGATGACCGACCTGTTTTATTTTTTTTCAAGTTACTTCCCGCCGTCCTATTGGAATTCAAATTCAAGAGAATCGTTTTGGGTAATATAGTTCGCCCTGCCCACCATTTTGCTGCATGTCATTTGTTACGTTTTTTAAAATGCAACGCCATTTGCGTAATTATGGAATGGGCAAATGAGTATGTATCCGCCAACTACATATAGTAACGATCAGATCGAAGTCTTCTACGTTTACGGGGGTTTCGTTGGAATATGAATGAAACGTAATTGCAGTCCCCCCGCCCAATGAGGGGAACAAAAACCGAAGGAGCTTAGGAAATTCTCATCGACTAGTTACCAATTTTTGCCGTGTGACACCGCTCAATTACGTCGGTCCCGAACAAATCTGCATGCATTTACTCACCGGAGCCTGATTTGTCAGGCGCAAGACCTCGCTTATTCCCATGCAGTTATTAGCTGAGGTGCCTTCTTTCGTCCGCCATCTGTGGATGCACTGGTTGGTTGGTCTTGATGCTAGCACATAGATCTCGTTATCTTGACTTCCTACATTCCCCTCTGAGATAATTGAAACCTTTCTTCTGTGGGTAATGCTGTTAATTTGGCTGACCGGCCCCACTTTGAAATTTAAAAGCCACCAACTTTCGTTGTCACCGGTTGATGAAACTTCGATGGGTCACCGTCTCACACGTTTCGACTGCACAGTCCGTCGGTTCGAAGGCGAGTTCGTTCGCGACGTTACCTCTTCAAACATCCGTTTTCTGTGTTGACTGTGTAAAGGTGGACAGATGTAATTATGTCAGACCCGCCAAAATTACTAGATTTCGCCAATGTTCGTCAAGAAATGGGCATTTTGAGGTCCCAGCTGTTGGTGGCAGAGCATGAGCTGCCCCTGTCCGTGATGTCGTAAACCATGCAGTCAGGAAGGCTAACGATGAGAACGCAAGTAACAATGCGGAAACAAGCTCAGACACTGTGCTAAACTGAGGACCAGTTCGATAGCACAAGGGGTCTGGCTTGCCGTTTTAGGTCTCACAAACCCATTTTAAGCTCTACAGTAAACCTATTAAGAGTTTGACGGAAGCACCAAATGTGCCAACTCTTTGTTGCTTCGGAGGAGGATAAACATGGTCATCAAATCCACCTTATATCCACAGGTTGATTCTTGCCGAAGTCCCACTGCGGGGCTTTAAACGTTTTTAGTGCCTGGGGTCTTTCGTACAACTTGGTTGGACTAACGATACTTCTTTGCAGGTCTACGTTGCCCTTAAGACATTTATTTCTCACAGCGTTTAGCCAAGTGAAGGCTCCTTTTCTCTATCCGATCCGTTCTCAGTTATGGCTGGAATATAGTCATTGCAGTTCTGGTACACTAAGTCTCAGGAGTTCGTTTGGAGATGGTTTCGTAGTATTCCTCGTTTGATTACCTTAACGTCTCGACCTCAGAGCCTCCACATTCCATACACAAATGTCTTCCTAAGTCAGTAGGACTCGTTCTTGTCACTGCTGTCCATTACGCACACTATACTGTTCCAAAATATAAACCAACATTATACAACACAAGCACTACCTGAATCCTCTTTTCCAAACTCGTTCACTCAAATTCAGTTTCGTTGATTCCATGTAGGCAAATAAAACTAGCTAGCGTCATTAGGATACTACGCATAACGTAGTAACTACACCATCCGTTAGCAGTGGACAGCCACAATAACTTCCTTGTTGCAGACTGCGAATTTGAAATGACCATTAACCATACCACCTCCTCCAGTCATTTACTATTACTCTGCTCAATATCAAGTACACCATTTTCATTCGAGAACGTTGTTTTCAAAATCGCCTGTTTAAGTCATTTTTCATATTTAACGGACGATATCTACGCTGCTGCACGTTTTGATACTCTCTGTTCTGGCCGTTATTTGTTGAGCTTGGACTTTCACCATTCATTTATTCATTTGTCTTCTCGTCTTCCTCTTGCTTATTGTAGCACGGTATGCACTTCCGTGAGCGAAGTGGCCATTCACGGTTTACCTTCAAAAGATTGTATTTTACGTGCGGATGACCTGATTTCGGTGGATGTCTCTCTTTACGATGGTCAGGTTCATGGGGACGCTTGTGTCACGTTTCTTGTTCCTGGCGAATCTCGGTTGCGCTCGGCCCCGACAGGAATTAGCGATCTCCTGCATTGTGCCCAGAAGTGCTGCCAAGCTGGAGTCTCTGCCTGTGGTCCAGGTGTCCCTTATCGCTGTATAGCTGAGGCCGTTTCCCAAGCAGCTCTCAGTTGTGGCAATTTCCGTGTTGTGGTCGGTATTAACGGCCATGGAATTGGAACCGACTGCCATGGCCTTCCGGACATCGGCCACTGTATCTATGAAGAGAGACCAGATGACCATGGTGTCATGTGTCCAGGTCACATCTTTACAGTTGAGACCTGTATAGCAGCCCCATCTGCGTCGGCTGACGAAGGGGCAGGTGAGAGTTATGTTGCACTTCCTTCCACTCAGCCGGATGGCTGGTCCGTTGGGCACATCTGACCATGCTCTGACTGCGCAGTTTGAAGAAATGGTCTTGATAACTGACGATGGTTATGATCTCCTCACCAGATAATTTTGTGTGCGTCAACTATGTTCTTTTACATGTACTTTACTGAACTTTTGCGTAAAATCTCGTCTCCTGCAGAACAAGCTTCTGCCCTCTTGGTCCTGTCTTACAAGCCATCCTAACTATTTATAAGCAAAGCCTCTTGTTGATGACATCTCATTAGAAAATCTGTGTACATGCCCAAGGGAGCCCTATGCCGAAGAACTGAGCAGGTAGCGAGAAGCAAGACAAACCTCTGCCCTCACCATGGTATATGACAAGTTGTCTTAGCCATATAAATCGAAACTTGGATTTTTAGGTTTTTTTCCCAGGCATGCGCATAAGGATTCTGCGATCCACTTCCGAGATTAGAGTGTCGTTGTAAAAGGATTCCATACCCGGTAGATTCGTTATTGTGGTCTCGCCGGGTTAGGCAATGCAATCTCGAGCAGCTTTGTCAGCGCAAAGTGCGGAAAGGGTGGGACGTCTGCCGCGAATGTGCATTTGACAAACGTCTGGGTGCTTTACGGTTATGGTATGCTCAAGGAGGCCTTCTGTGAATGACACACGGTAGTCTGACCTTAGTACTTGCGGTGGGAATAGCAAAGCTGCTGTTAAACTGATTGAAGGGTCTATCTTACCTCACCGGACACGTCTCTGAGAGTTAAGTCCACAAGCGTTTCTACATTAACTTCGCTTGGTGGTTGCACAATAAAAACATTTCTGGCCACGGAGCTGAGTAAAGATATGGGGATAAACACAGCCCATACACTTGGTAGTTGCACCGCTTTCTGACAAGGTCAGCCCATCGAAGTGGCATTCGCCCGGGCTCTGGGCGCGGCACTAATCTGAACGTACGCTGTGAACTTTGTATGTAAGGGTGGCAATAGCGACATTTCAGACACTACGCTACATGTCCTGCGGCAATAATTACTGGCCTGGCTGGACTTCCGAACTGTTGCTCTAAAGCAAAACAATCGACCTGTTGATGCTACCTTCCACGTCATGTCTACTAATGTCGGTCAACTACATATGCTAATCGGCTTCCTAATTTCATGGAAATAGTAAGGATTAGACCGCAATTATCACCATTACAAATATAAACAGCCTACCAGTTTTATTTCAGCGACCCGTTTTGTCTTCAGGATGGTTGACATTGCTGAATATACTACATGGAAATGTAGTGAATGCATTGTTCTCTGCCCCCAAGACGGGCCGTACGGTAGATGTGCAGGACTAACACAAGGACTCGATGGGAGTCCGGCGGCATGTCCAGTTGCCGGCTGATGTTGTGCCAACTGGGATTCGCGTTGTCCACCGCTTTCGTTCTTCTCTAAGATCCTGGTCAAGTGTTTGTTGTGAACCAGAAGGTGTAGTGGTGCGTTTAGATGCGGGTTTTCACAGCGCAGGCACCCGCGGCCTTTCCCGCTTCCAGTATTCTTGACCAGGTCATCGCACCGTGCCCAGGTGGGGGAGGAGGAGAGTGTGGTTGATTCAACGGAAATATTCTATCACTATAAAACAATTCACGCGCAAGTCACCATTCCTGCTTCGACCTTGCTGTGGAACATACGGTGGACATCGTTGGTCACTACGGTCAAACTGTGGTGTGCTGTCGTATGTGTTGTTCATTCAAATTCAACGAGGCCGAACTTCTCTCAGGAGGTGACAACCGCGTGAGCCGGGAGCTCCTTAAGTAATGGTTTACTGGCCCCCAGTCCATTAACAGGTGCAATGATCTTCCACTTCGCTACTCGGTGCTCTGACCTTGCCCAGGCGAATAGTTAGCCACGCGGGGAGCCCACGGGTGAAGACTGTTCCCAACGCCAGGATCGGTGGGTCAGATGGTCGACCAATCATTACACCAACACCCAATGTACGTGATAAAATGCAGCAAATAAGTACGCAAATGTCGGCACCAAATGGTCATCACACAAAGTACAACGATCCCTGATGAACCTCAGCAACCGCGAATATTCATAGGTATGTGGTAGCATGACAACCACATCCTATATATACTCCAGTCTTTTGTGCTTGAGCAACCCGTATCAGCTTATGTCTCTGACGATGTATCTAAGGAGGAATAGGAAACGTCAGGCAAATAAAGCTTATGTCCCTGCGATAGTGCCTCCTTCTCCATGGAATATGTCCGTTACAACCGCCTTCTTTCTGAGCCTATGGGGTCTGGATTTTAAGCATATAACGTAGACCATATGTCGACGCTCACTTCTTTCTTCTACAATCACCTTACCTTTTATCACCAGAAACGATCTAAACTAGTAAGCAGCTTAATTACACAAAAACCGACCGACTGTCTAAGGCAGCATTCGGGTTGACCCGCATTTCGATGACATGCAGGACAGACAGCGTAAGACTGGGTTGTTTATCAGACGAACCGTGAAGGCAAGTGACCTTTTGTGACAGATGGATTAGGCCCTTAAAGTTCTTACTGCACTCACTGAGAGGCCATCGGGGGAATTTGGGACGTGTTTGCTCAAATGAATTTTAGCAGGGTTTTTGAAGATGCAAAAGTGAGTGACTTCCAGAGTTGACGTGGATGTAGGTGAGCTTGTCTGACGGGTCAGCGTAGGCTGCCACGGTACTGCTTTGAACCTCCATCGCCATTTAACACGAATTCTTGCCACTCCGAACACGTAAACAATCTTAAGCTCCTGAGTAGGAGGTCGAGAGTGTGATTCACGGACGGCGCGGGTTTTATCTAGTGTCAGACCTATTTAGTAAGTAGAACTAGAGCAAAACTGTTTTCAAGTTTGAAGTAGGCTAATATCCTCACGCCACATCGACGAAGCCTTTGAGCTTCTAACTACACTCGCTCAGAGAACTTAGTTCTGATTTTGAACAATTTGTGGATACACTGATCATTGTCGGGTATTAAAGATAGCAAACATCACTGCACAATGGAGCACGTAATTCCTGGTTCCGAAAAAGTATAATATTAAGTAGAAGGGGATGATGTTAAAGTTCAACACGATTGCGTACTGAACATTATAGGCGAAAGAAGGAACTTGGGGCATAATCTATGGTTGAACAACCTATTTAAAAGGGGCGGGGCAAATACTACGTGTAAACAAACGTATATTACACCATGCTCACAAAATTTTTCAGCGGCTGGCCAAAGACAAACTGTTCCTTTTTTGCGCACCTGAAATGATAGTATACCCAGCCTTAGTGCGGTTTCTTGCTGCATAATCTAACATTTTTGCATCATAAACAACAAGTTTTTTCTTATAAACAAACTAGTTCCCGGTTCGTCGCAACATGCTTTCCTGTCCGACAGTCCTTTCATAAGGAATCTCTTGTTTCTCGCACCCTGCGTTTTGTAGGATGCTTCCTGCTTGCTCAAATTTTTCGGAAGTTAGTTGGCAATATTGCAGCGTCGCTAAGCACGAAGAGGGAGAGTCGGTGTCATTTGCGGAAAACGCCACCGTCTGCATACAGGGAACAAAACGGAGGGATAGACTGATTCGATACTTAAGCCAACTACACGACAGGGTCATCCAGAAACGTCCTAGCAAGGACTTAGCATTTTAAGAAAAATGATATTAATGCGTGATACCTTCTTCTGAGGAGAAGAAATAAAGTCCTACACCAGCCTTACGAAATTAATAAAATCGATACTGCCTAATTCCAATAAGACAACAAGGTCCCTGCCTTAGTAAAGGGCGTATGTCTGACTTATTGAATATTGGTGAGCTAATCTATTTGTAGTAGTGAGTTGAAGTAGTATTACCATCAAGCATTCAACAACAGCATTTGTATTATCATCATCATCGTCCAGGAATTTAGACATTTCTGATAATAGACAATATTCAAAAATTGACACATCAACAAGCACTAAATGGTGGCTTTAAGGAAATGGTTGGAATGCATGTAGCATTGTAGAGGAAAATTTCAAAACTAACATGCGTCTAGGATTTGCACTTTCTGTGAACTTGCAGACTTCTGTCTTACGTGTTCCTGTGAGGTCGAAAAATCAGCACATTAGGTGTGGAGGACATTTCTTTCTTTTAAAGACTGACAATGTCCACAAGCTACTGTCTACCGCAATTTTCTAAGATGTCTGTACTCAATAAAGGAAATCAACATGACATCAAAATGTAATGGATCATTGTAAAATGTTTGGAGGGAGTACATATTTCCAGGAGGTACAAAATGGAGCACACCTTTTACGCGCCGAATGCGCATGCACTTCTGCACAAAAAATTGTTTTCTTTGCGGCCTCAAATTAATGGCATTATTCCTGGGCGAAGACATTTTGGAGACTATACACTTACAAAGTACATGGAACTCAATCGGTCCTCAGTATATTTTAACGCGAAAGATTTGCATAAATAATAGGAATGACTGAAAACCGATCTGCTGCATTTTGCCGTGTCGGAATACCATTTGAAAAATATCATAAACGCTGGGATAAATATTCTCCCATAAATGCAAAGCCCGTTTGAGATGGGCGGTGGCTGTGGTAGAGAGAGCGCTTGTGTCAGCGTTTTCTGACAGCACAGCACTAGATTCGCTAGCCGTATAGCAACTGCCTCGGCCGTTGCCAGCACACGTTGGCGTAGGCCTTTAGAGAAGCTCGCTGACGTCCGGTTGACAGTCTGAAATGCTTCCTTCAGTTCAGTTCAGTTTATTGAGGGAAATGTAGGTCTTCACATTTGAACTCCCTATTTGTGTACATGCAACTGCAAAATCTCAAAAACTCGAAAAGGTATCATAAAGGGAACAATTAATCGGAAAAGCGTCAGATCTGTACAGACAAACAGTCTCGAATGTTAGTGGTACGAGCAGTTGTAAAGCGGTCGTTTCGAGTGCAGCGAAATAAATGGTATATCCGGTGACAAAAGTTGCAGAGGTGCATGTCAGTAAGCGTATGCGATGCGTTGGGGACAATAAGAAATCCAATTTAAAATGTTACTGAAATATAACAAGTAGTATTATAGCACGGAATTTGTCATGGTTACAGAGATCGGGTGGTAATTTAGTGGACACTGCTGCACACATCCAGTTTCCTCTTAAAAACCTCGACGGAATCAGACATAATGACATCCACAGGCAGGGCATTCCAGGCTTCTAGCACTCTGTTAGAGAAGAAGAACTTTCGGGTGTCCAGTCTGGCCCCTGTCACACGTAGTTTGAATGGATGGCCTCGTAGATTTGTGGTGGTTGCTAACTCGAAGTCCGCCGGTACGAGACTGCAGTCCTGACCGCGTATGATACGGAAGGCTTGTATCAGGTCACCCCGTAACTGCCTGTAACTCACGGGAAAGAGATCAAGGTTAGCCGACCGCGTTGCATATGGTAGTGAACCCTGTCCTGCCACAAGTTTCGTTGCACGCCTTTGAACCCTTTCAAGGATGCTGAGGTCCTTCGCGGTCCAGGGTCTCCAAGCTTGGATAGCAAATTCTAGTTGCGGGCGCACAAACGTTCGGAAGACTTTAGCGAAGCAGTCTTCATTAAAGGCGGAGAAAGCCCGCTTGACAAGGTAGAGGACTGACAGAGCAGACTTGGCTATCTTCGTGCAGTGGAGTGAGGGTTTGAGCGACGTCGTAATCAATACTCCCAAGTCCTTCTGCGAGTCCACTTCCTGCAGTGGTATGCCATTTAGGCAGTAGGCCATATGGTTCGGAGAGCGAGCTCTGCCGACTCGTAGAATATTGCATTTTCTCTCAATGAACGGCAGAAGCCAGTCCTTTAACCATTGTTGGAGTCGGTTTAGGTTCGCCTGCAAATGCTCTTCGTCATCTGCAGTTCGAATGACGCTCCATAGTTTAATGTCATCCGCAAACATGGCGACACCACAATCCAGTTCACTCACGCAATCGTTGACGTAAATAATGAAGAAAAGAGGGCCAAGAACTGAGCCTTGGGGAACACCGCTTTCAACGGCAACCTCCGTCGACTGCTGGCCACCGACATGGACAGTTTGACAACGGTTTAATAGGAAGCTTTGAATCCATTTTAAGAGGTTACCCCTTACGCCTGTTCGGCTCAGTTTGTTCAGGAGTCGCTGATGTGGGACATTATCGAATGCCTTTTTAAAGTCGATATAGACTACATGCAGCGCATTGCCTTCATCAACTGACCGAGTTCAACGTTCCAAACAGTTGGGCAAGTTAGTCACGCAAGACCCGCCACTACGAAACCCATGCTGCGCATCAGATAATAAATTATGCTGCCCTAGGAAGCGCATTAGCTCTCGCTTGATTATTTTCTCCATGAGTTTGCAGCAGATGCAGGTGAGGCTAATTGGCCTGTAATTGTTTGCAGAGGCCTTGCTGCCTCCTTTATGCATTGGTGTGATCCGCGCAGATTTCCAGTCGGCGGGCAAGCAGCCGGCTTCGAAGGAGGCTTGGAAAAGCATGGACAATGGTTTGGCTAGTTCGTTAGCGAGCTCCTTCAGTAACTTAGGCGGTATGTAGTCTGGACCCGGTGGTTTCGACTCATTTAGCGTCATTAGCTCTTTGCAAACCGTCGCTTCATCAAAAGATACAGACTCAATTTTTGGACGCTCATCGAAGTCGTAGTCGGGAGGAGGAAATGCACTTTCACTAGTAAAGATGGATTTGAAAAATTGTGAAAAGTGTTCAGCTTTTTCTGCATCCTCACTAATCTCTACGCCTCCGCTTGCCTTCAGAAGGGGGATTAGATCTCTATTTCGTGTGCTGCTTCTTATGTAGCTGTAGAATAATTTTTGATTTTCCATAGCACGATTCAATAGGTCTTTTTCAAAGTTTTGCCGTGTCCTGAGGGTAAGTCCCTTGACTAAGTTCCTCTGTGTTTTGTATGCGTTTATGGATACAGGAGTGCCATCAGCTGAAAAAAAACGCCGCGGTTGGTGTCTTTGATTCGGAATCGCCGTGAGAGAATAAGTTATACTTGTTCTTGGTTGGCTAACACAATCTTGAGTGGTCGGGACGTAAATGCTCTGATATTTCGATTGAGCGTTTTCCAAGCCTAAAGGCCTTGAGAACCGAAACTTCCTCATTTGGACGCAGAAGTTCGTTGAGTAGGCCTCGAATCGCTGTCTCGCATCGACCAAATGTGCGTAAATGAAACTCGCAATCGACCAGGTCTCACTTCTGTCTAGGCAGGTAGGCAGGTGGTGGACCAGCTGTGCCAGGTGCGTCTGTGCGCATGTTTGTGTTTCCGGTCCCAGCTGATGGTCAGGGTTATGGGTGGCTGAATGAAGGCAAACAAGCCCGAAACAGTGCTGTATCAATCTACCCCCAGACTCTGTCGTATCCGCTCTGCTATCATAGCTTGGCCGACTTCTGCCTGGTAGGTGGTTGCCTGTTCGTGATCCCTATCGCCCATACGAAGCTTGTTTGCTTCAGGAAGCCAATGGATCGGTGTGCGCCCATTCCTGAGTGAACAAATACCGATCTGCCGCGACAGAGAATGGCAGGTGGCGCGGCACTGATGAACTTCGGTTCGATGAAGTGCTTATGACCCATCTGGTAGACCCCAGTGGTGGACCAGCTGCGCCAGGTGCGTCTGTGCGCATGTTTGTGTTTCCGGTCCCAGCTGATGGTCAGGGTTATGGTTGGCTGAATGAAGGCAAACAAGCCCGAAACAGTGCTGTATCAATCTACCCCCCAGACTCTGTCGTATCCGCTCTGCTAGGTAGGCATGTGTTTGCGTACCCGTCTTTACCAGGCATCTTGGTGTACGGCCCCAGTATCCCGCACCACAGGAGCAAGTGACTAATTAAATACACACTGATGTGGCCTACAACGGTAGTCTATTTTTACCTCCCCAAATTAGAAGGGGAGAATTTGTGAAGCACGCGTGTAAATTCGACGTGGGAAATACTCTCCTGAAAGCTGTAGTTAACCCCGTCTGACTAGTTCGCTCGATGAGTCCCCTGGAAAAGTCAGTTTCACGAATACATCTTTCTTTTCTGCAGTCGCTTTGCAGTGCGTTCTCAAATATTTCAGGGGATAAATCCGTCAGGGTAACCGTCCCCGCAAAGTGCCTCCCGCAGTTGTTGACACTCTGCTTCAATATTTTCAGGTAAGCCGATGCGTCTCACTCTTGCCGCCAATCCCTGGACTAAGTTTCGTTTGATGTTTAGGAGAACAAGACTGTGGAAATAACGTTTTGTCCCGTCCAGATTTTCTTTCGGAACACCCTGCTCATGATAGACACATACTCTTGCCTGTGCGAAAGGACATCGAGAAAAGCAGTTTTTTTATCTGCCTCAGACTCTGCAGGGAACATAAGTAAGCACTGTTCAGTGCTGAATGTTTGGACAAGGCCTTCGTTATCGGTGGTACCATCCGCCAGGCAGAAGATATCGACCACGTACAGACCGTAGAAGACTAGTTCATTAGTGGTATTTTCCAATCTGGGTTCCTAGAATTTGGCCATGAAAACACTACAAGGAACGATCAAAACGACGAGCCCATTGTGGCAATATCCATCTGCCTGTATAGTTGACCACTGGGCAGAAACTGGATATTTGTGAGCAACGCGTCGGTAGTTCTTTTGGCGTTTTCATTGCAATGACTAAGGAATGGTTCGTACCATGAATAACATCACAAACATAGTTTATTTCTTCTTACACGGGCGCGTTAGTAAACAGCGATAGAATGTTCAGTCATAAAAATCCTCTGTCCGCCAGCGTTAATACTTTTGATGGCATTAGACTTTCCACAAGCCATTTGACAACGGTGTGATATGGCGATTTCCTAAACTCCTATTCTGGAAGTAGGTAAAACGGCACGCATTATTGACCTCACCAAAATTTCCAACCAAGTGTGTTTGGTACTGGAGATATGCGTGTATACTGCCAATACTTTGAGCTTATATACTTCCTAGTAATGTACAGGGGAAAGGTCAATATGGAAATAAAATAACAATCAATAAAACCCATTTACTTTTCGATTGCACATTGATGTAAGACGTACCTCCTTCAAACTACAGTACCTGTGCTAACTCATGAAATGCCGAGGTCAACATTATAGTGGACAATGTAGTGTATTTTTGGTGTCGTTATTTGTGTTTATTTGGTTGAAATAAGGACGAAAAGACCGTTTTCTGAAGGAAAGTTTGATACGGATCTGTATATTAAATAGAAAACGGGCCGGATTAAGGCGAAATCGGAGGATTCCTGATATTCAAGCAGTTTCCTACGCTATTAAAGCTTTCGGATGGAAATTCTTTGTGTAACCTTATTAATATGTTTAAGAAGATTAATAAAAGGACGACATTTTTTGACAAACTTTCGAACAAAAAGAAAAAATTAAATTTCAATATCAACAAAATCAGGGAAATGCAGATAAATTATTTCTTATTGTGTTCAGAAAATAACGTGCGATTCTTTATCTAAAAAGTCTATTTTACAAATTCGTAAAGTTTTATGTTATGAAGGAATTTGAACTGCAGCGGCGGAAGGCCATGATTAAACCATATTTAAGTAGAAAACTAATTAGAGAACGGCTTTTATTTGCTAAGAATTATATTGAATACAGATCTTCATTTTGGAAGAGCATTTTCTTCTGCGATGAGGTTCTATTTTTAGACAAGCCTACGAAGTCGCTCCAAACTGTCATATGTGGAAAGAACTTCCCAAGAGAACATACTACACCGACGGCAACATTCAAGAACTGTCGGCGGATGATGGTTTGGATGGCGATCAAATTCGGTGAGCGGCCTGTCTGGCGGTCAACATCCGACACCATCAACAGCAAGGTGTTCATTGCAATTGTCAAGGATGCTTTCGGCTACAACGGCATAAGTCGGCGCCGAATGGATACTGTAATTTTGCAGGACAATGCACCTGTCCACCGCTCTAAAGAGGTACGAATTTGATGCCGCTTGCAAACATAATCTAACATTTTAGACAACAACCACGCTCTCCGCAATTGGCCTCCAATCCATTTTCATCCCGGCCAACAGTCCCGACCTTAATCCAATCGAAAATCTTTTTGGAATAGTCAAAAGAAATTGGCACAAAGCTAAGAAGACTCTTTCAATGCAGGAAAAATTGGATTTCATACTCAATAATTACATTTTACAATCCACCATAGATAACCTTGTCATGTCTATGTCGGACAGACTTTCTGCTGTTATTAATTCGAATGGACAATCTACAAAGTACTAATTTTTGTATCTGTTTCTGTCCTTACTTATTTTTGACCTTTTATGCGCCCTCCTCCTTTATACGTCCTCATACGTAGCCTTTATTAACTTGGTTGTAATATAGGCGTTTCTCGAAAATGTGACTTTTGTCGAAAATTATTTATTTTTATCTCAGTAAATAATATTTTCTTAACCAAACTTTGCTTTATTTCTTTGGCACATCGTTTATTTTCCGCTATCAGACTTTGGGAGCCGTAGTGTTTACCGATTTTGCGTTAAAGGCGTTAACCTGTGTTAATTCGTGACATTTCATGAGTTAGCACAGGTACTGTACTTGTCGTTCAGTTGCCTATCTCGAATTCCTAAAACCGTGATTCGTGTCATGCGGCATGTAAGATATATATGGAAAAAGATACCGTTACTATTCTGGCAAACGTGTAAACATGCTGCTTGCCTATTTCACCGATATAATACTCCATACAGATTCTATAATCAGCATGTGTTTTAGTTGTTTTGTGGGAAAATCGTTGTAGTGCATTTACGAAGAATGGAACATAACTTAGGCAACGAGAATACTACAAAATTGTATGTGCATATTAAACTTGCGGTCATTTGATTGTTTGGCGAACGGACTGCAAACTGGGACCCTTAGTTTGATAAAATATCAAAAACTGTATAACTGTAAAAGGCCTGTCTTTATACCTAAACAGGCGGGTGGTTTTAGGTAAAAGGCGCATTCGACGAAGCTATGAAACTCTTTGAGTAAAACGGCAGTACACGAACGGTTCATTTGCACATACGCGGTCTTTAATATGTCATTTAGTATTTTTCATGATCAGGGTTGAAAGTCGTTGTTTGCTGATAGAAGCGAATAGGTGAGTTCCAGGTAGCAGTTCAGAAGATGAAGATGCGATCACTGGAACAAGAAATTTATTTGCCTGACGTTTCGGATTCTCAATGGAATCCATCATCAGAGACATTCGCAGATAAAGGTGATGGTGGCATCAGGAGTGCAGTATTTATAGCACATGGCTGCTGTGGGACCGTATGCGCACTGCAATTAACAGTTCTCACAATCACCGCTGGGGCCGTAATTGATGCGGTGGTGGCTTGTGGGTCCGAGTCCGAGTCGTTAATTGCCACGATTTCGTCATCCGTGCTGGATGCTGGTGTGACGATTGCTCAGCAAACTGGCTCACTGTCATTGTGATAATTGCTCGCCCGCGCCCTCCCCACGTGACTGATTCTCCTGCCCAGGGAAAATCGCAGCACGGAATATGGTACCGGGAGGTCATTGTGCTTGTTGATAGATTTCGGGCCTGAGAACCATGACTCGAGTAGCTCGCGGCTCACGCGGTTGTCACCCCTTGCGAGGATTTCGGCCTCTTGAAACTTGAAATATGGCCGGGTCCCGTCGCGCGTGCCGCCACTTGAGAGTTAGCGTCTCCCCGCCTCACTGCTGCTGCGTGCTCGGCAATTCGCGTACGGAGTAATCTCGCAGTTTCTCCGAGCCGCGAGCTGCTCGAGTCATGGTTCTCAGGCCCGCAATCCATCAACAAGCACAATGACCTCCCGGTACCATATTCCGTGCTGCGATTTTCCCTGGGCAGGAGAATCAGTCACGTGGGGAGGGCGCGGGCGAGCAATTATCACAGTGACAGTGAGCCAGTTTGCCGAGCAATCGTCACACCAGCATCCAGCACGGATGACGAAATCGTGGCAATTAACGACTCGGACTCGGACCCACAAGCCACCACCGCATCAATTACGACCCCAGCGGTGATTGTGAGAACTGTTAATTGCAGTGCGCATACGGTCCCACAGCAGCCATGTGCTATAAATACTGCACTCCTGATGCCACCATCACCTTTATCTGCGAATGTCTCTGATGATGGATTCCATTGAGAATCCGAAACGTCAGGCAAATAAATGTCTTGTTCCAGTGATCGCATCTTCATCTTCTGAAGTCGTTGTTTTTCATAGTGCATGATTTTATCTCTCAAGAATATTTTCTCAAAGGACGGATTGACTCTCAAATCGTAGCGATGAACGTGCTGGATTATCTGGCTTAGTTGCGACCGGTTCAGGTAGCTGCAGTTTGCCTGTCACTGTACATTCTGATCAAAATCGCGAAACTATAAAGTTAGTCATTTTTCTAACTGCTAGTATCCTTGAAAGTTGCAGTCGTATTTGCAATCATCAAATGGTGGAATTTAGGATACGGAGGAGCAGATTTCTATGAGCTGACTTGTTGTGTCGGGCACACCTGTCAACACACCTGTCAAATCGCGTGACCAATGATCCTACGACAGTTTGACTGATCGCCTCGTTGGTTACTTAAGCTGCAGTAGTATATTAATTGAAAAATCATGTTGGTGTGACAAGAGAATGAAACTTCTGCTCGTACTGCCTTTTTTGCTTCATTGTGCAGAGTCGTGCTTTCTTCTAAACAGTAATCCGCACTTCACATTTACATATTTATCAATCCATTAAAAATATAGCAGAAAAGAATTTAAGTATTATATAAATCCGTACATTTATCTTACAAAACCATGCGTCCATTAAAAACTGATCGAGTAATTAGCGTTTTAGTATCAGACACAAACTCTAAAAATATCTGTTATTTATCTTTTTGACAATTCATCAAACTGTTCTATTCCCAGAGATACCCGAATGTCCGAGAAATGGCTACGATATTATCCTAGATGACGTCGCGGAGTATTTGGCATACCAGACTTATCGTGCAGGCTTTGAAAAAAACATTTTCCTACAAGCCAATTCGCGCTTAAAACTAAAAGTGCTCACAGACTGCACATCCCTACATTTCAAATGCACCTTTCTACGAGACGTAGCGCCCGCCAACTACCTACAGTACACATGCCGATCATCATTTCTTAAAGCCGAATTACATATTGAAAAGCAAGTAAAATAATAAGCAAGGAGTGTTTTAACATTATATTTTCTCTTAATTGTACTTGGTATAACACACACGCATTATTATAATCGAATTGCTTTTTTATATTAGGAACTACTATCGCAAATGTTTACTAACTTGTGGAGTACAGTCGGATATTTGTTTTTCAGTCTACCTGACATGAAATTAGAGGTGACTCTTGATATGACGTATTGGGGAAAGGAAAACGACACGCCAAATAAGATACGACTGTCTTCCCTGCAATTGTTCAGTTCATCAACAAACGCTACTGTACGTGCTTATAAAGGCGTAGATCCCATTTTATTAGGATTCCTTAAGATGCATTCCAATGACTTTTATTTGGTTCTGAAAAGGGGTCTGTTAGATGCTCACTACAAAGAATGTCTTCAATAACTTCGAGCGTGGTGACGCAGTCCAAGGTACGATGCCGAATGCTTTGCAATAAAGATATACGAAAACATTGTTCATTTTCAAACTTGACTTCTGCATGTTTCGCATTTAAAGCAGGTATTCCATATCCATTACGTTTTATACGTTGGCAAGTCTGTTGCCCAAACGATACTGATATGAAATTGATCTTTATGCATGAGTCATTTAGCCGTCTAAGGGGGAGCCTCTTAAAACGTAATGGCCGGGGCTCTTGGGAACTTGTATACTAGACAGCCACTAAAAACCGGAAGCGCTGTTTAGGCGTTCAAATGCTAGAACTCAGTACGCAGCAAATTACCCATGGATTATTTGCGGACCCATATTCGGCGTGCTCCCCTAATTTAAAATTCGATTGGAAATAGAGTTAACAGTAAGAACTGTTCGTAAACACCAAAACATTGATCTGTGTTAAGGGGGCGAATATAATTCCGTGGTTTTGAAACAGGGTGGTAGGCACCCTTTTGTTTTACCATCTTTTGTACACATATAACAGCTAGTTAAACTGTACGTGGCTTCGACAAATTCTCGCTGCGCTAGTACATTTATATGGATACGATTTAAGTGCAAAGCATGTGATTATATTAGTATATCCATACTGGTGCGATGTGATAATAACTGGAGGGACGTGGGTTACAGTTTGTGATTGTTAAGATGGAAGTAGGGGGAGCTTTACGGAGTGCATGCAGTTAATCCACATTTGACATCGATAGAAAAAGAACTTCCATGTGACCCCCATGTTCGCCTAAGACTGACGTTTTTACCTTCATGGCCTTTGCCTCTGCTTTTGCTAACACATTTTGGCACTGTTATGGGATCTTACAAATCGGACCTAGTCTTCTACAGAGATGATTACACGTTTGGTATTGTAAAAGAATACTGAAACCCCTCCCATCATGTTTGAAAAAAGGCAAAATTTAAAGCGTATATAGCACTATACTCGCACGTAGTTTTCATCTCGCAAATTGTGCCGATCACAACAAATAATACTGTGTGATTTGGAAGGTCCCCGCGAACTACCACTAGGTCGCTGGGTGAAAGTATTCAAGCAAATGGCCAAATGCTCCAGAGAGTCGCCTTGTCCCCGCAGAATAAGACGGTGCAAGTTCGTTAGCTACCATCGTCAGGGCTCTGTTAACCTCATACACTCTTGTATTCTCTACCACATTTTCCGATTACCACCAACCTATATGAACCTGCCGACTCCGATCGACCACAAATGGTATAAATGTGAGAAGGTGACTTCCGTTTGTTGCTGAAGCAAGGATTTTTAAGTGTCCCATCGACAAAATGTCATCAGTAATTGCCGACACTACAAATACAGGCCATTTTTGAAGAAGATGGAAGCGTGAGTTGTGTTTTAACATTCTCAATTTGGAATCGCTCTTTCAACAGAGTATGTTACATACAAAATGTTGTTTATACGAGTCGTAATAATTCAAATGTTAGTCGTTGTGTTGGTGAACATTAGGTTGATACCCGACTCTAATCTGTGGCCAGGCTACCGACCCGTAGCAGTCGCATCGATCTCTTGCTGAACTAAAATATTTTCTGTGTATGTGTGTGTCCGCACGCGTGGTAATATTCTTCAATGTTTCGTTCATCCTGTAATGCCTAGAAATTAATACTCAGAGAAGGAACTGGAATTTTTCAGATTGCGCAGGCTAACCGGTGCCATCTTCCACACAAATAAGGCTGTAGAGAATTTGGAATCCATAGTAACATGCCATGCCCCATTAAAAGGTATACACAACTCATCCCACCAAAAAGAAGAAGACTGGGAAACGCATTTTGAACAAATGATGGGGAACCACACAATTTTTACAGTGACTGACCAATCTCATGAAATGTTGGCTGAAATTCTGAAATGCATTTTCGATTAGGAAGGACTATTTAGGTGCGGTTGTAATAATAACTATTGTGCACCTACATCCCGTAATATTTCGGACTCGGCTGGATGTCAGCCCTTGAATATACTGCTTTCAATCTCCTGTAGCAACCTTACTCGGTAAAAAATGACTACTTATGTAGCATGCATTTGTTCCATTGATTTTTAATGATCTTGAAAATTTAAATATATTTTACAGAAACGACGTACAAATATATTCTTTCTTTCAGTCAATAAATAGAAAATCACGTATTTTTCATATTTTACATATTTTCATATTTTTCATATATTTACAGAAGGATTATAATTAGGTTTTAAAGAACTTTCTAATTATGATATTTTTTGTGACCGCCCAATGCCCATTCACACAGCATCGTACCTGGACGTTTACCACAGCTCCTCATGAAATGTACAACATAGTCCGCATCCATTACAAAATTTTATGAACTCTGTAGGATATAATTTTAAAGACATAGAAAAATATATTATTTTCTTTACGCGGACCGCATGCACATTGTAGAATTAAATCACTAAGCGCTAATGCATAGAATGATCAAACTCCAAATTATTCGCAATTAGAAAACTTTTTTAAAACCCAATTATACTCCTTCCTTGAATATAAAATATAAAGAAGACTTGATTCTCTATTTATTGACTGAAAGAAAGCATATATTTGTTCGTGGTTTCTGTAAAAGATACTTAAATTTGCAAGACCATCAAAAATCAATGGAAAAAATGCATGCTACATAAGCAGTCATTTTTTACTGAGAACGTTTTCTACAGGAGGTTGAAAAGCAGTATATTCAAAGGCTGACATCCTGCCAACTCCGAAATATTTTAGGATTTATGTGCAAGTTAGTTAATATTACAACCGCGTCCAAATAACCCCTCGTAATCAAAAATGCATTTCAGAATTTCAGCCAACATTTCATGAGATCAGTCACCCACTGTAATAGAGGCAATGAGATGATTAGTAGGAAGAAATTGTGAAAAAGACACGACCGTTGGGACAAGAGTTTTCCTCGCCAGATGTTTCAGATTCCTGCTCGAACCCATCATCTGAGACAGTTTCAAATATGAATAGCCCATCCCCAATAGGCTGCAATATCGACGGTGTTTTTTCGTCGACCTTAATTCTTCCTTCTATCCTCGGAAATGTTCTAAAGTAAGGAGTAGCTTAACTACGCAAGAAAACTGATTAAATACCCAGACAGCATTGAATTTGACCAAAAATGCGTTAGCATGTTAGACTGACGGCGTTGTAGGGTAAACTGTAGGTCAGGTCAATAGAGGACTGGCCACTGTTTAAAAATGCAAACATGAATGACTTTTGTGAACTTTTACGGATCTTGGTCGGCATGTCTCTCAGGTTGCTATAGACTGCTTGAAAGTGGCACTGCACCTTAACACGAATTCTTTCCAGGACATTGAACGGTCTGAAGCGCAGAGATGAGGATGCAGAGGACGTAAAACACTCCATAATTGATATTATCAAAAAGTAACTTGGTAGGAGACTTGAATGGCTATTTAATAATCTCGAAGGCCCTCCGATTTATATTGCGATCTAGACACTTTCATTGAGTAAACAAGTTGAAAATATCATTGACTACCTATCGAGAATAAGAAAACATATTTTCAGTATTTACTCGGTGTGCGCATTAAAGCATTGAAAGCAGGCTACAGTTGTGTTTCTTTTAGCAAAGTGGGATTTTATGCGCCGGGAAACAGCCTATGCAAAGCAGCGATCCCGGTGTGACGTTAGAAACATGATAGCGCGCATTAAAACCTCATATAAGGAAACTTTCTAATTTAGGAGTTCTTTTAGAATTCAATTCAGACTCTTGCTTAATATGTCGCAAACAGTTTGGTACAAAGACGTGCAACAAGACAGTATAAATAAAAGGCATGAACACACCTCTGCGTAATGATTACTAATCGGGTACTGATTCAAATCTAGGCTAATCGCCGCAGTTCATAAATTGTTAACCGAAAGTCTAAATGTGTTTCCATTGGCCGATGCAGACGACACCCGCCAAATATCGTCAATCTAAAATCGTTTTGGACAACCTTCATACATAACAGAACTCTACATGTGCTGGCATTCCAGGCTAGATGTAGCACCATCTGATGCATGCGCGATTTGGATGGTTCAATGAGGATCCTTCATCAGAAAGTCGTAGACAGTGCGCATCTGGTGATAAGAGCCTTGACACTGCCGAATTCGTCAATAGGAAAGGGGCTGAAGGCACTGCAGCAGGATACTACGAATAGAAGGGAACCTAAACTAGATGTTTCCATTCTAGAGTATGATTCTAACATGCAGAATGTTATTCCTGTAAACGTTGTACTCATCATGTAAAATTCATATCATGACTTGACGACAACCCATGTTCAAAGCTGAAACCGAAGTAAATAAATGTGCTCTCGTTGATCGACTCCAATCAATAACTGTTTAGTCGTTTAATAGTGTGCAAAAATAGGAGTATACAGGAAACTATGATTGTAGTTTGTATAGATATTCGCACTAAAATCTCGAACAGCCTGAAGTAAAATAAACGGATTGGGACTGCAAAATCAGTCGACATGCCCAACATTAAACCCAATATCCACTCCAGTAATGTTTGTTTCGTTTACTCCAATAAGTGTCAGGGGTTATCGCGCACGTCAACGTATTTTTGGCTTACATATACACATGCTGGTCTATGTTCACATTGTCTTGTTTATTTTCCGGGAAAAGTTAAGGCGGGAACCTAGAGTAAATCCTTCGGATCAGACCTTGTCAAGCACGGTACCAAAATCCTATTTAAATATCTGAGCTGAAATCCAGCAGCTACAGCGAAATAACTCGTAATATTTACAAAATATCAACAGGCAGCCATTTCACATTCATTACAATTTATGAGGCATAATAAGATGTTACATTTCCCTTACACCGAAAGCAAGGAGACTGTAAATTGCAAGCCCTAGATGAGGATGTAATAGCACTTTGGGCTCTAAGTTACTCAGGAATTGTAAGAATATAAAATTCACATATACCGTTTCTTAGAGTACACATTTGGAAAAAAAGGTAGGGTATGCTAACAAATCAGTGTAAGAAAACATGTTTTTGCGCATGATTCCCACCAGATATACTCGAATTTATAAAAGCACCAAAATCGATGAAAAGACCTAGACTATTTAAGTAGTCATTCTTACCTGAATCGGTTTCCACTGGCAGCCTATATAAAGCGCATTCGAAAGCCAGCATCCTGACGCGAAGAAATATCTCTGGCTTATGTTATTCGGTAAGGCATATGACGATCCTTCCTAATTGAAAAAACACATATCAAAATTTCGACCAACGTTTCACGAGACTGGTCACTGACTACAATTCCTTCAGTCGCAAAGGATGTCTGGCGAAAGTAAAATATTGGATCGATAAAACCATGTTAAATGTTGAAGTAGAGGATTCGTTTATTTAGTCTTTTTTCCGAAATCACGCTGTTTCCTCTCACTGGTAGTTACTCATGACAATATGTGGACGGCCCCTTCTGAAATCCTTCTTTAAGCAGCGCAAACAATTCTCTGGCGCTCATTTTTATCAGCTCCAGTAAGACAGTGTGAACAGATTTGTCAGAGCAGATTGAAGCATTAGTGCATGCCATGCATTACTCAAGGGAAGACAGTCGAATCAAATTGGCTGACAGTTGCCTTTTTTCCAGTAGGTTATATCAACAGTCGCGTTTAATGCTAAGCCCTCCAGTTTAAACGCAAAATATTGCATGAAACGATGGATTTCCCAAATGATTCCTTCTTCGCATTCCATAATAAAAATTATTATGAATTTTGTAGAAATTTCCACAGAACTAAGCACAACGATGGCCCGTACACCAGCACAGAGCACTCCGCGCAAAGAGTGCTGTTATATTTAGCAATTATTATTCCACCCTCTTCCTACCTGCTTTATTATCCGAAGTTGTGTGTCAGGAATCGGAGTAATACATGTGTACTGCAAGTATCCTGATAAGGATACTTCTCGTAAAAACGTGCATTTAAAGAAGAATAACGTCTCTTTCATAATCGCTTTGAGATTCCAACTCCAGTCCTCCTGTTTTACCAAGTTGCCAAGGCCGAAGTGGTCGGCTTGTCGCACCACGTACTCAGCAACAACACTAAGGATGATTTCATAGTCAATTCGTGGACACATGGGTCTTTCTGTAAACAAAAGCGTTTGCGGAGTTACTTTTGGTTGTAAGTAAGTCGCAAGGCCGCGTTTGCGTAGATTTGGCCCCCGATACCGGGTCGCGTGTTATTTGCGCAGGACTGACCCGGGGGGGGGAGCAGTATACGGCGCACGTTATCAGACTCGGCACCCACAACAAGTGGTGGCACACCTCGACGTGGACTCGCGCCGCGCCAATCCTCTGATCCAGACCCGACCTCCGGTGTTTTCGACTTTATTTTGACATCGTGCACACGAGAGTGAGAAAGGGAGTGCGACAGATGGTACGCAAGCCCGTCACTATTATAATTCACGCGCAAGCCACCTTCCCTGCGCTCACTCTGCCGTCGTCGGTATCGTTGGCAACAACGAGCAAACGATGACAGCCGCTCATATGATAGTTTTATGGCAATCTTTATTCAGCAGTATGTACCAGAAAATTTGCAATGTTTAGCTACCAGAATGGATGTTTTGTAGACATTTTGGTGTAAGCTACGCAAATGCCCCATACTAAAGACCAAGAGTAAAACAATGAACGATGAGCCGTTTAAGATCTTGAAAGGATTTCTAGGTTGGACGGGACTATGGCACAGTCAAAGAAGACGTATTGATGGGATCAAACGTTGGGGATTTTAACAGGTGACTCGGTCCAAACTAGACCTCTGTAAACTTATAACGGAAATAACATTATTAAGAAGATGTTCTAAGAACGAAAACAAGCGATTTCTTGGGATGTGCCGTTGTTCCGTCCACACGAGTTTGGCTTCACTCTTCGAAGAGTTGTTTATATGGGCAAAAAACAATAGGTTTCATAAACGGGAAGATTACTACTTCGAAAAAGCAGCATCCTGAAAAATTAAGTAAAAAACCAGCCGCAATCTGTAACCGCATCTTTTTTCAGGTATGTGCAAAATATATGTGGTTAGGACAACCAACTAGATGCGAAGATAGACCGTCTCACTATCATTAGTCAAGTGTTAACAGGCTACACTGCATACAAATGTGTCCAGGCCAAAAAGTAAGCTGTTGGGAGCATAGTTTAAGGGGATTATAACATAATTGAGGGATATTTAGGTCTCTCTACTTTGTAACGGACAGGTTTTTTAAACAGCGGTTTTCTCCTCGGCACAGGCACACCCGACATGTCATTACTATGCATACAAATCTATCTATGTGTGCCCAAACCGAAAGTCAAGCCGCATGAAGCATAGTTTTTATATACCTGCTACGCATTTGAATGCTATTAAGGTCTCTCCGTTTTGTAATCGACAATTGTTATAAACAGCCTTTTGCCTTTCGACCTCTTCTTAAGAAATACTCGTCACAAGCGCTGGGCGGTCGTTACTTCACCGAACCATCGTTGAGTATCATTATCGGGTTACTCATTTTTCTATCCATCGAACCCGTCGTTTTGTATATCTCTTTCTACACTTTTACCGAGTTAAATATTGCAGTTTAGCTTAAAATTTTTTCCTCGTGACTTTTCTTATGTCTCTATAGCGCCTACCATTACGCTCTATTCTGTTTCAGGAGTAATGCATTGTACGCTTTTCATACGTTTGAGAATAGGTATTTCATAGGTGTTTTGGCAGATTTCGAATACTTCATATTGACCCAACTGTGAAACACTCGGCGCCTCGGTGGGATTCGAACTCACTAAAGCCTTCACCTTATGGTCGTGGGTTCGAATCCCACAGAGGCGCCGAGTCTTCCACAGTTGCGTTAATATCAATAGATATTTTTGCGATCAGCATTTCGATCGAATCTTATTTCGTAGCCTTAGCCGCAATAGACAAGCGGCAGCCGCCTGTCATAAGGGACAAGTGGTAATAGGGGATTAGGGTTATGCGTTCGTGTTAACACTAACCCCTAGGCCAAACCCTTGATCATAGCCCCTAACCCCTGACCCCTAACTCCAGCCCCTCACCCTCGTCATGTCTGAACTCCACAGATCCCCGCTGACTCATATTGCGAACTTACCCGACTCTTAGAAGAGGCCACCTTAATGACACCCCCTGTCAAACCTCAACCGACTTTCCAAACCTCTGATCAATGTAAGCCTCGTACTGCCTTGCCCCGTCTGACAACTACAGCTTGTAGTGGCCTTAAGCTTGTCGCCTATTGCAATGCTGCGTCTCTCGTGAGTACGTGCACGTGCGCACCATCACCAATCAGGTTCTTCGCCAATTACGTTTGCCCAAACCAACCAATCATCTTCAAGGTCGACTCAAACGAGCTCTCGCTCAAGCCGCTGTGACGAATTCCTTACCATCACTCGGAGCGCCGCTATCTCGTCGTCGCCGGAAGCATTTTTTTGCCCGGCTTCCAACCTATTCCAACTGGTTGTCCATTATTTCTCAATGGAATACATTATCCTCTCAACTGTCATCCAGCGCCTTCTCGTTTTATTGGAGACCAGGTCTGCAGTTTGAAGAAGTTAAGTTCTGCCAATGGGTTTAGCTGCCGCGACAAGCCCAGTAGTGGTCAGATAATAAAATCAATTGCGATTAACTATTTTGTATTTTTCATAGCAATTTCCTTGCTAACTTTCTTTAGTCAACGCACTTAGGGGGCCTCCAAAAGCAAATAGAGTGTCCTGGCAAGATGCGTTACGGTCTATCCACCTATGCACACACACTTTCTCGAAGATGCACGTAATTACCACACTTACAGGAAAGTTTATATCTTAGTATCAGACTAATAAGCTCTAAACCTCTATACACCTGCGGTAGGTTGCCATCAGAAAGAATTACTTGTTCGAAGCCTCATGCCTCCTGCATGGACGTTATGTATTACTGGAGAAATTAAATGGCATGCAGATAAACCGTTTAAAGTTGTAGCTGCCGCTCCAGTCCCCCTTTTCTCCGGTTCTGTTTTGTCGATCGATTGCCGCGACAATTGTTGACACACGACCACCCCCGCTGGCTAGAACTGCGGTTCCTCCTATACAGCTTCAGGGACTACCGGCTGCCCTCACAAAATTTATTCACCTCACGCACCTCGGACGGTTTGGTTTGATACCCGTGAGTCCTTGTTAGTATGCGCTCCCCTATTTCTCCCCTAATCCGTCAAATCACATGAGCAACACCCAGCCAGCCACCCGCTTCTGCTGGTAGAGACATGCACTCCTGCGTAAACAACACACCGCGACTGACGCTGTCCGTGAATGTTCGCTTAAATCTGCCACAAGCAAACAGCCAACTGACGGCAACCTGCCACGTGTCCAGCATAAACCAGCTCTCACAGCTACGTGACTTCTGACATAACACGGAACGGAATTATTGTGTGTGGTTCGAGTTGCTCTCACATCCTTGACGGCCACAAAGTAAACACTGAAATAATCCATGTAAATATTGGGTGCTAACTGGCCATATGTCGCTGTCCATGAAATAGGAAGTTGATTTATTCGTCTTGGTGCACGGACACCCGAGGTTTCTGTGTCCAACAGTTTCCTCAAACGGAACAATCTAGTTCAGTGTTATGTATAGTTAACTTTGCGACATTAAATTTTCATTGAACGATTACAGACGGGACTCTGTCCCGATATCGGTTTAAAGCCAGCAGTTAGCTGGGTTAATTCTGTCCACGCTGAATATGAGTGTGGTTAAGCAAACTACATTAAGAAAATCAGAATACTTAAGTTCGTTGAGGATTCGCATGCTTCCGCTTCCAAAATTACTCAGTAGTCGGTTAGGTCAGGATATATTTTTGGAAATAAACTTGCCATTCATAGAAGAACCGAATGCACAATCGCAGCTTGTAGTTTCATGCTTCGATCAAACAAACGCAGATTATTGTTTTAAACGTATTTTGCGTTTAGGGACTAACAAAATGTGTGGACTTATTCACCCATGAAAATTGGGCACACGTTGATAAGACCCCCTACATACGTGTCAGCGATTGTTTATCTGTGTACGAAGAACTACGTCCGATCGTCTAGAAGGCAGATTTGATCGACGAACCGTGAACACGATGAAATTATTTCTGCAAACACGATTTATAATCAAGTTCTTAATATCGCTTTCAGTCAAGTATTAAAGCAACAGGCAATTGATCATGTTATAATTTTGTTATGTGTCGTCGGCTAGCGGATGGTGGAGCCGTTATATGCTATACAGGTTTTTGAATGTTGGCCGGACCAATTCGCTTACTAACTGTCCCTGCTATTTTTGCGAATAGATACCATAGGCCGCGTGGTGTCATCAGTCACTTTTGAACCGAGCGGTTCCGGTCGCGCTAACCTGCAGCCGCTCCACTGATATCCACCCGGTCACACGTGCGTCCACAAAGTCGAAGCGCCAATGCGTTACATGAACCCATCCCCCCCTAGCATCCAGAAATTGGGCAGAAATCCCACCTGGTCCAGGGTGGAACCTGGGCACTAGAGTAACGCTAAAATTGTCGCTTACACTGCGCCATTGACATAAATGATAAAGCAACCGAAAGACGCTGTGTAAATGACTACCGCGATAAGTCTCCTGCTGTCAAATCACCTCCAGCCAATCGCGCAAAGAGTCTGATAACTTTATTGGATGTTAAATACGAGGACGAAATTTGTTTTAGACTTCTTCAGAAAATCTTCGAGATGGAGAAGGATATAAGGAATCTACGAGTTTGTTATGCCCCGCCTGGTACTTGAAATCCTGTGGAGCGTATGCGCACTGGACCCTTGTCCCTAATTCCAACGCGGCAGAGAAGGAGAACGCGACCGGCCACGAAAATGAGTATTAGGAAATTGCAAGTCAAAATTAATTGGAAGTAACGCATATTTATAACGCCCTACTGTGCTTCGCCGGAGTTCGGTCCAATGCCCTTCGGGAAGAACATTCGAGACGAGCCGGTCGATAATTCGAATATGCTGACCGATCAGGCCCGAGAGGAAAGGCCAATGGAGAGGCGCCACGATTAAGATGACAACGCAGTAGAGAAAACGCACGTGGCCTCCCGTGATTGGCTGGCCCCTGTTTTTGGGAGTGTAGGCACTCCCAACACCTCCCCTCCAAGTAGATCAGTACCGCTTCTGGCGTGGGTTGACCTGCACCAGCCGTGTTGATCGGCGCACGCGGTTGGGCCTGCGTCTTAGTCGTGGTTTAATGCCTGGAGATACGGTAGTGGTAACTGATACCGAAGGTGGTATATCCGAAGGGGGCGCAGCAGTGGGTTCGGGAACCGACCGATCTGCCGGAATGGCGAAGGTATCCAGTAGGATGTCAAGGGAGAGTGACGACACCGACTCGAGCCCATTTGTGTTACTGCAGTGTCGCCGTCGGATCTGGTTGTGGTGGCGAACCCAGATGTCATCACCAACGTCGACGTCAAACAACATACTGCCTCTGTGCGCTACTACGGTGGCTTGAATCCAGTCTGGGAACCCCGCTCGATAATCAAGAACGAAGACAGGTGATCCGATGGAGAGCATGCTGCGAGAGACTTGAGAAGTCTGCGCGGGCTGCGCGCCGCTAGGGACGAGTGCATGAAATGTCTGCAGTTTTCGGCCCATCAACGCTTCGGCAGGAGAAACGCCACCAGGGGACGCCGGGTTCGGTGTTGTCCTGTAGGAAAACAGGAACGCCTGGACTATCTCGTTCGTGGTCCCCTCCCCACGAGCTTTCAAAAGGGCTCTCTTAAAAGTGTCGACAAAACGCTCCGCCTGACCGTAAGACTGAGGATGGTAGGGCGGAGAGCGAAGACGCTGGATGTTGTGCTGGCGGCAGAAATCTTAAAACGTCGGCGAGGCAAACTGAGAGCCATTATCTGAAACCAGGGCTTCTGGTAAGCCATGCTGGCTAAAGATGCGTCGTAGGAAGGCGATAGTGGCAGATGCAGTTGCTGGATTCAGCGGAGCAATCTCGGGCCACTTCGAGTAGGCGTCAACCAAGATTAGGTAGGAGACTCCGTTAAGTGGGCCAGCGAAGTCGATGTGCACGCGGGACAAAGGCCTCTCCGGTGGTTCCCAGTGTGCTGGCGGTTGACGAGGCGGCATCTTGGCAGCTTGCTGACATCGAGAAGAGCGTCGAACCACGTCGTCGATGTCGCCGTCGATACCCAGCCAGTAGGCAAAACTGCGAGCAATTGACTTCATTCGGCTGCTACCAGGATGAGCGGCATGGAACTGGCGTAGTACAGTGGGTCGGAGGGAAGATGGGATCACCACACGGTCCGCAAACATAAGGCAGGAGTAAACCACAGATAACGATGCTCGGCGGAGGAAGAGCTGACGAAGATCACCCGCGAGAGCAGTGGTTGGCCAGCAGGTCTGCACGTAGGTGAGGGCCTGACGGAGGACAGGATCCTGTTCAGTAGCATGTCGGATGTCCGCGGCAGTGACAGGGCGACCTCGTATGGCGTCTGATAACTGACGGCGCACATCGTCCTCAATCGAAATAACGGCAATCACGGTATCTTCCTCCGGTTCCTGCTGATTACTGATGAGGCGAGAGAGGGCGTCAGTCTGACCAAAGTCTGTAGTACGACAGTAGCGAATGTCAAAATCGTAGCCAAGATAGGATGGTTGCCCATCGCCGAAGTCGGCTGGCTGAGTAGCCGGGAATGCCCTTCCTCGAACCGAAGATTGACAACAATGGTTTGTGATCCGTCAACAACGTGAAGTGGCGACCGTACAACAGTTTGTGAAATTTCTTGACGGCAAACACGAGGGCTAGAGCTTCTTTCTCTATTTGCCCATAGTTCTTCTATGCAGGGGTTAGCGTGCGAGATGCATGCACGATCGCCTTTTCAGACCCATCAGGAAAAGTATGTGAGATGACGGCATTAACTCCGTGGTTGGAAGCATCTGCAGCTACAACGATCGACAGCGTCGGGTCGTAGTGCGTGAGCAGCAGATCTGAACTCATCATCGACTTTAGCTTGGCGAAGGCCTTTTCACAGTCGGGGGACCAGCACCAAGGAGCATCTTTCTGCAACAGACGGGTGAGCGGGGCCCGTACGTCATGCAGCGATGGTAGGAAGGCGCTATAGTAACTGATCAGGCCAAGGAACAAACGAAGTTGCGATACATTCTTGGGTGCAGGCATCCGTTGGAGGGCCCGAATGTTTTCAGGATCTGGATGGCGACCAGTGACGTCAAAAACGAATCCAAGGTACTTGATGGAGTCGAGGAAGAATTGGCACTCGTCGGCTCGTAGGCGAAAGCCATATTCCTGCACGCGTTCGAGTACTGCGCACACTCGGTCTTGCACCTCGGCAGGGGAGCTACCCACGATGATGATGTCGTCCAGGTACCCAGCTGTGCCAGGGATGCCGGAGAGCATTGCGTTCATCGTTTGTTGGAATAGGGCCGGGGCGGTCTTGACACCAAAGGGCAGCCTGGTGAATTGGAACAGACCGCAGTGGGTACTGATGGTCAAAAATTCGCGCGACTCTGGGGCGACCTCGATCTGCAGATACGCATCAGCGAGACCCAACTTGGCGAAGCAAGTGCCACCATTCAGCAGGGTGAAAAGATCAGTTGGAACCGGTAGTGGATAGCAGTTCGGCGTCAGTGCGGCATTGAGACCGGTGGAGAAGTCAGCACAAATGCGAATCGAGCCATTGGGCTTCTTAACCACAACGATTGGAGCGACCCAGGCGTAGTAGGGTACAGGAACCAGAACTCCCAGTTCCTCTAGACGCTTCAGTTCAGCCTCGACAAGTGGTAGGGCTGCATATGGGACTGGTCGCTTTGGACGGAAGACTGGTTGACTTCCAGGAGACAGATGTAGCACGGCTTGAGTGTATGTGCAACGGCCTAGGCCGTCTTGGAACACTGGTGCAAACCGTTGGAGAATGTCTTTGGCGGGGTCTGCAAGCACAGCAGGAATCTGCACCTGACTGCAAACGACGCTGATCGGCATATCGGCCAAACCGAGTTGTTCAATCCAGTCAAGACCAAGAAGATTGAGGTCAGACTTGGTGATGTAGCAGATCGCAGTGATGCTGGTACCGCGGAACGACACACAGCATTGCAGTTGCACAATTAGCTGTACAAGACCACCGCACGCGCTTGTGGCGGACTGGGAAGTCTGCTGCATCGTTGGGCTGCCAAGGGACTGCCAGAGTCTCTCAGAGATGATGGTGATATCTGAGGCAGTGTGCAACTGTAGGCGAACTGCATGGCCATTGAGCAAAACGTCAAAAATGTTTCTACGACCAGACGCATTGAGCTGGAACGCGGCCAAGTGACTCAGGAAATTACCGACGGATTGGATTTTGGACTTGCATTTTGGCCGGAAACGGTGCCCGGAAGTAGAAATGGCGGGGACTGGCTTGCATCCAGAAGCTGATGTTGATTTGCAGAACCCATCACGGTGTCCCACCTGATTACAGCTTTGGCAGCGATGCTGGCGGAATGTGCAATCCCGGTGGAAATGCCACGCGCCACAGTGCCGCTAGGGGGATGGCGGAGATCTCGCCTTGGATACTTTCTTGGCCGCGATTTGGTCGATGTGACCGAATGGACTGTGAAAGAGGAGGCAGGGTTCTGAATCATTGCAGAGTCGTGCTTGAGATTGATCAGCGTTTGGCACTCTGCTGCCAGCTCTTGAAGTGTGATAGAGTTGCTCTGCTGCACTTTAGACAGGAGACGTGTCCGGATATCAGTATCCTTGGGGGACTGGAGGCCGCAGATAAATATAAGGCATTTAAACTGGTCTTCCGTAAGAGAACCGAGTTGAAAACGCCCACACTCACGATTGACGATGCCCGCATACGTGATAAAATAATCGAAATCGCGTTTGCGCAGCTGCAGGCAATGAAATCAAGTGTCGAAAAGGGATGATTGATCACCAAAAATCAGCGACGTCTTAACCGTGTCCTTGGAAGCGACTTCTCGGGGATTCTTGGGGAGGATGAAGTTTGCATAACGCTCGTGTTCAGCCGGACCCAGTTTGCGAAGTATAATTCGAACCTTCTATTCATCGTCCTGGGCAGACAGCTCGACAGAGAACACGTCCTCGTATCGTTTGTACCAGGAATCGAAGGTGATATTGGCCTGCGGATCATACAAGAATTCAGTGATGCTGCTGGCAATGTGATCGACAGAATGCAAACCACCAGCCGCGCTTGATTGGCCATAGACGATTTAGATAGCTTGACGGTCAGAGCCTCCATCAGCTTCAGCTGCTGCTGCTGCTGCAACATTTGCTTCAAGCCGGCGTACTCGTCAGCCATTGTAGTTGAAAAACTGCGTCGCCAATTTTTTATGACCCGCCTGGTACTTGAAATCGTGTAGAGCGTATGCGCACTGGACCCTTGCCCCTAATACCATCGCGGCAGAGAAGGAGAACGCGTCCGGCCACGAAAATGTGTATTAGGAAATTGCAAGTCAAAATTAATTGGAAGTAACGCATATTTATAACGCCCTACTGTGATTAGCCGGAGTTCGGTCCAATGCCCTTCGGGAAGAACATTCGAGACGAGCCGGTCGATAATTCGAATATGCTGATCGATCAGGCCCGAGAGGAAAAACCAATGGAGAGGCGCCACGATTAAGATGACAGCGCAGTAGAGAAAACGCACGTGGCCTCCCGTGATTAGCTGGCTCTTGTTTTTGGGAGTGTAGGCAATCCCAACAGAATTGAGGTGGAGAGGCTGATGAAACCTCCTCATACCTCACCCGAAAGGAGACAGATGATCATGTTGGAAATTCAGAAGATGACCACAAAAATTGCTAATACGACTTCAGTGACAGTTTTAGCCTTAGACCATTAAAAATTGTTCTCGAAAATAAGGAACAAGCGGTACTACTGCTGAACAGGAAACAAGCACTAAGAGATGCCCACTCAACAATTTTTTCAACGGGATTTCTCACCGGCCGTGCGGGAGAAATCGTGGTAAATCAAGGCCGAAGTCCTCGGAAGATACAATTCCGACGAGAAAAACCTACGAATATTGAATGGGAAAGTCGTAAATGGTCGGCGCTCATTCCTCTGGAGACAGTCATTAACACTGATCATAATGAACAACTAGATAATAAGGAAAGACCGCTCCCATCTGCCAAACCGACCAGAGAAAACGACAGCCAACACAGTAGGATAAAGTTCAATCAAACAGCAGTAGACTCGGAGGGGGACGATAGACCCGAAAACTCACACAAAACATCTAGCAACTTTGACCCAAGAATCGTTCGGGAATCCGTCTGGGCTAAGCTACGCTTTCTTTACGCAAATGCTTAGAGTTTGTTCCAGGAGCTAGATGATCTGAAAGTTTGGATATCAGATACGCAGCCGGACATCATTTCTACCACAGAGACTTGGTTCTAGACCGAATTCTTGGATGCTGAAACTACATTCAGTGAATAACAACTTTTTCGCGGGGACAGACTGCATAATAGGAGGGGGATTAGCGGTCTATGCCAAGAGAGAAATCATTGCGTCAGAAGACAAAACCGGTTGCCCCAGTGACTGTGAAGCACTGTTGTAAAAATTAGGATGCGTGGTGCGCCTAATCTGAATTTCCTGACCGTAGACCGGCCGCCCAAATAAAACTCCTGAGGTTAAGGAGGCGATGGTTGGGTTAATTAAAGAGGAGACACAAAACTAATAGGTACTAATCACCGGAGACTTCAAGACACCCACGGTCGACTGAAACAATTTATTGATTTATTGTTTCCGAAATTCCTTTGATTGTAGGCTCTTGATGCTAACGCCTTATATCTTTCTGGTACAAAACGTCACGTTCCTAACAAGGATCAGATAGGACCAAAGAGCAAATTGTCTGGACCTCGTCCTTACAAAGGACACAATTAGCCCGGGCGAACTAAGGCCCATAGCAGCGCTCGGTAAGATTGACCATGTCATGCTGCTTTGGGATTACCGCCTACGCAGCCAACAAGTGAATATAACGTAGCCTCGGCTGAAATTCTGGCGAGGAGATTTTGCGCCATGAGAAGCAAATTATCGGCAATGGACCGGAAATATGCTCTTTCCGGACATCCGGACGTTAATTTGAGCACTATCAAAGGAGTCGTTACCGACATCATGCATCGAAACTGTCAGACAAAGAGAGTCAAAAAGAATGATCGTCCTGCCTGGATAAGTCGAGATATAATAAAAGAAGAACAACCGGAAGAACAAACTATGGAGAAGGTATGCAACAACCAAACAACCATCTCATTACGAGCAGTTTCGCCGAGAGCGAAACGAGGTTCGGTCGACTATCTGCAGGTCGCGGAAGGAGTATGAAACGCGAGTTATGAAACGGGCCGTCAATAAGCCAAAAGTGCTCTTCACTTCCATCAACAGCAGGTGTTGGTGTTAAAAGGAGAAAACAATGAGGATATCATTGAAAAGTACACTAAGGCAGATTATCTTGGCCGGTTTTTCGTATCTGTTTTCACCGATGAAACGGCCTTCGACGAGGATGGAGTGCCTACTGGAACAACCGACGAAATAATGAAAAACATCGACTTCACGGAAGAATCTGCGAAGAAGGAATTCTAGCGCTTAAAGTGGGTAAGTCTTCGGGTCCAGACAAATACCGGCAAAAGTTCTGAAGGAGTTGGCCTGCAACCTCGATAGACCGCTTTTGCATATCTTCAGGCCGTCTTCTGACCGAGGTGTTCTCCCCACTGATTTGAAAGTGACGAAAATTTACCCCATTCACAAGAGTGGATCTAGACCATGTGCAAACGATTATTGGTCAGTGAGCCTAAAGTGCATTTGTTGCAAATTCATGGAGAGAATAGTCAAAAACGCCATAATGAATTTCATCTAAGAATATAATTTCATTGCTAGTTCCCAACATCGCTTTCGACGAAATCACTCCTGCCAAACTAATATGCTCTATTCATTGGAACAGTGAAGGAAGGAACAAGAATCGATATCATTTACACCAATTTCAAGAAAGCCTTTGATATTGTTCCACACCACCGGTTACCTTACACGGTCCGAAGGTCAGGGATAAAGGGAGATTTATTAAACTGGGTAAAGGGATTTCTGACTGGCCGATCCCAGTCTGTGTGGGTTGGTAGTGCGAAGTCAACGCCAGTGCCAGTTGTGAGTGGAGTTCCCCAGGGCTCTGTACTCGGACCAGTACTAATTTTAATTTATGTCAACGACTGTGTAGATGGACCAGACTGCAATAGAGTCATGTTTACCGATGACAAAGAGATATGCCAAGCGATCTACGGGGAAAATGATGAACGGGCCCTGCAAGAAGGTGTGAACTACTCAAGTGAATGGTCTGACGAATGGCTGCTGAAGATTAAACTTGAGAACTGCGTCGTGCTGCGACTAAAGACGAATGGAACAGCTGATGGAGGGACCACCATTGCCTGCTTAGCGGAAGGTGCCTTTCAATCGTGTCCGAACAAAAAGATGTTAGAGGCCAACATTTTGATGACTCTTATGCCCTCCTCTCAATGCATAAGGGCAGTAAAAAGGACAGCCAATGTTCTATTTGCAATTAAACGAACTCTCATATATAAAGACACAGAGTTGTTGTTTGGCAAAGTATAAGCATCGTTTGTTCGTTCGCATCTGGAATACGGAATCTAAGCGTGGCGCCCTTGGATAAAAAAGGCTATAAGTTGCTCGAAAAAATTCAGAGGAGAAAGAAATCTTGTGAAAGGTCTCAATACTCTACCTTACAACTGCCGTATTAGTGAACATAAACTATTTCCTCTTGAGTACAGGCAGATTCGAGGAGATTTCATACAGGCGTATCGGATTATAAGGAAACGGGACTGTGCCCTTAACCTCCACGACTTCTTCAACGTGGACACGACAACAAACCTGCGTGGGAACTCTGTAAAACTTGGAGTATCCCGATGCCGTCTGGACGTTCGCGGATAATCTTTTTCAGAGCGAGTCGTCGGTGCCTGAAAGGGTATTCCCGAGGACATGATAATTGAGACATTTAAGCAAAGACTAGATGTAAATGTTCTTGGAAAATACCGCTTGTCTGGGCGGAACAGGTCTGTTATGCCAAACCAACGCCTTGCATACACCTACCGCTAATGCGGATGATTGCCACTTTATTTTAACGTTGCCATCTACAACTGAATGTTCCGAGTTTTGGTCATGTATTTTTTACAAAAATATTCTGTTAAGTGCATATATGATTGACAACATTTGGTGCTATCTTCATTTAAACGTAGATATTGCATGTACCGTATGCAATAGGGTTTTCAAAGGCAGTGCCTATTACCCTTCCACAATACTGGCCTATAAGCCACCGGTACGCCACCCCTCAGCAAATGCACACACACCGATTATAGATTATTGTAACATGGCGCACGAGCTCACAAGAGCAACTGCCAACACCGTCTTACGGATTCTCAGGCAGGGCTGGACGCAATGAACAGCAGCTATGACTTAGCCAGCCTCTACTGTTGTCTGAGAGAAAAAGCCAGGGTTCTGTGTACAGGAAAATCCTCATTCCGGTTACTCTTGTCTATTGGTTTTAGAAGGGATTTGGCCTCACAATTGTAGTACTCTCTCTAAACACTTTCATTGCTCAGTCGTCACAATATTATCCTGGTTTCTCCAATAACCCGGATGTGTTAGAAGGTTTGGTGCCAAAAGTTCACCCATTAAATTTGGCGGCATGTGCATTTCCCTTGAGTAGACAAGAAGGTCTTGGCCTGATGGTCTGATGTACAAAGTTATCGCGGATATTTACTGGAGCAAAATAAACACGTCTGTGCAGAGTTGGTGAGATTATACTAAGACAGGTTAAATGAAGCCCCTTTATGAGAGACACTGAAATAATATGTGTGGCACACTCCAGACGGGGATGTTGTCAAGCGTCCGTAAATAAAAATTCTGAAATTAGAAAGCCCCTACAGTCAATTATTAGCCAAAGACGGTCTTACAGATTTTTTGAAGGCGCTTTAGACCGTAAGTTTTCAGAAACACCAAGGGGTATACCACTCGTGGCGAATAAATCGTTTTCTGCTAGGCGTGTTTGTAATTCATTCAAAGCAGCCATTTTTGGGAAATTATAAGACGTTGCTATCCCGAATTTCTAAAAATAAGTGCGTTGACATTCGTGGAAAAATTAGGAGAGCATTTGGATGTCCTGATGTTCTTTACCTAATTGGACAGTTATTCAAGGGAAAAGGGATAATTATGACGAGGGAGAGTGTCGAAGTCATATTGTGGCAGAGAAAGGTATAAGCGAACAGTGCCATTACAACATCCAGGTCCTGTCCAATACTACCGTATCGAGCGTCCGTGTGTCAACGAGGCAGGCCCCAGTTTGAATACTTGTGATTAGCCTGATACCGGACGGTCTTCTAATTTCAGGGAATAAACATACGCAAGTAAAGCATTAGTTTACACCTCAGAATGCCAGACGAGAAACTGCTACAAGCGCCTTTTTTAAGCAATCTCCGGAGACGCGGCGTTGCATTAGGCGCTGGGTTACTGACGGGTACGGTTACTGCAGACACCAACGGCTTTGCGCGAAAGGATTGGTCGCCTGATCAGCACATTTTTCAATGACGACGTACTAGAGGGAGTTAAACACACCAGCACGTGGGAACGGACGTCGAAGTTGCGATGTGTTGACAACATGCAGGCTCCCAAATCACAAAAAAGCTAAGACAGACTAGGCATAACGAGCTTTAGACATGCGAACTAGCGTGTCGGTGTCTCAGCAAGCGGTTCTTGCAAGCTGTCCTTTCAGGTGTGTGTCTGTAAGCGTCCGCATTTGGGACACCTAGCCCCTACGCGTGTGTGCATCTTTGCCCTGTCTGAACATTGTCCGCCTGCAACCAGTCAGAAAAAGAGCAGCGTCGATGCCTTTGAGTTCCCACGAGGCTAGTGCTAAGTCTTGCTTGGTCCCAGCAGAGATTTGACAGGGTGCGTGAGGCGGACTAAAAGACAGCAGCAGCATGTGGCCGCACTGGTGACCACGGGAGCGGACTGGCACGGCGAAGCAGTGATTCGCTACTGACTACCAGGTTTTCTTGTGTCGTTTAAATGTAGCAGAGTTGACCGCATTTCTTTACAAAAAAACCTCAAGGCTTGATGCAAATGGTAATGTTCTCACGGACTAATGAATTATGTCTAACAAGCCCTAAGTATTAAGAGCAGTAAGTAAAACCGATTAGTGAATAATATTAATATTCAGAACGCATAATGACCTGGAAGCAGAGCAGGCCACCGAAGTGGGGGTTGTCCAGCTGAGTCGTTCTCGTCACTTTATAAGAAGCAATTCGCTAAAAGAAAACGGGATCAGATTTTTAAAGATGAATTAGTCTGCTACTTCGGCACAGGCTGAAATTTGTAAATGTAACAGGTTTAAAATCGTTATTGACGTTTCACACGGTCGGCCTTATAGAGGTGGATGTAAAGAGGGTGGATTGGGCGTGAACATATTTATGGTGATAGTAGACGTAGCCGCATCTACTGCATTATTTCTTTCCTCACTCGCATGGGCTCAGTATGAAGGCAAATTCAGAAGGACAGAAATTAGCCTCTCGCTCGGCGTGGGCCTTCAGCTAGATGTGCCACGGTACTTCCCTTTTGCGGCACTTGCTATGGTCACGTAGCCGTTTTGCTATCCTCAAAACCCACACGTCTGGGTAAACCGATGATCCTCGCCCGCGACCATAAATGAACGGTCAGATGACGCATCAACAGGACACCATGAGCTGGACCGACGGACTGAAGAACGTTAATAATTTCCTTCTTATTCTAATTAAAAACGGGCCTCGGCTTTCTGTCTTTTCATAGATTCTAATTCTGGTTTTCAAATTATTTAAATTTTCACTCCAGTGGATTAACATCATGGCACACCTCACGCATACATATTCATTCTACCGCCTACTACTCTGAGTCCAAATATCCCCTAGACTGGCATCCGGTTTTTAAGTATTGCAAACGAAATACAGAAAGAAGTTTCATTTTTGACTGCTTAAATTAATTATTCTCCGTTCCTTTCCAAATAAATTAAATTCTAGCCATTTGACCAACCACATGGGCAGATTACATATCTTACCCTATCCTATTTTTCACCCAAGTGTTTTATTTACACATTTGTCAACTTCTGTGGAATCAATCTCGAAGAACAGTGATGTTTAGGTGTAACCACAATGACCTCTCTAACAAAAACTTCCGAATGTTATATCTTCTTACCTGGGCGCTCGTGCAAATCGACTTAAAATTTCCAATAATATCTCCGACCTCACAAGTGTGAGGTGTGGAGTCATTCTTCCTCTGGCACGTACTGTTAAAAATCGTCGGTTCTTTACTGTAAATGCAATTGCTATTTCACAGAAACTACACGGGAATGTGAAAACTCTGCAAAATTATCCTATATTTAAGAGAAATATTTCTCGATTTTTGCATTCAGAAAAACTCCAACAAATTTTGGATGCTGAATCCACTGATCGACCATACCGTAGCGATGGAGTCTGTGGTCGCTGGTCTCAATGGCCGGTCTCATCAGGGAAAGATTTTTAGCCAACAACGGCAGCTGATCTTCAGTGCTTCTGTTTGGACCAGCCCCAACTTCATGATGAGAATTGACGACTGATAATATCCGATACCGTGCAACCCCTCCCTGTTTGACGGTCGACAGTTTGCCGTCAGCCTTTTTTTCTCTTGAACCCTCTAAACTATAAAAACCACCATCAGCTTCATTTTTATTTTTTTTGACAGAGGTGTTTTTGTCTGCTGGACGAATTTGTGTTTAACGTTTTCCTGAATATGCTTGTAAATTGCTATCAAATACAATATCGGTACTCCTCTAAGCGTGGTCATGAACTTCCACCCATGCTAAATGATAACAAAGTCTTCCTCACCGATGACACTGAGAAGGCGGAGTTGTTTAGTGCTTTCTTTGCAAAACACCTTGCTTCCGAGTCCGATCCGGTCCCTTTCTTTCGATCACTTTCAGATAGGACACTGAGTACAATTGATGTCTCCTCAGATCTCATTAAGAAACACATAAGCCGTTTGAAATACTCACACTGCTCAGGAACGGACGGGATTCCGAATTCGATTATTAAACAAGCGTCCGACTTTCCCATATTGCTCAGTCATTTATTCTCGGTTTATATTTCAAAAGGATTCTTTCCTGAAACATGGAAAACGTCAATTATCATTCCCGTTTTCAAGTCAGGATCTCGGTTCGATGTTAATAACTATCGGGGCGTGCACAAAACGCCGTCTCTAGCAAAGCTTCTTGAAAGGATTATTTTCAATGAAATTCTTGACTTCTGTCTAGCTAATCGGCTTCTGAGCTCTAGTCAGCGTGGATTTTTACCTGAACGATCCTGCGAAACATGCCACTTGGCTTTTCTTAGCCTAATCACTTCTCTTCGTAATGAGCGGCAGTCAGTGGTTGTTATTTACTTTGATCTTAGCAAAGCCTTTGACAAGGTGCCCAATCGACGTCTTTTAGTAAGATTAAAAGCTCTCGGCATCCGGCCGCCTCTACTCAACTTCATCAGCTCCTATCTGTCCAACCGATATCAGAAAGTCATGGTCGGTAATAGCTACTCGACACCCCACTCGATCACGAGTGGCGTACTTCAAGGCACGGTCCTGGGTCCGCTACTATTCCTCCTGTACATCAATGATATTTCGACTGAACTCGGAAATTCGCAAACTTTTACTTATGCCGATGACCTCAAATGTGTTTACTCATACTCTAAGGACACCGCAAATGTTTGTGTTGAAAAAATTAATGCCGATTTACTACGCTTAAGCAGATGGGGTTCGACATGGCAGATGGAGTTTTCATCATCCAAGTGTAGTTTCATGTCTTTTGGTCCTACCAAACTTCCTGGTCCCATAATTTTTCAGAATAACCAACTCTCAGAATGCCACACCATAAAGGACCTAGGTCTTAGTAATACAAATAAGCTTGCTTTATCACCTCATGCAGATAGAATCTCTGCCAAAGCCGCGCAGATATGTGGATTCATATCGCATAATTTTTTCCTTCCGGAAATGAAGCTAAGGCTTTATCAAATGTTTGTTCTTCCAGTCCTCGAATACTGCTGTCCTTTCTTCGGTTTAATGAACGCCTGCGACCGTAATGAAATCGAAAATTTTCAGAGGATTTTCACCCGGAAACTGTTCTCTCAAGCTTCGTCCAGTATTTCTTATCCTCAGAGATGTCAGCTGGCGAACATTAAGTTTTTGTGGGTTAGAAGACTCGAAGCTGGCCTTTGCTTCCTTTTTCGCATCAACTCTAGCTCCAGTCTTCCGCACATTGACACTCTCACTCCGAGAGATCGGTCTTATGCCACGCGCAACTCCTGCATGGTGATTCCGCCGCCTCTTTGTACTACATCTAAGCGCTCCCTCTTCTTTGCTTCCAAATATGCCTTCCTTTGGAATAATCTTCCACATGAAATTAGATTATTGCCTAAGTTACTAGTATTCAAGTCGAAATTGCGCAAACATCTTACACCGGAAAGCATAAAGGCACTGTTAACGGTCTCATTCCCGACCACTCAGATTCTTGACTTCGAGAAGGGTCCTCCTGGGATTTAGTGGTAGATTAAGTGGTAACTCTTAATTATATCCTTAGAAACCCCTGTTTTGAATCGGTTTCTAAATCCACTGCCATCACTCCCCCCATAGCGACAATCTTCGCGGTTTTTGATGTCATCTCCCGCATTCCGACCTCATGCGGTCTGTCGACGCTCACGGCGGAACCCTCAGTATTCACTGTCTTCTAGTAGTTCAGTCGTACCTCCCTTCCTCACTGCTCGGCTGAGCTCGAAGCGTGCTGTGGCCGATCGCATCTGGGTTCCTCTCGTCTGGCCTCTTTGACGCGGCGTACCAATCCGGCCCAGACGATTTCAATTGTGAATCCCGTATACAATGCCATATGCAAGCCAGTCATGTCTGACCCACATTCGACATTTATTGCTACCCTGACGATGACCGACAACATTCCGTTATATACCGACACCTACAGGCCAGTCCTGCTCGCCTTATTCTGTTATTATTTTTATGGAGGGTTTTTTTTTCTCCTGTAAAATCAATCCAATCACTTTTAACTTTCTGTAAGGAATTTTTTTCACCCCTCAATCATCATGTTTATCAATGGACTTCTAATTCAGAAACTATGAATTGCAATTTGTAAAGATTCGGCCTACCTCGTCTAAAATTCGCATGCAAATTTAATTTAACTTGCTTTGATGGGACCCCGACGGGTCTTTAATTAAAATTATCTATCTATATATCTAATTATTATTACAAGTGTAGTAATAATGATGATTATTATAATTTTTTCATAGAACACTATATGTTTACTCAGATGTGCTGTGTGTGCGTGCGTTTGTCGATAAATCCCCTGCATGTCGGTAAAACATTTTCGCAAATTCACCTGCCAAGGTTATGTTCAAAGACAATCTGACAAATTTTCGAGAAGAACATTCTTGCTGGGATTAACCCACTCGAGGTATATTAATCTTTCCAAATCGCCTAAGATTTACGGTACGCCGTTTGGGGTCGGTATGATGGAAAGCTACACCTTTTCCTGGATGCATTCCACGGAACCCAAGGCTGATACGTACTGATAGATCCGATAAACAAGTGTCATCGCGATCATCAAAACTACTTGCATTATATTATTCCAAACCTTAGAAGTTTTTGGCAGTGAGGAGTGAAAATGCTTTCGAAAGGAATACCTTATACCCTCCACGATATCTAATAGAAACGTGTACATGTACGGTAGCGGATGTTCGGAAAGCACTTATTCAATCGACATTTTAATGTTGCTTTAAATGAAGAGAAACCTCTAAACCAGAAAAAATGTCCACTTCTGCGTGAAGTATATCCATACTCGGGCCTTATTTGCCACTTCCGTAGCTTACTGGGTTTAACCATAACTAAAAATTTAAAGGTATCCTTGCAACCTGGGCTCACATACTTAGGAATTGTGCTACTATTGTTGTAGAAATCGCGAAATGTCGTGGCCGACATTGGGCCAATGAGGTTTACTCTATAGGTGCCAATATCGCATGGCCTTTAAGACATGGCATTCTCTCAATCTTTCTCAATGACACCAGACAGGCCCACACTACTCTGATAGGAAATTTATAATGATTTACTCACCCAAATGCCCCCTAAATTAGGGGAAAAATTAATAGTACAGTAGAAACTGCGCGTGCATCAATAAACTGTGGTACTTTTGTCCTTCTTCCCTTCCAATAATTTCATAGAATCCTTCGTATGCATCTTTGCCTAGAACAACCCAACAATTTACGCTTGAAGACTGATAATACTGCCTAGTCTCTAATGACGTTGCATGGCTGCATTTTGAACAGCCTCATGCGGAAAGTAAGTTTTAGGTGGAAGTCGCGTTTATTCAAAACTGCAAAATGCTCCGTTTTTACCTTTTGCGATTTCATCATACTGAATGTCACTGGTGGCAGTCTTTTGGTCGAGTATACAAAAGACCTTGTCTGAGATACGCATAAAATTCCCATGCATTCATTCTTAACATGTTTAACAAAGTGCCATCAGTGTTTGCATAAGGGCATATAGCGCCCTTTGTATATACCCTGCAAAGATCGAGGGAGGACAGTCGAACCCAATTTGGTGGGCGATTCCCGTCTTCCCAGTAAGTAACGTCGATAGTTGCTTTTAATGCAAGGTCACGTAGGTTGAAGGGAAAATATCCGAGGTTACTGCACTCATTGTCGAATTCGTCCAAATGTTGCATCTGAGTTAAAAATGTGTGCCTTAATCGAAGATCTGAGTAAAATATATAGGTAAACAACCTGCGTAAAGCATTACTGGCACATTAAACATACATAATTTCATACATACCTTACCTGTCGCAGTATATGCACGTTGACTTCAGGAATTCGAGATAGGCATGTGTATTGCGTATAGTTCGCATGTGATATGTCTCTGAAAAATGTGCATCTGAAATGTGAGAGCGTCCGATTTATTATTATTTTGACGTCTGTTCGCATTTTTCCAATTACACGCGTGTCTTCAAAACCGAGGGGAAACGATTGTCTGACGAGGTATTCCGCGACTTCATTGATGCTAATGTCGCCGTCATTTCGAGGACAGTTTGGTATTTCTAGAAATTATACGCGTTAAGAAATTACTGGATTTGTAATTATTGAATAAGTATCGATGAGAAAACGACTGATAAAATCATGGAAATTCCTGTATGCCTCAAATAAACAAGTTACAAACTCTTCGTGCAAGAACATTTGGAGAATGACGCTGCTTAAGAGTACAAGAATAAAGAATCAATTCCGATAAAGAAACTTAATCTTACTATTCGTATAAAAACAACATTCAGCAAACTTGAACAAAAAATAAACCGCAGCATGCGATTTCATGTTTTTATCTATCAAATTCTGCCTGTATTTCAAAAACTTTAAATAGCTAGTAACCAACGAGATGTGAGATTAAATTCTCTTCTGACCATTGGTGAAGTATGTCAGCATACGCTCAGGCAGGCGCAACGTAGACCAAATATCAGTGTCTTGGAATAAGTATTCAGACTGCAGGACTGGTTGTCTTCATTCCAAATTCCTTTTGGTAATGCTTTCGGAAACAATTTATGGCTGGTCTCTGTACATAACTAAAGTTAGTTTACATGACTAAAGTCTACTGCAAAGTGAAGGAGGAAATTGATTCATGATCTGTCTTTCTATATCGCAAAGTCAGCTTATCTTGTCGTCCACCATATTCTGGTACTTTGGAGTTTAGTCATTGGCTAAAATTGATTAATTGTTGCTTGTATTTCTTGGCAGTACAAGTTTCATATGGCTTAAGCAGTCCGTTGTGCAGAATTCATTTTGTCTCCACCAAATAGGCATCATAATTTCCGTTTCGTCATTGACATTTATCTTTGCCTAGGCGCCGTCCAGGGCTTTACTACTATGCTTATGACTTCGAATCTTTTGTTAATCACTAGTTAAAATTCGATGCATACATGATTTCCTCGAATAAAGTACTCTACACGCGAAGTGGCGCACTTCTTGTAGTCCGTAGTCAATTAAAGATGCACACACATCCCTTGTTTTTTTCTCAATTCTAGTGGACGTAAACACTTGTTAGCACATGCTGGACGATGTTCTCCTTCGGAGGCGAGGTCGACAGGACATCTTGGTGATCAAAGCGATCTTCAGCGTTCATGACTTGACAGATCAGAAACGGAAACTCCGCAGAAGACCATAAGGTAGCGACCACCGGATAATATATAAATAAACCCAGTGATTAACCAAAGTCCGATATTCGTACTAAAATATACCGAAAATCAAGGGAGGGAAGAAGGACTGATAAATTACTCATTTAAGGTTGAAATCAGCGCTTGCATGCAGGTACCTATATAGCATATCATAATCCAATTATTGGCCGCTGGCAGCTAAAAGACATGGATTTTCGTGTACGAGATTGATTCCGTGGTAGAAAATTTTCTGATTATTTAAGAGAGTTTATCCATCGAGCCAGTTGTTGATTTCTTGATAGGAGCCGCATCGCTGCTAAGCGTTGTTTCCTGAAACCGGAGAAAACAAGTGGCAATATGATCGGGCATGTCTACTGGAAGCGCCAGGTGGGGCAGAAACGGCGACCGCAGAGCTTGACATTTTCCTTCATTTAATTCTAATAGACGTAAACACTCGCAGAGTGTAGATCTAGAAATGTCTATAAGTTCAGAAAATTCCTCAAGCCTCTGCGATGGGTCGTTAACTATACGCTTTTTGAATTCTTTATCTTCAGTTATTTCGTGACCAAGATAGCTCCTTAAATTCTGTCCCAAAACCGGTCATTTTGCAACTTCAATTTGTGTTCATTTACAGGTAATAATTTCATATGATGCCCTCTCATGTAAATAACGATATTCACAAACACATTTTTGAGTAGTGGAAAACAAATATTGCTTAAAGCAAACGCTTCCTTTTGACCCAAAGGTTCTATCATTCCCAATGTAACACACTAGTAATATTAAGCTTAAACCAAAATATATTTGGTAGAATTGCTGAAGTACATTTTAGAACACCTGTCCCTTCCAAGCCCACCTTTCCTGCAGTTTAACCTGAAATTTTTCATTATTATCACTCAAATAAAAGTCATTTATAAACTACATATTCTATGCAAACGGAGCGTTCATTCGTTCGCATCTGGAATATGAAATCCAAGCGTGGCGCCGTGGCTAAAAAAAGAATATAAGTTGCTAGAAAGAGTTCAGAGGAGAGCGAAAAAAGTTGTGAATGGCCTCAGGACTTTACCTTACAACTACCGACTTAGTGAACTTAAACACTTTCCTCTTGAGCACAGGCACATTCGAGAAGATCTCATACATGCGTATCGGATATTGAGGAACCGGGACTGTGCCCCAAACCTCGACGATATCTTCACCCTGGCCACGACAACAAACCTGCGTGTGAACTGTCTGAAACTTAGAGGATCCCGATGCCCCCTGGACGTTCGTAGAAACTGTTTATCACAGCGAGTCGTTGATGCCTGGAACGGGCTTCCCCAGGACGTAATAATGGCGGATACCACGGAGACGTTCAAGCAAAGACTGCATATATATTTTCTTGGGCAATACTGCATGTCTGGACAGCACAGCTCTGTGGTGTCAAACCAACGTCTTGCACACATCTACCGCTAATGCGGATGACTGTCATTTACTTTTACCGATATCATCTACAACTGATTGTGTTTGAGTTTCGGTCCTGCATTTTCAATGAAAAATAATCTGTGAAGTGTATATATTACTGACAACATTTTAGCACTATGTTTATACAAAGTTGGGTATTGTATGTACCGTTTACAATAGGGTTTTCAAACGCATTACCTATTAACTTTACAATATACTGACCTACACTGACCTAAATGATATCGGAAGGGATTTTTCAGACGCATTTAATCATTTTTTCAGTTTTTGTCTTTTAAACAATTTTTTAATCAAACACTTGGTTAATCAGCATTACAGGCAGCATTTTTCTTTAGATTATTCGGAGATTGTGCCTGCTTAATAGCCATTTTGTTTTATGTTCTGCATTTAGGGCATTATGACCGTTTGTAGCCTGTCTTAAACGACAGCAGTTTGTCTGGCATCCTAAATAGTGGTATTATGCTCTAACCGCATGTGTTTACCCCCTGATTTCACGAAACCCTCTGTTTTCGGGCTAATCACAACTATCCAAACTGGGCAATCAACTGATAGGCCGTCGCTCAAGGCGTCCGGCGCCCTGCCGTGGTGACACTTTGACGTTCGCTCCGGCAGCGTTGGACGTATGCCTCACCTCTGACTGTCAAATTTCCCCAATCCATGCTGTCTGTTCAGAATGCAGTAGTCCACCAATAGGATCCCAGTTTCTTCTGCTACCATTCAAGACCTGGCTTGAAATTTGTTGTAGCTAAGGTCTATTTGTGGCATTGGCTGCGCGACATGACTTCGA
>CACRXP010000046.1:1363948-1404585 GCA_902702965.1 Spirometra erinaceieuropaei | reverse complement strand
CACTCTCAGAATGCCTCACCACAAAGGACCTTGGTCTAAGTTATACAAATAAACTTGCTTTATCACCTCATGCAGATAGAATCTCTGACAAAGCCGCTCAGATATATGTATTCATATCGCGTAATTATTTTCCTTTCGGCAGTTAGTCAAGACAAAGGCGAGCCCATCGGTGTCCCCCTCTTTTCCTCGTTGACCTGACCGTTGTCTGATTCAAAGAAGCTCGATGATGTGTGCGCGCTTGAGCTGTTTGTCGGCCTCATCATATTTTTCCCGGAGAAAGCCATAAATCGTGTCTATAGCCAGCGCAAGTGTGATGGAGGTGAAAAATGGGATCACGTCAAATGACACCATCACCACATCTGCATCCACTTCGAGATATTTAATGCGCGTCAAGAACTCTTCCGCCGACTTCACTGTCCACTACAAAACAAAGTCGCCGGTGCAGCCACTTTGACAGTCTGAAGTTTGGGGTATCACGTAAGGCGACAATGGGACGTAGCGGCACCGTCTGCTTGAAGATCTTTGGTAGGCCGTAGCTGCGCGCCATCGCGCCATCAGTTGTTTTTGCGACCAATGCTGTCCTTCTCGTAAAAGATCCCGCCTTCCTCAGTTTGCCGATCGTATTGTTTATGATGTTTACGAGCTTTTTAAAGTCGCTGACGGTTGATGCCACATAAGCTCCCTTGTCCATCAATAGGTTGCCTAGTTTTGTGCAGTACAGTCAAGCGTCCATTGTCGACGGGCAGGGTGACGATATCCTTTATTTTTCGTATCTTCAGAAGTTCTCGATCTTCTGCTTTAGAAATCGTCATCTGGCGTTTGTGTTGAAGGAGTAAGGTCGACGCCTGTTATCGCATGGCGTTTTTGCACTCCTCGCCTGCCTCACACTCCTGGAGCGCCGATTAAAAGGATGCAATAAAGTCTTCCGGTCGAGCATCTCTTGTACTGAACTTCACGTCATAGAATGGAACCGCTAGTTGTTTCTGTGCGAAACGATGTAAGGTCAACGTTGTGAACCAAGACACCGTCAGTAGAGGGCTGCTTTGGCGGACTTATTTTCTCAAATTTGTCAGACACCGAGTCATCACGAAACTTGCGGTGATGCCGTACGCTGTCAGAAATTGCCGCTTTGAGGATTCCCAGCTCGTGTGCCGTAAAGATCGACTGGAAAGTTAACGAATGATGTTCGTTAACTGGACGCTACTTGTGAATGCGGGCGTGGCAGTCTCGTTTTAGTACCCCGATCATTTTCTTCTTGAAGTCTGTCATCGTTCGTCGGCAATGGTCAGTGTTCACAGGCGGTCTATATCTGAGGCATTTCGGTAGGACGTCCTCATCAAGGCACCTGTGCAGGAATTTCAGCTAAGCGTATGTGCAGTGCTCTGGCTTCGCAAAGGTCCCCCATATGCGTGCTGAGCGGAGGGCTTTGCGCCCATAGCATACATTAATATGCGTAAAGATTCGACGTCCAGACATTGTATCGCGCTCATCATCTCCCGAAGACGACGAAGAAGAAGAGAGAACGAATTCAAGGACCATACTGTATTCGAACTGACGTTTCGGAAACTTCCTTGTTTCCATCATCAGGGTAGCGTACTTGTTGCGCCTGCCGGTCTTGAGTTTCTCAGTATTGCCGTTTGCCTCGTATTGTAGCCGTGCTCGACGCACGAACTTTGACCTGTCTGTTTGGTGCTGATTGGCTTAGACTGCCCCTGGGCTGACAGCTTACAGTCCTATGTGACCTTTGTTCCCTTTGTGGTTTTGCGTAATTGTAGTCACATTAGCGTGCCGGTCGGCCTCCCCCCGTCAGCCGGTGGACAGATCGGCTGTTACTGTTCATTTAAGCACATTCCTTTTATAACTTTTTTATAAGTAGTAGTTCAGCCACCGGCTTGATTGTTGAGCCTCTTCCGTGAACGCCAACAGTGGTTTTTCAGGTGAACAATTAAAGAAAATGCACGATAATACGAGGCCAAATATATGGATAGGGGACTTTCGCCAAATGAGAGCTGATGCATCACAAATAGACTGGGATGTTCTCTTCTCCGGAAACGTTAACGAGGACTGGAATTTATTCATGCATCGTTTACTGCATCTAATGAAGAAACACTGTCCCTTATCAAAACCTAGGACATCCAAACGCCCTCAGTGGCTAACACGAGAACTCAAAAAGGAGATCAACAAGAAAGGAAGGTTATAGAAGAAATTTCGCGAGAACAACAACAATGCAGCGTTTACAGAATACAAAGTTTAAAGAAATAAGGTGAAAAGTCTGATTTTCAGGAGACGACGGGATTTTGAGAGTGATTTGCTCAACCAAGGCGTTAAAAATCCCAAATTGTTCTACAGCTATTTGCGGAAAAGCACACGTAACAAGAGTCCCATTCCTGTTATAAAGTGTGATGACGACTTCGAGATATCGGACGGTACAAATAAGGCTGAGCACTTTTCTCCATTTTTCCGATCCGTTTTCATAAGAGAAGCAGAATTTACCCCCTCTAATGCTGAGAACATTTGAGATCCCACTATCGAAAATATTGTGTTTCGAGAAGAAGCGATTTTAGAAGAACTGAAAAGCTTGAAGTAATGTAAATCTCCCGGTCCGGACAAGATCCCAGCAAAGCTGCTCTTTGAGCTTGCCCAACAGCTGGCCAAACCACTTTCCTTTCTGTGCCAGAAATCGTTTGATGCTGGAATTCTTCCCACAGACTGGAAGACGGCCAACATTACACCCATTTACAAAAGCGGTAGTCGTGCTCTGGCGACAAACTACAGACCCGTCAGTCTGAAATCAATCTGCTACAAAGTGATGGAGAAACCCATCAAAAAGGAGTTGATGGCTTACTTGGAAACCCACAACCTCTTGTCCAATGCACAATATGGTTTCCGTAGGGGAAGATCATGTGTTACGAACTTGCTATACACAGTGCAAAGTTAGACGCGAGCACTGGACGCAAAACACATCGTACATGTTGCCTATATTGATTTCCAGAAGGCGTTTGACAGTGTTCCGCACCAGCGTCTACTACACAAGTTGAGAATTATGGGCATCGGTGGCAAACTTCTCAAATGGATCGAAAATTTCCTTCTCGGCCGCTCCCAAATTGTCTGCGTAGAACAACAGCAATCAAAGTGCACATTCATAGAGAGTGTGGTCCCACAAGGCTCGATGATCGGACCAACGCTCGTTCTCTCGTTCATCAATCCTTATGTAGATGGGTTGGACTGTGATTGCGCCATGTTTGCGGACGACATAAAATCTGAAAGGTCATCCAGAATGCTGTCGATGAGATCAACTTCCAAGAAAATCTTTGTCGATTGGACCAGTGGTCCAGCAGATGGATTTTGTCCTTCAATTTGAACAAATGCATCATTCTGCGCCTCGGAAATCAGACCCGTAGTACGCGGCAATACCATCTGAACGGAATGCCACTCCGAGAAGCAGAAACTCAGAAAGATCTCGGAGTTTGGGTTGCAGACAGCCTTGAGTCTTCTACGCAATGTTGTAAGGCGGCCAAGGCCGCAACTTCAATGCTATATGCCATCAAGCGGGCATTCGCAGTTGTCGATGAAGACTGCTTCCCCAAAGTCTTCGGCACGATTGTAAGGCCGCACCGCGAATATGCAATTCAGGCCTGGAGACCGTGGACGCATCAGGATTACGATCTGCTCGAATGGGTGCAGAGACGAGCAACGAAATTAATAAGAGGTCAAAGTGCACTGCCATACACGATCCGCTTAACTAACCTTAATCTCTATCCTCTGAGTTATAGGCAGTTGCGCGAAGACATGATACAAACTTTCCGTATCGTGCGCGGCTTGGATTGTGCCTTTCGGAGCGATGACTTTTTCCAACTCGCCACTAAAACTCACGTCCGGGGACATCCATTCAAGCTACGCGTGCCACAGGGTAGACTGAATGTGAGAAAATATTTCTTCTCCAACCGTGTCGTGGAACCGTGGAATAACCTGCCCGAGAAGGTTGTCATGCCTCAAACTGTGGCGACATTTAAATGTCGGCTTGACAGACATATGCTGCAGCAACAATCTGACTATGTGACCTTTAAGGCATGTGACTAGTGACATATGTGAATCAATGTATACATTCACTTAATGTTGTACTTTCTTCACATTTTTGCTTGGTTATCGATTGTTTATGTACAAATAGGGAGTTCAAAGGCGTAAGCCTATTTCCCTCAAATACACTGACTGACAGACCCAAATCTTTTACCGATTGGGCCTCTGTTATTTCATTATCGTCGAATATTATGGGGGGAAGTTTTTCTGGGCCAAATATCAGGAGATGGCATTTTTCGGGTGAAAATGTCATTATCAAAAGACACTTGATGAAATATCTGGAACAGAACAAAATATTGTGTGTTGCCCAACACGGCATTCGTCCAGGGCGCTCCTGCCTAACGAGTGTTCTTTACTCGCACGAGAAATGGACACGAGCTACCCATCAGGGTTATCAAGTGGATGTCATATTTTTTGACTTCAAGAAGGCCTTTGATAGTGTCCCACACAGGCTTCTTTCACAGTAGATCTGCGTTATTGGAATTCAAGGAAGAATGTTTAAGTGGATCAGGAGTTTTCACTCCTCCAGACTACAAAGAGTCGTCGTTGGAAACTCTAACTCGGGATGGGCATAGGTTGAAAGTGATGTCCCACAGGGTTCTGTCTTAGGCCCAGTACTCTTCCTGATCTATGCTAATGACTGCAACAGCGAAGCGAATTGCGAGGCCCTCATGTTCGCGGATGACATAAAAATATGGAGTGAAGTCCAGCATGATGATGACGCAGAGAAGCTTCAGTCAAACCTCGACAAACTGCGTGCTTGGTCGAACAGATGGCTTTTGAAGTTTAACGTGTCAAGATGCGTGTACTTGCACCTGAACACCGGCAGCAATGCCTCTTCCAAACACCAGTACTATATTGACGCGACGAGGTTAGAAACTGTGGAAAGAAACTAAGATCTGGGTGTATAGACGACCACCAATTTATAGCCATCAGAACACTGCAGAAAGATGGTCCAGAAGGCAACTAGCACTCTACACTGGATCAGACGTGCATTTAAAATATTTCTCGCTTAACTGTTCGAAAGACATTTGTTGTCTTTGTAGGACCTCAAATAGAGTTTGAAATGCCAGCAGCTTCACCATGTATGAGGAAGAATATCGACTTACTCGAACAGGTGCATCGCAGAGCGACAAAGATGGTCGACGGTGTAAAGCATTTGTCTTATCAAGAGAGGCTGAATTTGCTTGGTTTATTCACTCTCCCTTATTGACAAATAACCTGCAGTCTACATTAGACCGTCCAGATTGCCCGCCGCCAGGGTTGCTCAGTAAGGGCAGAGGACTTCTTACAGTTTGCCCGTACAAACCAACTACGCGGCCACGCCTACAGAGTCGGGAATGAGCGCACACGTTTAGACCGATGAAATTTTTCATTCAGCCAGCGTTTTTCAGACCGTGGAACTCGCTTCCAACCGAGATGGTGACGGCTGACACAATTTGTGTTTTTAAAAGAAAACTTGCTCGTCCCGTTTTTTTTTACAGATATCGGCTTGTACAGCATCACTGTGCACAGCCAGTTTTGTAAAATATATCATACAAAATCCGTCCGCACCAATTTACAGTGCCCTTATGCACTACCTTATGATAACGACTGAACTGTTATCCGATCACATTGTAAATGCCTGTAATTTTATTCTTAAGTAGGAATATGTGAAAGCAGTGTACATAAATAGGGCCATCAAGGGCTCTGCCTCTTACCCTTCAAATATATACATATGTACATATACTCCGCCTTATCTCGTTTACCAGGCGAACGCCTGAGCCGGTCAACCAACGGACGCTGATATTGGACGAGTGTGGTAGCGTAGTTAGCAATTATTTATCGGTCCATACGTTATCTGCTACATTATGCGAACTTTAGTGTTATGAATTGGAGATAGGCATGTGCACTGCGGGTATTCTGCAGGACATTCTTTACGCGATTAAAAGTATCATAATATTGGTCGACTGTCCATTTTTATGTGAAAGAGCAGCTTGTTAAACTCTAGCATTTTTCGCATAAATGCGATTTATGCATACTTTAGCCAGGTAATCAGGAGCATAATTGATAATAAGTTGAAGGGCACTTTCCAGCTAATTATTTATGTTTCGTTGGCCGGCGCGTTTTGAAAGGCGACGGATGAAGAAATACGGCGTGCAAACGACTGCAACTTTAGCAGGTGGCCCAGCTCATCCCAGTCCTCGAACACAATAAACAGTGAGTCGTTTGCTTGTCCTACTGTGCAGATTTGTCTCAGCCCCGATACAGTCTACTCCCTAGGTAGTTTAAGTATTGCTAGCCGACGTCTCGGGAAAAATCCTATCAAGAACGATGTTTTGAACCAAAAAAGATGTCAAGGTGGCTCTCACACATGCGCACTACGCCCTTGAATACCAAGTTCGTGCCTCTCGTACTTATAAGTTCCATGAAATCGAAAACATATATGGCCTGATGCAATCTGGTAGAAATAAGAATGGGGCAAAAAATAAGCAGAAGCAGACCACAAACTGCTGTTGAAAACAGTTACTTGTAATGTTCGAAACATACTTTGTTGACACATGTTATATATTTTAACATAGATAAAATGCACCACACGTTTTAATGGCGGTATGCTTGATGGGTTTAATTCGTACTATCATTGAGAGCATAATCACCCAAGAAGCAGACTGTAAGATGGTCATTATCGCACCCCAAGCGATAGGTGTACATCGCAAATACGATTCGCGTTGGATTTAAATGAATGCGAATGAAGTAGACCATTCCCGTGGGAGCTCATGCACGCCAAGACTATGCGTGCATTAGCACTAACCCTTTATGCGCAAATTTGTACGCATGATCCGGCATTATCCTTTGGTTCAACGTTTGTCTAAACGTTTGTTTATGTGAAAAACTAAAGGTCTTTCGGAATTTGGAACAGACATTAGTCTGATGGTGACCATAACACAGTCTGGTATGACATTATCGTCCAAAGCAAGAGGTCAAATTTGAATACGCGTTGAATTGTTAAGTACAGAATTCATAATAAACAGGATGCCGCAGCATGGGTCTCCCTAGGTGGCGTTTGGATGTTTTCACTGTTTGGAAAATAGTAATTGCCATAGGCAAACTCATTCACCGTTTTATCACACGATTCGAATAAAGACATTTTAGCACCTCAGATATTTCAGGAACCCTGTATTGTTTGAATAAATACCCAGATATGTATGTTAAGGTTGCGACCTGTAGAGGTCTCCGCAGGTCTGAAACGAAAGATCTGACTCTAAATCCCCCAGGGTTGCCACTGAAAGTGCTACTGATGTTCTGGCCATGGTTTCCCAGTCCTACATGGGATATTTGTTTTGCTATGGATGAGGATTAAGAACCAGAATTTGTCGTAGTAATTGTCTAATGCGTGGAGTAATGTTAGAGAGAGAAGAAGTCGCTTTATTTTAAAATCAATGATTCAGAATTTTAAGCATAAATGACTTCATTCAGTATGGGCAGTAAAAACTTAATAGACTATTCAAGAGTCAAAGTTTAATACAAAAAACGATTATTATGAGGACAGTTTAAATCTTAGCTTCTGTATTTCTATCTCTCCGTAGGTAAGATAGGGCGCCAGGAATGGCAATACAGAAGATCGAAAAGCCGATGTGTGACATTACATAAGTCGGAAGCTGCGGCGCATGGGGCGGGAAGACTTCGCAGAAATACGATCAGGATGCAAGGGGTGGGAAACGTCATCTATAATCCGACCAGCTAATTGCGTGACCACATTGGCATGTTGTTGTATGATAGTATCGATCAAAAAAAGATAATAAACACCACCAGCAGAAGAGAGCATGCGGAGGACTCGTATTAAAGCAGGAAGAATAGCAGGAGAGCAGTATTGGATAAGCGGAAGAATGTAGGCATCGATGAATCACCAAATTAAGGGTTGAGGTGTGTGGTAGGAACGTAAACGACGTATGTAGTAAAGAAGCTTACGAACGTTAGTAACTAGGCACTCAATATGGAGAGAAAATGAAAGATTTGAGGACAAAGTAACGCCGAGGAACCTGAAAGAGCATACCTCGTTAGGAAGGATGTCAGATGATTCAGGAATAGTAGAGGGCCACAGTCGGAAAATACACTGAACGGATTTTTGATTGTTCATTAGCTGACCATTTTCCTCCGACCTTACTACGACATGGTTTACGCCATCTATTAGAGACTGGAGGTGTATCTGATTTTTGAGAGGGTGTCCATCAACCACATCGCTAGCATACTTAACCAAAAGACAGTCATTAGGGGACCTTAGATCGTCGGTGTGGAGGGAGAAAAAGGTGAGGGGATAGAATGGAACTCTGAAGAACTCTGTAGTCACTGGGAAGGATGGTAGATTTCCGCTTGCCCAACTTAGACAAATTGAGTGCGCTAAATAAAATAATCGCTAAGCCAAGAGATGACCCGCCTGCAGAGCCGCACGCGGATGTTTTGGGAAGGAGATGAGGGCGCGGGACGGCATTGAAGGCGGAGGAGTAGTCATGAAAAAAACCGTACAAGCGGCAACAATTGTCCAATTCTTCTAGAGCAGAGTGGACCACAAGAGCGACAGCATCTAAAGTACTCCGTTCGGCTTTGTATGCTAATTGCAAAGGGTCGGACAAAGTGGAAGGAAAAAGCTTTATAATTCCTAGGGCCCCTCTTTCAGCAAGCTTTATTAGTGCGGAGGTGCAGACAATTGGACGAAACGATTTAGGACAAAAATAAGCAGTTTTTTTAGGGATGTGAGTGATTCTCACTGGACACCAGGCATCGGGCATCTTGGACACCATGGATGACATATTAATTAAGTTAGTTAAATATGGGGTATCTGAGAACTACAACATTTAAAAAGAAAAGGCAAGACACCATCCGGTTCGGCAGTTGTTGATCCACTGACCTTTTTAAGGTGTTTCTCTACTGTTGTCACAGACACGGGTTAGAATGTACACATCGCTAGGGGAATGTCATCTGAGGGAAGACGGCAGTCGTTGTGACTGAATATAACATTTTTATTTAAGGAGTCTAAATCAGCATCTACATGTACTTGTGCGTTGCGAGGGCCAGTGAGACGCTATAGATTCATCCAAATCTCAGCAATGGAAGAAGAAAGGTGGGAGGAAGAAGAGGTAAAACGTTGACTAACAAACAGGCTGTTTAGCCTGCCAATCTCGGTTTTTATTAAGATAGCAACATTCCTAAGGCCGCCACGTAAGCCTAGCTTGTAAAGAGTTTTTTTTTTTACGTCCTAGCGACTTAAGATAGGGCGAAGAAATTCTATACGGTCGTACCAATACAGTATCGAGAGGTCAAAAATATCAATAATTTCATTTAAAAACGCTGTTCGGTTGGAAGAACAGTATTTGCGCTGAGTCGAGGATTCGTGCAGATCGATAAAGATTTGTTCGGGAAAGCTTATAGGGCATTCGTCCGGTCTCTCTTAGAGTATGCAGTCCAGGCCTGGCTACCGTGGTTGAAGAAAGATTATCAACGACGGGAAAGATTACAGGCGATGGCAACGAAGATGGTTAAGAATCTTCACTATCTGCCTAACGAAATCAGGCTGACCGAAATAAATCTGTTTCCTATAAATTACAGGCAACTGCGTGGCGATCTCATTCAAACCTACAGGATTTTCAGAAGCCGTGAGTGTGCACTACACTTTGATGAATTCTTCGAATTGGCCGGGATTGACCGTCTGCGTTGTCATCCCTTTAAACTGCAGAGGAACCTGGCTCATTCGGACGTCTGACCAAACGCCTTCTCTCACAGGGTCATTGGGGTATGGAACGGACTCGCTGATGCGGTGGTTCTTTCCGAAAGTGTTGTATCCTTTAAGTGTAGACTAGATGCTCATTTATTTAGAAACTACTCTTCATATAATAACGATTGTTTTAGCGGCGGCAGTTTGCGTCTGGCTCACACTTACCGCAAACTTTTTATTTTTCCGCATTTGCTTATGTACTTGATGAGTTTATTTCTGCTTATCGATATAAATAGGGAACCCAAGGGCGAAAACCTCATTCCCTTATTAAATTGACTTAAAGTGACTTAAAAGCAGGCATAATATAAGAAATGCAGGTATGAAGTGTGATAATGTTTTGTGCGGACGTGTTGCGAACATTAGTATTTCTTGCAGTCTTGGCTGGCAGTGCAGGTTTAGAAAAGTAATAGATTTTTGGAAGACACAATAAAGTGGAATGATCGGAACGTGACAACGGACCCCTATTTTTAAAGCAAAAACGCTTGCTGTGGTTGGTCAGAATATGATCAAGAGGGGCATCTGCGTGAGAATTGAAGGAGACAACATCATAAAAGCCTAAAAGTCTGAGAACACGTAATTCCACGCGCTGAAAATCACCGCATAAGTGAATAAGATATTCGCAGGATCGCATGGCAAGTTTTTGTAAAATAAAGTCGAAAAACGTTTAAGAGCACGTTTACAGGAAGAGGATGAATATAAATAATAACAAATATAATGCCTTTAAAAATACTTAACAGGCGAGGTTTACATAAAACAGCGATGACATCGATCAAATCAGTAGAGTAAGAAAATACGGACTTACAATTTTGACATCAATTTTGATTAACAAAAATGGCAACGCCTCCACCTCTGCCACAAGATAAAGAATTCCTTTCCCTATGAAAGCAGTAGAAAGATGGAGAAGTGATAAGTAGCGAATCAATGTCACCATATTACTACGTCTCTTGAAGGGAAACCACTTCGGTTTTGCCGTGTTCCTTTTTCGACAAAAGTAGTTCTAAATCATGGGCTTTGCTTAAAACAGAACGGCAATACAGAACGATCGCAAATACGACATATTGGCCGAAAAGTGCAACAGTTTGCATCATGGACATTCATAAGTGAAATTGACGATTTACTTCTCTTTAAGGGGGTACTAACGTACTGTAGAGACGACCTCATAATCTTAAATTAGACAAACACGGGCTGCAATACAGTTCAGTATATGCACGAGAAATAGGCTCAGTAATGTACAGTGTGCATCTAATCATGCTTGTATTTGAAACGAGCGTACATTACTCTCTACGTTTTAATTAATAGAGCTGCCAGACATACACACGGATTTTCCGTCGAATGCTGAATGTAGGACTTAGCTTGCTAATACAAAGATTATTTTAAGGCAATCAGCTATTTTGACGAATTCTATAAGACAAACTAGCAGATCTGTGCGATTCCGTGCCTTGAAGTCCACTAAAACACACAGAAAATCCTTCGTTTAAATGGATTTCAGGTGCTTTGCCGTTTGAAAAACTACACTTGTTTTCACCGAAAAAATCACCATCTGAAACCTCACTTACCGTGTAGTCTAGATTGTGCGCAAACCTAATTCAGAAATGGAACAAAGCATTAACGGTTTCAGCAAAACGTCTGGGCGGTCTGCTGATAAGTCTATAAGCGAACAAAAAGTGCATATGGCCGCAAACATAAAGAAAGACTGGTTCTGAGATGTACGATAGACAACTGTTATTATTGATGAGGATGCAAAATAAAGGGCCAACATTGTCACATATTTCTTGGCAAAAATGCATAGCATACGGGTAACTGCCACCGGACTGTAGGCCTTTCGTTTTGGACGGCCAATGCGTTGTAAAAGGACGTTAAATGTTTGAAAGAGTCTACATTTGTCACCCTATCTACCCAATCGAAATATAACGCCCAAACACTGACTAGGCATGTAAATGTTTTCTAACAGTAGCAACATTTACAACGTATTCACACATACATAATGCAGAATGCGTCGTTGTAGGCGATGGAGGAAGACACTAAAAATCATAACCTTCCTCTGGCCGAACATGACGCAGCTCGCATTCTGTCAGGAATAATAGTTTTCGCGCGTCCAACAAACTAAACAAACAATACATCGAGTTGCTTAGATTTTAATCAGTGAACTACAAAAGTCAAGACAAAAAACAGGTATATTCATAGTTGATGTTGCAGTCATCACCTTAGTTGCTTGCAGATTTTCATGCACCGGTAAAATTCGATGGGTTGAGCAATCGTGAAATCCTGTCAGGAATAATGGTTTTCGGACGTTCAACACACAAATGACACAATACATCGAGTTCCTTAGATTTTAATCTGTGAAGTACAAAAGCAAAAAAACCGGCTTATTCATTATTGATTTTGCAGTTATCGCATTAGTCGTTTGCAGACTTTCATGCTGACGATTAGCACCGGTGACATTTAATGAACTGCACAATCGGGAAATCCTGCAGATAAAATAATCCTAATCCTAAGGATTCGGATATGCTAACTCACATAAAACGGATGCGGTCGTTGAGGTTTTTGTATAGGCATTGCGTTGGTCAAGACAATTCTGTTACGGGTAGTTTTTCTGATAACGGTAATTATCTTAGAAAACACCTTTAATAATAGTCCACATGATGCAAGCGCAGTATATTTGATAAGTTATTGGTTCCTCATGTACTTACATTTGAAGATCCCTCTAACAAAGATTTTTGCCGGTGTTGACCCAAATGAGATTAAACACGCGTCTTCCGGCGGGGCCTTGTAGTTCTGGTCGTTCGAGCATTGGCTGTACTGCAGCCTTCCCCCTACTGCTTTAGGTTTAAATCCCACCCAGGTGCGGGGTTTTTCACAATTTTGTCAAAATGAAATATATATATCGAAGAAATCACTGAGATGGTGTTTTGTTAACAGTTTATATCTCGTCACCGAAAATGTCGACGTGCGCTACACAGCAGGGTGAGAACAGGAACAATGTCTTGAGTATGAGTTATTCTGAGGTTAAATTGTAGACGTGGGCAACATTTGACTCACTCCCCTTCCTCCGTTACCTAGGCCCATTCCAAGACAAAGTAAATAACACCGGAGACAGGAGGTGACGTTCATGTTTGGCATTACACGAAAGCGCATTGAGTACTACCACCACAGCTCCTTTTCTAAGACATGCACGGACCAGAATTTTGCACAACAAGAGACAAGTTGAGGACAACTTGGATTATATCAGGTAGAGTTGTCATATATGTTACGTTAGGAATAGAAAGAGGCTTCAAAGGCAAGGCTTTCAGTCCAAAGCGCTAACTTAATGTGCGTCAGATTAGTCAAAATAAAAAAAATGTGAGCAGAAACGTCGACGTTATTCTCCCTCTTTTCATTCATAGGCACATGTCAACTGTCCGAGCAAACCACGTATGGGGAATAGGATCGCTGACTCGCTTAGCGACTGGCGTTAGCTGAGTATGCCAAATGCATGCCTTTCCCCCCCCTCCCCCCCCAAAATAACGACAAGAGCAAAATTATACATGCTAAGGGGACGCGACTCAGACCTAACATGTGTTGGTTTGATTTTTAGTGCAGCAGTCAGCCACTCAACTCACAAACACATAACTTGAATCTATGCGTAGTTAAAAAGTCAGATGGCAGTCTTCGTGCCCACGGCTTTTAAAGTACTCTCTTAGTCTCCAGCTCGGCAGCTGACAAATGTGGGAAATTATGTGGTAGAAATCGGTCATACAAACTCCACTATATCCCGTATAGAACGCTCGAGCCAATCCACCAACTGACGCTAATATTGTAAAAAACTTGGTTGCTTAGTTGACACTTATTCATCGGTCCATACCTTATCTTCTTTCTAATACGAACTGGAGTGTCATGACTCGGAGACATGTATATTCATTATCAGTATTCTGCATGTAATTAAGCCCAAAATTATGTACAATTTCAATCTGTTTATACTCAAGGACTGTCCTATTACTTGAATAAGAACAGCTTGTTGTTTTGTGCCGTTTTTGGAAATTGCTATTTTCCAAACATTTGAGCCATTAACGCAGCAAAATAATTGAAGACCAGTAAATGGGCACTTTAAACCTCGTAATTTATGTATTCTATGCTTTCGCCAGCAGGTTTGATCAATGGTGGTTGAAAAAAAATCGGCCAGGAAAACGGCACGGACTTCAAAGGATGATTCGTCGCATGCGATTGCTCGAACACAATAAACGGTGAGTTGTTTGCTTGTCCAGTTGTGAAGCTTTCTCTCAGAGCCGGCAGTGCAAGTATCATCAACAACCATACTCGACTTCAAAGCCAAGGTCTCGGGTGGAAAATTTTATTAAATATCTGGATGCAGACTAGTAGTAATAAGAAGCGCACTACAAAAATCTCTGTTAAAAATGTTACTCGCAATCTACAATGAATATTTTGTTTACGCATGTAATTACTTTAGCGTAAGGTGATACCATACTCATAGCACAGGCCCTAGCCAAAAGACCATACACGCGTGTTTTTCCGATATTCTACAGCTACATAGTGCAGCTGCGAGGTGTTCGACTAGTCAGTTGGTCTCCCAGCATTCCCAGTCTGGCCCAAATATTCATGCAAAAAAATATCGGTCTGCCATATTCTCACGTTTACTGTTCAAACATATAAGTCATGTTTACGCACCTGAAACAGACGGCCAAAATTTTCAAAGTAATTATTGCTTTGACCGCGAAAAATTGCATGCTACACAGACATCCGTCTGTGGAGTGCAGTATTAAAGCAATCCTTAAAGAGGCAATTTGTTGAAGAAAACATTATTAATTGAAAGCATATTCGCTGCTGATTTTCGCTATTAACGACCATTTTATTCGACAGTGCGGTTATAATGCTTGAGAGAGTCTACTTGTGTGAGAAAAACGCTCGTTCACATAACAATAACGCCCAAACATTCATCGTGCCGGCAAATGACATCAATAAGAATATCAATGTAAAGGTTTTTAATGGATACGTAATGCGAAATTTATATTTGTGTGCAATCGATGAAAACAGTAAACATCAGGACGCAGTCAGCACCAGCCACGCCTGACGAGCTTTGGCGGGTCTTTGAAGGGGTTATGATGAGGCTACAGAATATGTACCAAAGGGCCGTGAGGGACAGATCCTCACTGTTGCATCTTCTGCCTGCGCAATATGCATTTACTACGCGAAAACTGTGAGGAGACTAGCCCCTATCTTAGCGTCCTCTCAAGAGGGTGCAGGTGCTGACAGGAGAAGTATTTTAAGATATTTCTGGGCCGATATAAAACTCAACGTAATCCAGAACAAACGACAGCGATCCTTTGAAGCCTTAAAATATATAGGTGAATTTTGGCTCAAACTGATCTTGCAAGTGGCGGTTAGTCTGATTTTATCACAAGCTGTTTACCTAGAGTCTTTGAAAAGATAATACGTGTTGCCTTTATAATTTAAATTCCCACACATCTAGACATAAACAATCCAGCTTGGCATATGCTTTTGCCTATCTAGTCGCGGCCACCGAATACGTCAACTGCATTTTCGATTTCTTAACTTTTCCCGCGCACTCCAATTTCAAAAGCACAACCAATCGTCAGTCAGATTGTACTTTGATGTCAAAAACTGCACAGTGCGTCAGTCGGCAATATGTATCATTGCCTGTTTCGGGAAGACGCCATTAGGTGTATATGCCACTACGGTCCACCACAACGTTAAGCACTTATCCCAAATTAATGCGGGCTCTCCGTATCAATGAACTCTATTTTTTTTTCGCCGGTTGTGAAATTAGTTGCGGAAAATGTTTTCTTGTTGCCACGTTTTAATTTAGGCATAATTTTGCTTTTAAATTAATTCGGACATTCTGGAAGCACTAGTTGTTTCCGTAAGAACTTGTCTCGTGATGCGCAAAGCCAAAAGTGTAATCTTAACTTTTCTCAGTATATGCCTTTTTCTTAAGCCTGTTTGTTTGCTCATGTTGTGTTGCTCTATAAGGAGTATATAAAATAACTATAGTATTTCGTGTTGTTCAGGCATAGAACACCGACTGTGGCATGAAATCTCCTTTTAGGGATACGATTGCTGCCTTTGACAACGTATACACACAACGAGATAAAGGGGAATACAGAAACAGAGTAGGATTACGAAGCTATTAGATTTTGAATTTATCATATACGACCGTTCCACGACAATGGTCAGTCTGATTATGCCGCAAATAATTAACTTTTTCCGTAGAGTCGATAAAACATAGACGTGTTTTAAGAGGGCTCTGTATTTAAAAATTCGTTCGTACAGCACAACGGGCTCTGTATTATTTTATGGGCATATTAAACTTTTTGCTAGTTTACAGTTTGCAAATAGGCCTCATTTATAATTGCCGCCGATTTTGTAAACCTAGTTTAACCAATTAAACAATCATCGCCTATTTACTTCTTCTCTCTTCTTTTTTTAAGTTTACTTCTCGTCAAATAAACATAATCCAAATTAGTTAGATCGTAGTCGTCATGTTGGAGTAGCCCTAGAAGAATGTGGTAATCAAACTTTTTAAAAAACATGAACACTTTTTCAGAAGCCAGCTATAACGTATTACTTGACGTGTGGAGGCGTTCCGCCGGAAACCTACGAATTCTCAGATATTGTGGTGCCCCTACGTCGGATTAAGATTTACCAGTTTTGCAAGTTCGACGAGGAAATAAAAATACCTTAAATGATATCTAAGAAGGTCCGGAATGTTGACATTTTAGTCGAGGTCCATTTGAGTTTTTGTATTGACAACTTTGTTGGATAATTGGAACTAATGTAAGCCCTCTAACATGCACGATTCAGAAACAAGAGCATGATGGGCAGGATGCACACAAGTTGGAATCTGACAAGCAGTCGATCATATTGTTCGCGTGGACGCTGCGTGGGTCACCAACGAGAGCTTCGATCGTCTTTGCGGACAACAGTTATTGTTTGTTGCACAGTGGATGGAAGCAGATGCGGAAGCTCGAGCCTGAGTGAGTTTATAATGTATAGCGACCCGCGCAGTTAAGAAATCGAAAATGCAGTTGACGTATTCGGTGGCCGCGACTAGATAGGCAAAAGCATATGCCAAGCTGGATTGTTTATGTCTAGATGTGTGGGAATTTAAATTATAAAGGCAACACGTATTATCTTTTCAAAGACTCTAGGTAAACAGCTTGTGATAAAATCAGACTAACCGCCACTTGCAAGATCAGTTTGAGCCAAAATTCACCTATATATTTTAAGGCTTCAAAGGATCGCTGTCGTTTGTTCTGGATGAATGATGAATGTTTGGGCGTTATTGTTATGTGAACGAGCGTGTTTCTCACACAAGTAGACTCTCTCAAGCCTTAAAACCTCATTGTCGAATACCATGGCCGTCCGTAACGAAAATCAGTAGCGAATATGCCTTCAATCAATCATGTTTTCTTCAACAAATTGCCTCTATAAGGAATGCTTTAATACTGCACTCCACAGAGGGATCTCTGTGAAGCATGCAATTTTTCGCGGTCAATCCAAGAATAACTTTGAAAATTTTGGCCGTCTGTTTCAGGTTCGTAAACAGGACTAATATGTTTGCACCGTAAACCTGAGAATATGCCAGACCGATATTTTTATGCATGAATATTTGGGCCAGACTGGGAATGCTGGGAGACCCACTGACTAGTCGAACCCCTCGCAGCTGCACTATGTAGCTGTAGAATATCGGAAAAACACGCGTGTATGGTCTTTTGGCTAGGGCCTGTGCTATGAGTATGGTATCACCTTACGCTAAAGTAATTACATGTTTAAACAAAATATTCATTTTAGATTGCGAGTAACATTTTTAAAAAAGATTTTTGTAGTGCACTTCTTATTACTACTAGTCTGCATCCAGACAGTTAATAAAATTTTCCACCCGAGACCTTGGCTTTGAAGTCGAGTATGGTTGTTGATGATACTTGCACTGCCGGCTCTGAGAGAAAGCTTCACAACTGGACAAGCAAACAACTCACCGTTTATTGTGTTCGAGCAATCGCATGCGACGAATCATCCTTTGAAGTCCGTGCCGTTTTCCTGGCCGATTTTTTTTCAACCACCATTGATCAAACCTGCTGGCGAAAGCATAGAATACATAAATATCGAGGTTTAAAGTGCCAATTAAGTTGTCTTCAATTATTCTGCTGCGTTAATGGCTCGAATGTTTGGAAAATAGCAATTTCCAAAAACGGCACAAAACAACAAGCTGTTCTTATTCAAGTAATAGGACAGTCCTTGAGTATAAACAGATTGAAATTGTACATAATTTTGGGCTTAATTACATGCAGAATACTGATAATGAATATACATGTCTCCGAGTCATGACACTCCAGTTCGTATTAGAAAGAAGATAAGGTATGGACCGATGAATAAGTGTCAACTAAGCAACCAAGTTTTTTACAATATTAGCGTCAGTTGGTGGATTGGCTCGAGCGTTCTATACGGGATATAGTGGAGTTTGTATGACCGATTTCTACCACATAATTTCCCACATTTGTCAGCTGCCGAGCTGGAGACTAAGAGAGTACTTTAAAAGCCGTGGGCACGAAGACTGCCATCTGACTTTTTAACTACGCATAGATTCAAGTTATGTGTTTGTGAGTTGAGTGGCTGACTGCTGCACTAAAAATCAAACCAACACATTTTAGGTCTGAGTCGCGTCCCCTTAGCATGTATAATTTTGCTCTTGTCGTTATTTTGGGGGGGGGAGGAGGGGGGGAAAGGCATGCATTTGGCATACTGAGCTAACGCCAGTCGCTAAGCGAGTCAGCGATCCTATTCCCCATACGTGGTTTGCTCGGACAGTTGACATGTGCCTATGAATGAAAAATGGGAGAATAACGTCGACGTTTCTGCTCACATTTTTTTTTATTTTGACTAATCTGACGCACATGAAGTTAGCGCTTTGGACTGAAAGCCTTGCCCTTGAAGCCTCTTTCCATTCCTAACGTAACATATATGACAACTCTACCGGATGGAATCCAATTTGTCCTCAACTTGTCTCTTGTTGTGCAAAATTCTGGTCCGTGCATGTCTTAGAAAAGGAGCTGTGGTGGTAGTACTCAATGCGCTTTCGTGTAATGCCAAACATGAACGTCACCTCCTGTCTCCGGTTTTATTTACTTTGTCTTGGAATGGGCCCAGGTAAGGGAGGAAGTGGAGTGAGTCAAATGTTGCGCACGTCTACAATTTAACCTCAGAATAACTCATACTCAAGACATTGTTCCTCTTCTCACCCTGCTGTGTAGCGCACGTCGACATTTTCGGTGACGAGATATAAACTGTTAACAAAACACCATCTCAGTGATTTCTTCGATATATATATTTCATATTGACAAAATTGTGAAAAACCCCGCACCTGGGTGGGATTTAAACCCAATGCAGTAGGGGGACGGCTGCAGTACAGCCAACGGTCGAACGACCAGAACTACAAGGCCCCGCCGGATGACGCGAGTTTAATCTCATTTGGGTCAACACCGGCAAAAATCTTTGTTAGAGGGATCTTCAAATGTAAGTACTTGAGGAACCATTAACTTATCAAATATACTGCGCTTGCATCATGTGGACTAGTATTAAAGGTGTTTTCTAAGATAATTACCGTTATCAGAAAAACTACCCGTAACAGAATTGTCTTGACCAACGCAATGCCTATACAAAAACCTCAACGACTGCATCCGTTTTATGTGAGTTAGCATATCCGAATCCTTAGGATTAGGATTATTTTATCTGCAGGATTTCACGATTGTTCAGCCCATAGACCGTCACCGGTCCATGAACGTCTGCAAGCAACTAATTCGATCACTGCAAAATCAACTATGAATATACCTGTTTTTCTGTCTTGACTTTTGTAGTTCACTGATTAAAATCTAAGCCACTCGATTTATTTTTTGTTTAGTTTGTTGAACGACCGAAAACTATTATTCGTGACAGGATGCAAGCTGCGTCTTGCTCGGCCAGAGGAGGGTCATGATTTTCAGTGTCTTCCTCCATCGACAACAACGACAGATCCTGCATTATGTATATGTTAAAACGTGCTAAATGTTGCTATTGATTGAACACATTTAAAGGCGTAGTCAGTGTTTGGGCGTTTTTTCGGTTCGGTCGATACGGAGTTTGCATGACATTAGACTGTGCTGAGTCAATGAGTTCATTGTTGTTTAGTTTGTCCTACATGCACTTCTAATGAAAATAGGGCCTGTAGTTTTTGTTTTTCAGATCTTGAATTTATGATATTTTGTAAGTTCATGGGTCACATACGTGAGCTACTGGACCTTCTCTTCTTAAAGTCCGTCTTTTTGTCCGTTTATTTAAACTAACTATACACAAAAACTCATCTCAATGGAGGAAGGGCTGCCCATATCTGAGAGTTGCAATGTGGATGCATCCAACAAATGAAAATCTTTGGTAATGTACAACGATCTTAAAAGTGCCAATATATGGCAAATCGTCGGCGAATGTTCACGAGCGCCATTATCTTAAGGTAGAACGTTTACCGCCTCATTCAATTCTTTGAGATAATTTAGCACTTCCTTTAACCGGACAACTATAAATACACAAATACTAGGTCACGCAGTAACAAGAATATCGTTCAAACCGTTATATTTGTGCCGGTTCAGTTTACAGATGACACTGGTAAGAAAACCAGGGGTCAGCAAAATAACATACCGTGTGTCCAAATGTTAAATTGCCTGGCTGTCCCTGGCCCTGTTCCTTTTCGGGGAATATTTGCAAAGAGTAGGAACATAGTGATGCATTTTTACAAAACGTTCGCGAGTGGGCGTTATTACAACTTAAGAATGTATGCTAGTAACAATTGACAGATCCAAATTTCGAAAATCCAACCTGCAACCGCTTTCCAAAAATAACAGGTTGCTACAATAAGTTGATTTTCTTAGAGAAACGCAATTAATTACGCCTGGTGATACGGCGTAGTACCTGCAGATTGCCTGATTAGTTTTAGTTATGAAACATCCACCTAATAAACATTGTAAAAATATCATTTTTGCAATGCTACTCAAAGAAATTTAAATGAGCACCTCAAATTATACTTTAGGGACGTCTAAACGTTGCTGTCTAAGATAAGGGAGCCATTTTAGTGCAAACGAAAAGCCCGGATCTGTCAACATTTTTCTACCGATTTGGGATGCTTTTAAACATTGCAGCAGACATTGAGGAAAATATATAATTGAACATGACAGATTACTGGAATACATTTATTGTCCAAGACAAGTCTTAAATAGGAAGAGATGCTAGCTGCCCGTCCACTCATCCATTTAGAGCAGAGACATTGCATTCATTGAATTTATTTCTTCATCGAGGTGGGAAAGATAGTTGTAGCTGCATTGATGTCGACTTTACGAGATGTTTGACAATGCTGTCTGGAATTATCCAGTTTTACATTACAACCCGCTTTGCCTGATCGCGTTCCCTTGTGCATACCCGAAATATCTCAAAGCATGTGCTGTCGAGCATATATTTAAAAAAATGTACTTAAATAAGACTATGTGTCTTCGGCATGTCCTGAATATTAGAAATCGCACAGGAATAAACACGCTGGTAGGAATGCAGAGGCGTTTTCAAGGAAACAAGTTAATGGGGTCGTGCTGACAGAGTAGACGATCAGATAAGACCTACCGATCTTAAGTACAAGTCGTGCAGACCATAAAATGTTTAACTTAAGACCACACGATATCCCGCTTTGGCGTTAATAGTCTGCCAGAGATATTCTGCAACAAATGTCCAGCATTTTCTAGTTTTGCATCACAACTTTCAATAACTTAATCGCATTTTTTTCTTTTATCCGCGGATTATTACAAATATTTCATCGTCATTCCCATACTGAACGAATATACTGTGCAAAAAAACTGTTTAATAGAAGCGAACAGACGAGTCCCAGGAAGTGGTCTATTACAATATCGTTCGGCCGGTCGACGCAGCTGTCAAACATCATGGAGGACCGTTTAGACACGATACTAAAAGATGCGACGTAACACTTTAGAATCTGCGATTTATCCTCTAGAAATCGATCAAACATCTCCCAAGCAGTGTTGATAATTTATGTTTTTTTGGATTGTCACAAAATTGGCGGTTCGTATTCTGCTTCTTGAGATGGACGATCATCACCTGGTCTGGCCCGAAGCAGACACTCAAGTTGCTGATGTCAAACGACTTTACCACAGTCGGCAGAAGATCATGCAGGACGCGTAGAACACGGTATTTGCGAATAGGCTTGACTGCTTATAACGCACTCAACATACGAGCGTTCAGGTCCCAGTAGAACGCGTTTTTGTCAAGTCGCACCTGAACATAGGGGTAAGCGTGGGCGTTGATGACGATATGATCAGGGTCATTACTAATCGTCGGTATCCACAACACCTAGTGCATTCATCCTACGATGTCAAAAAGCCTGCATCGCGTCGATCTTCTTTCAGGTAACCGCCAAGAAAGAAGAGTATCGGAAACCCCACTTCGACAGCTAACGGTTGCCACGTGGTCGGCATATCGCCAAGAACAGCAGTGCCCATTACATAGCCCGCTAGGTTTCGACCAGTGAGCGTCTACCCCGCCGATGCCTTAAAATCTTTCCACTTCACCAATGGTCGCCGATTATTTTTTTATCACCAGTCTCGTTATTTGTGTTGTGTTGATAATTGCATAGTGTATATTATAGCGGGTTTAACTGTGACAGAGAAAAAGCTCTTATTGGATACTATATTGCAGAAGAGGAAGTAAATAATCAATTTCATTTACATTTTGGTGGATATTTAAGTTCAGCATGAACTTCATAGTTCTCAATCAATATTGCTATTCACAAAAGATCTGGCACTCCCAAAATTGCCAGTGCTGAGTAAACTTAAAGGGTCATTTTTCGCTTATCTAAGGGCTGTTTTTAACACACTCACTAGACCTATGTTTCGCAACCGTCTAAAAACGTTCTGCATACAGATGTGCTAAAAATCTACTCTCGCGTTTTGAGGTATTCACTAGCCATACTGTTCGCGGCAGGTCGTTCTAACTCCAGCCAGACCTGCAGGTAACTTCAAAAGCCCAAGTCCAATTCCACATTGCCGTGAATTCAGTCAGAATCTGCCTAGAAGGAGCAGTACGTATGTACACTCAAACGTTTAGCAAATATCCTTTTCTCCACGAAATGCCCCAGCCAAATGGAGAAATTGCGTAAGACATGCTTTAAAGTGGCTCGGTCAGGTACGTCTTCAAGATGGTAATTAAACGTGCGCTCGTTCGTTATCCATTCAGGAGCACCAATCAAAAATCAAATAAACTGCGTACGTTGTATGATGAAAGATGATCAAATTGCTAATGATATTCAGAACAAATCATTGGTCGATCTTAAAACACGAACGCAATACTTCTCATAAACTGTATTGCACTGTTAATGGTATTTGTGGTGTTGTTTTAAAAATAATTTTTGTTTCACTAGCCTAAGCTGTTGCATCGAAATCCAGCATTGGTAGTAAAGCTCGGACATATGACAGTGAGCTTTAACATCACTGGTTGGAGTGATGGGCATAAGCCTGCAAAGAATTGTTATGTTGACTACGTTTCCGCAACACGTCTCGGTGATGGAGAATTTTACGACAACCGGTTCGATCTCGTAATATTATTTAAGTCTAAGTTCGATGAATACTTGGCAGGTGCACTGGAGAAAATCAATTCAATGGTTCCAATTCCGTGCTAACAACGACGAAGAAAACGTCATGAGACCAAACCAATAAAACCATAATATAAGGGCAACTTTTTAAAGCTTTTTCGTGTGATAGGTGGTGGTTTGTGATTTGTGGTTTGTAATTTTAAAATGTCACCCAGGTATACCCGCATCTTTCTTCTTTGCATACATGTGATCATTTACACATTAAAGACGGAACATTACCTCCCCGAGTAGCATGTACTGTTTTCTACTGCCAAATTTATTTCAAGCATAACATGCTACTTAGTTAACAAAATACTCATCATGGTTTAACAAATAAAATACAAACATAAATGCATGCATAATGGAAGTCAAGTGAACGCACATAATATGTTCGCTTCAGAACTACATATTGACACAATGTGATAGTTCAAACATTGTGTCCGACGACGTTGACCGCATGCTCCATAGCAGGTTGATAGCAGGCGCAGTGACTTGCGCATGGTATTTTTACAGTGACAATACAGTAACGATGCATCTAGCGCAATCTCTCCTCCCCCATCTGGACACGTTTTAAGACAGAGGCAAGGAGACCGAAGGGTGCAAAGTTGACCGGCCGGGGTCACACCTTAGGCGTTCTGCTGCACTTGGCTTGGATCCCACAATGCAAAAGTGTCATGAAGACCACATTAAAAAAGAGCTCTTGCAACCTGACTCTCTATACACCATTCACCGACTCAACCCGCAAAACACACACGGTGGACCGACTAAGACGTTTGATTTATCCTGTCAGTTCACAACTATTCAAGCCATATCTTTAAGATCACCGAAATGGCCTTAAGATCGTCAGGCTGATTATAATGAAGAGAATACGTTGCCATTAACCTCAATTGCTGCTCCAATTTGCAGGCGCCCGTCACTTTCCAAATCGGTCCTTTCTCAGAGGTGGAGAGTATGGGTGTAGAATATAACGGACTTATGACTTTGGTACCCCGAGCGAGCCTGCATCAATACGTATAAAACTTGTTTTGCCACTTAAAAATAAAATAGGTTACAAAATACTTCAGGCGTTACAAAGAGCAAGTTTGTTGTTTAAAACAACATACAAGAAAAAGACAACACAATTTGACTGCCGAAATTGCGAAACATGAAGTGGCACCTATATAAGGTATAATATGTTAACTCCTTGCATATGTACATATTTAAAACTCAGTGTTGGAATGTACTTTAAGCAGACAGGACATATTTATCATCCGAAAAACACCCTCACACACAGTCACTTTCTTAGCGCCAAATCCAAAGGCATGACCCCTACAGGACTTTTCAAAGTCCACGTTTATGCCTGATAAAACATGTAATCGAATTTCGTCCGGTAGTATACCTACAGATTTGGTATCAGTCTTTTAAAAGACGAAACTAAAGCGTCGGCCGAAGGTTTCAGGGCAAAATAGCTAACGAAACTGTCATTTTTGTCATGTTTTGATTAAAATAAATGTTTGTACGATAACATTGAGGTACATTAACTACATTTTTATGTGGCGCTTAATCGTTAGTCTAGGCCACCGAGCTTTACCTGACATTTCAACCTTCATAGAAAATAGACGGAATTTATTTCTGAAAATCCACAACCAGCGCTATACTCATTTTTGTCGCTGTAATGGTGATTTGCATATTTTCAATAGTTTAATTGGCGGTTGATGCAAAAAAACCTATTTTGCCGGATGACTGGATAATACCTCGAGCGCAAACGTTTGAATACCGATAAGTATTTATGATTGCAACTTGACACGCTTTGCATAGCACATGCGTTTTTGGTTTTATTTCCAAAAATATTAGCATATGATTTTGTAGAACATAAAAAAACATATTTGCAATATAAATGATTGCGCAATGCAATGCTGGAAGTTTTGTTTTTTTAAAGATATAACGATGAACAGGTGATATATATTTATTTAATTTTCACCAGCAATAACTAATTGACATCATATCATGTGTTTGTTTTTGAACGCGTAGTTAAATTTAAAAATTTGGAAGTTAATGATTTGTGTTTGGCGGCTGTTGCTATATTTTTCAACGGACTATAGAGCAAATGCTATTAAAAGGCAAATATAAAGTACGGACGGCAGCGGAATAATTATCAAGTGTTTTCTGGTGATAGAACTCTATATGGAATGTACATTTTTCAAGCCCGTCTTAAAGTACATTCAAAAATATTGTGCGTTCCACGCTTGCCTACCTACAAATCTATCATTATTCAAGTATTGATAACGCATTGCATATGTTATCGCACAATTATGAACTGGTTAAGGAATAAGCCAAAGCAAGCACTCCCTCCGCTGTTGACACCTTATTATGTTAGATACACGTTAAATAGTAAAACGCGACTTGTGTACATAGCAGCCTCTTTACTAATATTCCGAAAAAAACATTCAGTGTCTATTTGGACTAAAATATTAAAGAAACTACCCGAACACGCTGCCATATTCCGTTTATAGTTTTTGAAATGTCTAACCCCACGATCGGAGCGGAAATTGCACTAAGTGTTTAGACGAGACATGGAAGTAATTTTTTGTAGCATCGGTGATTTCCGAGGGATAATGTCATAAGCAAAATGATGCACCCGTCAATTTAGCGATCTGGCAATTTTTCGAATAGTTCGCCGAAATTGGTTATAATACCGAAATGGTACTCCGCCTAAGCCACATATCTCAGAAATCAATTGGAAAAAGATATAGTTCATAATTAATGAGTCCAGTCAAATGGGCCACGTGCTAGACGCGCTGAACCAATACGGAAGCCATGTCGGATTCTGGCAGGCTTAACCGCACTTGCGCACCATAGTAAATGCCAACGTTTTCGAGATGCGGTTACAGACTTGGTTGCCGGCAGACGTCGCGAACACTGGCCTTCTGCTGCCCACCATTTTTGTTAGTTAAAAACTTGGTTTTTTGCTGTGGAGTAAAATGCCAAGTTGCTGGCTCGACCGTACTGTCCACTTGTGTCCTCCCCCGCCTCCGACCGTCTTGACTTTGTTTGGCCCGAGGTTCCGCTCGGCGAGAATGATAGGTTGCCGTTAATGCTATGGAAGTCTACTATCACTATAAACTCATCTTCGCACAAGTCGCAGTCACTGCCTCCATCCTGCTGTGCAGCATACGTCGGATATCGTCGAATGCGACGGTCGAACTATCGTAAGACATGAAGCGATTCAGACCTGTATTACGTGTGCAGACAAAAAATGCTGTATATGACTCAAATTTCGGTAACTGTGCAACATTATCTGGAAAGCTGACGATATAGCAGCCGAAATCACAGAGATTATTCAGTTCAAACTACGGCAATTCAGTAGTATTCCATCATTTGCTGATTTCAGTGAATAGCTGCCCAATTGTTTTGTTTAGTCCCAGAACCCGCATAAGTATGTTCCTATGGTAGCATTGGGATGTCTGTTTAATATGCTTGTGCACACAGAGTGTGTGCGGGCTATTAAAATTTATCATTTTATAACATAAAATCTACTTATAAAGTGGGCAGATTAAGAGCTTGCTACAGTAAGCCCATTGGTGCCTTACTGTTGGTAGTTGACTTACCTATTGTTGCAAATGATCGCGCATTTTTTTATATCAAACAGGAAGCCTTAATTTTGCAAGCGTTATTTATTTAACGATAATTTGCATATTTATTTTGAAAATTACGAGCACGGTATGTGTGCTATCTCATGACATGTTAGCCATAATTTCGAACTGCGCTCTCGATTTGAAGAGATTAATTATGAAAGGATGTAAAACTGACAATCGCACAGGATAATTTTATCACAATTAAGCTACGTCCGGGTGCCGGCTTTCGAATGAACCTATTTTGACTGAATGCAATAACAATACTCTAAGAAATGACAACTTAAGAAGCATGCATTTTACTCATTGATTGTCGATGCCTCTAAAAGCTAAATTATTTAATGACCGATTAGGAAACCGGTCTTGTGCGCAGAGAATAACCAGGTGAATGTCCCACGCCTACCGTCACCAACGGTCGATTTACTGCGCTTAAATGTTCGCGTCCTCTACAATCGCTGCCAACCCTTGCAGTCTCCTAAATGATTGCCTTTTTTCCTCCCTATACCCGCGCCGCAATGATATGAAATGACATAATTAAGTCGACGTCTTTTAACAATTATACGTCTTATTTGTGCGCCGTTCCCATACAAATATGTTGATTTGGTTTTGCTGCTAGTTCTATATGGTTACAATCTATCTAAAATGTGTTTATGCCTTCCAGCATGTCTACCAGTCATCGCATTTCCGTCCTCTTATTAAACTTGATGAACATTTTCACGATTCTTAAACCATTCTTAGTGGCTTTTATAAATGCAGTCGGCCGGGAAAAAAATATAGTACGACGGCCTCCTGCCCACGAACTAACTTCTTCATACTTGATCCTTGGAGAGTTTTGGCGATTGGCTATCCTATAGCAATAACACTTATCTATCTCCCCGTGGTACTTTTCTCACTACGAGTCCCAAATATTTTGACTGACGAGTTTCTGCATTAAACAACCAGATAATCCACACGTAACGATTACATTTACATCAATTAAGGCCGGTCGTTTTACTTCACAGAAGAAAGATTGTAGTATATATAAATGACCCGTATTTGGAAGGCGAAACCTGCAAAAGTTAAATGTCAAACAATAAGACGACTTTGTTCATCTTAATTTTAAAACCGTCCGTTCCGTACCACATCCGGCTTCAACATGTTCACAATTACTGACGGCATTCCCTGGTTTGAACATTTAACAAACCCTTCTTCAGAAAGGAATAAAAGTCGGTGGAAGGCATATTCAGTAATCCTAATAAGGCGGATTTGATGGGTTCATAAGTGAATGCAGTAGCATTTGTAGATGGACTGCAGAACTCGAGGGAGGAGAGTCTAATAAAATTAGGCGGGTTGTTTTCTTTTCGCCAGTACGTGACGTCGACTGTTGCCTTTAATGTTAAGTCAGGTAGATCAAAGACAAAATGTCCGATAGTACTCCAAAAGTGATCAAGATATCGCTGTTGTAATTTCTAAGAATGAATTATATGTTGTTTACAAAAATGGACGTGTTGCGCAATAACGAGTAAAGGATAATACAATGTGAAGATAGTTTATGCTGATTAACTTACTTGATGTTTTACGTCTATTTGGATGCTAGGAATTTTGGATCGGCATGCGAACTGTAGATATTTTGCGGGTGGCACCTCCCGTAAGAATGCGCAGTTGAAATCAATTGGTGCCCGTTTTATGAGCACTATGATATTTAAACATGAATCGCTTTTCAGAAACATTGACTTCTCAAAGCTGAGGCGATAAGCCTGATGCACCAAGTATTCAGCAACCTCATGGAGAATAATATCGTCGTCATTTCGCGGACATTTGGGCACTTCTGTAAATGAAAGCGTTTAGGAATTGTGACAATTACAACTAACAAAGGGTACTTGCAGAGTAATGGACTGCTTTTAAAATGATATATCATGCATCTTCCAATCTATATCATTAAGTCATTTTACCGGGTCATGCGGTGTAATAAGGTAACGTAAAACAACAAAGGTTTCGCGGAATCCTTTCTGTTATGTTTCGTGTTTTCTTAAAAATTATGAAGGTTTTATGAAATTACCGTTATTTAACATAAATAAACAGCTTTCTGCATAATGAAACAAAATGAGAACCGCGATCAGAAGTTTCATTCCTTCATTAGACCGGTGTGGACTTACAATTAAAATACTGTTTCAGCCTAAGCAACCAACGACACGAGTAATCAAGCTGTCGCATGATCATTGGTCACGCTTGGTGACCGGTGCGCTGACAATTATTGCCGAACATTGAATATCTGTTAACAGAAAACTACCTTGACCAGACTGCAAGGCTTTTCCTCCGCATTCTAAAGTCCATGGCGCGACGATTACGAATGCGAATGCTGAACCTATTCACAGTGTCCCATCAGTCGGGAAGAGCGTCACAACGATTAGTTTAGTTCGCAAGGTGGAGGGGAATTTCCCCTGTTAGCATCACTCAGCTGCGCTAGAAGAATGCTTCAAGGCTTGTAATGGGTGCCCTTGGGAGATAATCGTCGTACCTTACCTGGTGGTGCTTACTGATTGCAGACTTATGACTTCAGACACCAAGCTTGCAGGATGATTTGCGCAAAACCAGTAAATTGTCATTCAACTGTGGTTATATTTGTACTGCTTGTAGCCGGTAAAGGCAATAAAGCCGAGTTATTTTGTGTCTTATTCCTGTTGCAATACACTGAATAAATGTTTGTTTTAAAGGCGGCCAAATTGATGATTTGACCTACGTGGTTGCAGCAAACTTCAATTTGCACCGAATGTGTATTAACAATCTAAGGGAACAAATGCCCGTGTCTGACAACTCATATCGACAGGCAAGTTCCAGGTACTTAGCATCGGAATACGGTTTTCGTTGGATGATAATACTATAATGCATATAACTGTTGTCGGTAGCACTTACAATGACCACGTGTCCAGTATGATCGAGTGTTAGTTAGATTCCAGCTAAGATGGACGCTGCATATCGTGCTCCGATCTCCAATTCTTCCATGTTAAAGTCCTTCGAATCAAAGGATCAATTCAGTGGCTTAGGGTGATGCTTGTTGCACCTGCGTAGTCTGGCAGACGCGAGAACAAATTGCAAAGCAACTCGACCTGCAGGGTAACATCAGATGATTACTGAAGTCAGCTAAACTCACATTATGATGGGCTGTTAGCTAGAATCCAACTAAGATGGACGCTGTTTCTCGTTCTCCGATCTCCAATTCGTCTATGTTAGAGTTATTTGCATCAAAATAACAACACAGTGACTTGGAGCGATGGTTGTTGCATCTACGTAGAGTGGCAGACGCGAGGGAAAATCGCAAATTAACTTGACCTGCGGGTAACCTCTGATGGTTACTGAAGTCAGCTTAACACACACTACAAAATTGTTATCAGTGCCATGTGAAGCATACCATCCGTTTTGGAAGTTGCAACTTCCTTGATATATTTTGTGCATTTCGAGTTCAACTTTTATGGCATCGTAAATCTTTTGTTTAGTCTAACTATTCGTACAATTATAAACTACTTATATGTATAAGCCCACAAAAAACGCTATTTCAGTACACTGCCCACAATCTTTAGTACATCGACATACTTAGGGAACAGCCGTCAATAAAACGTGGCCTGGAAGTCAGTGTATTCATCAAGAGGATTTATTAATATTGTCCAGAAAGATACTTTGTATGTCAGGATATCTTTAGCTCAAAAAAATTGCCCATTATGTATCAACGCGATTGGAGCTTTAGTAGTTACAATTTAGCAAACAATTAATGATAATTCTTCGCCGGAGCCCCTATAGTTTTCTGGGCAAGTATGGCATGGTGGGATATATGTGTCAAAGCAATTGTGGGACAAGTGTAGATACAAGCGAATTTCATAACAAAGAACTGTTCCCGGAAATATATGTGATTTCAAGTGCTTCGGTTGAAATGGGGTCGGCAAACCGAGGCAGAATCCTGCTTCCGACAGGATCCATTGTATGCAACTTATCGGCATGAATATTACGATCGCGTGCCTACTGTCCACGTTATGCTGCATAGTAATTTGTCGAACAAATTCACTAAGGAAGGCATTCTTTAAAGTGGAAACACCTATTTGTGGGTCCCCATCGATCTCTTATACGTCCTGCTGCAGTACATACCGCCTCTTTCCTGCCGAAAAGCTTGCCAGTGTCGATGTTTTGTTACCAGATGCAAACTTTTGTAGTGATATATCATAACAGTGTCTGCGACAAAGGATCCATGTTTATCTATCTAATTTGAACAGGTATTAGAGTTTTTTCGTTTTGTCTTGGATGCTGGCAGCAGCCTATTCGACTGTCCAGTTAATCACAAACTAACGCAATCACCGAGGTGTCGTTCAAGTCTGTATAATGGTGTCCTGAAACCCACTATACTAGGTGTGTTGACGCGCAGAAATGATGTCTAAGAAGCAAGCCTGTAGACTAAGGTAAAAAATCAGCCCATGTTCTGTCCGTGAATGAAATTGCCACTCGCTGCATGTCTACAAATAAGAGCATTCTGCCTCCTCGTAACCTATTTACCGCGGCCCTATTTATTTAACTCAAGAACGTGCATTGCGACAACTATGTAATTCTTTTGCATCTTTGAATTTTTAGCTGCTTCGGTATCGCAGAAGAACAAATCTTCCCGCTTTTATCAAAAAAGTGCTTTCCGGCTAAAATCCTAGTTTTTGTTTTTCACGTAGACATTAGGACAGGCTGTGTCTAGTTTTCATAGTTCTCGATACGTACCATTTGCAAGGACAATACTCTGGGAATTTGAGAGGTAAAAAATGATATGCAAGTCCAAGATGCCCTTTGTGTCAGATATGGACAGTTACCGCGGGGCAAGCTGGATTTCAGCTGTCAATCCGGTGTACGACAAATCACCAAAGTCATACTTTCCCCGATCGATTTGTTAATTTTACCAGCATTTGCGTTTTTTGAAACATGAATGTTTGAGAATGTCCTACGGCACTTAAAAGCTCTTGTTGTTAATTCCACAGACCGGTTCAAACACTTCTCAGAAGAAGTGGAAGCGACCACTGAAGCAAAAGCTTGATTTGCCCGAGGTTTCGGATGAACACTCGAACCCATTATCAGGGACAGGAAGGTATCTTTCAAAAACTTCCTACTTGCCTCTGGGAGTTCCATGTCTTATAGCAAATTGTTAATTATCTGCGACAGGTGCCCTTTTTGAGGCCGCTGCTCACGTTATTTTGGGAGGGTCAACAGTTCGTTTTTGAAATACGCATATCTTAGATGCATATATTGATCGTCATGCTTGATAGTAACCACGATTATAATTTGAGACAATGATGTAAATAGAGGTAAAAAATCATGCGCGACGGACAAGCTGCTAAACCACCACCTAAGATGCCCTATCTCCACCAAATTGCGCATCATAAATTTTGCAGAAGATGGTAAAATAAGACGTAGACGCGTCATCGTTAAGAAAACGAAGCTGTTAGATTGGAAAAGTCAGACATCAACCACTTGCTTTAATACTAATCCAGTACGACGCCATGCGACTACAACAGTACAAGAACTATTTTTTTAAAATTATTTTTCCCATATAATAAATTTGGGTTGGCATGCGTGTCAATTATCTACTGATAAATGTGTAACGTTAGAACACGAACCTGGTCAGCAAGTTTTGATAACGTGCATCTCAGAGCCAGCATCCTGAGAGAGGTTGAATATCTTCGGGTTATGCTATAAGATAATCAACACAACAACCGAAACAAAGCAATCATTTTTAATGTAAGATGCAGTTTAGCATTTTTCTGCGTTTCATGACATTGGCTACTGGATGCGCACACCATTTCTGAACGCCAGCGGGGTGCAGAATGAAACCTTCTCTAGTTTCCACAAATTAAAGATGACGTTTTCAATTTTTCTCTTTTGTATTCGATGGAAATATCCGGTCAAATTGATTCAAAGTCATTATGCGGGAGCTTATGCCTGCAAAGCCCTGCCCATACCTTAAAGTACATAAATTACCAGCATCGTTCAGAGTTGTGTCGACGCCTCCCTGCAATGCCGTCTTTTTATTTCCATATCGAAGTGACACAGAGCTTGCGACATATCCCATCAAAGTCATACTGCAATTTTAAAATGCAGTTAGGGGTAGAAATTGTACTCACGAGGTTTTTACTACGGATTATGATACGACATTAACTAAGGCTATTTAAATCCTACCGGGATGGCGGCTTTGAACAAACTTTTTTCAGGGGCATTAGAGCTGCACTTAATAAGACGACAACCGACGTACCATGCCACTTTCCACTTAATTTTGAGGCATAATTCAATTTAAATATATTTCGTCAAATACATGCACAAAAATGTGCATACAAAAAGATAATCATGGCGTTTGGTGAAAACATAGATGAATAACGATGGATATGCACACTGTTTGCATACATCTAAAGGACGCTAACGTAACAGAGTTTATTATCACGACCTTCACGGCCGCCTTAGATGACCGTTTGGTCAAGCATTTCTAAAATGTACTGCCTTTGCCCTTCTATAATGTCAAACTGTTCGCTCGTTTATGACTAGCTGCTAAAACATATGTACAATTTTAAACGGGTTGTATTGACTGGCCAAGTTGACACTGTATGAGAAATATTGACAAAAAAGCATGCATCGGTTAAACTGAGAAACACGACTCGACTTCTTCCAATGACATCTGTTACTTTATAGGTGGTCTGCACGAAGTCAAAATTACCTGCGAATATATCTGTCACTTCTCCATTCGAAATGATGAAATGTGCCTACTATTCATTTAGGATTGATTATGGTTGACCTCCGGTAACGACATTTATCTGATCGCCAAACAAAACCCACGGCGTTCGCTAAACCACATTGCCGATTATCGACTCCGGAAAAGCAGACTGTATATTCCCTTGGGGTGGGAATAATTTCTGCTAAGGTGCAACCCCACTTCAAAACACTCTGCGCTGACCTAACCGGCAGACCGACCTAGACTCATGTCAACTCAGAAAGTCTCGCACGTTTGCATCTTAAAACACATGCCAGTCCAAAAAAGGCCCTGGTCTCCTTAAGTTCACCCGACATATCATTAGTCTTACGCCGTATGGACAGCATGCCGCTGCAGTGATGGCCAACTTCATTGTTTTCTGAGACAAAATATTTGTTTTTTTGCCCAGTGAAGCTGTTTACTATTTTAGAACATATCTAGAAATAAAAGACAGCATAACAGTCGAATGATGATGCGATTTCTATCTACGCACGCGTAACGCATATGACCATATCTGACGTCCGAATGTAAAATAAATAATGAATATTATGCGGTTATCTCGTTGCGACTGATGAGCGTCGGTCCAAACATTAATACACTTTATTTTGGACTGCACTTAATATATCGTAGTTTATGCATAGTTAAATTTTCGAGAAAATAATGCGCGAACTCCGAGAAAATCCTCCAGAACAAATCTTTCCAGTCACGGTCCGAAAAGGGATATATTTTTGGGCTGAAATGCATCAGCTACTGCGGTTTAACCGCGTAACATTCGCAAACCGCCAGTACGCAGCCAGTAGTCTACAACTGTGCAATTATTTACCATGCTGACTATACGAGTAGAAGCCAAAAGCGACAAATATCTGTCTCGGCTCACAAGTACTTTTTTGGAATATAGGTCAAGCCAATCATTCCCTGAAACAGTATCTGTCTTTATAGTTTTCTCAGTGTGCATTAGAGGGTATTGTAAACCTCTCACATCAGATGTTTTTGAATCCTCGACAGCAAAACGTTGGCATAAGACACTTTTGAACTTGCACATAATATTTCGACATTCCATTGGTGTAGGGTTGAATACACTCGAACATCCCATAACAAACAAATCAAGCAGTAGCTCTCTGTATGCCTAACGTCCAACAGTTGTGCCAATTTTGCATGGCGAGTTTCTGTTTATAGCGGCATCTCATAAGTATAGACAAAAATGTCACTATCGACGTAGAATTAACACGTTTTGAAAGTGCGACATGCGGAATTGAGGAATGAATATGGAAATAGATTTTGAGTAAAACCCAGTTGGCCATATAAATCCTTTAAACAGACAGAATTACGCTACATATTAATTTAGAGTTGTATTTTTGAGGGTTAGGCATGTACCGCGTTTTCGACACAGCAACACAGCGACGCTGCTGCAATCGGCAGTTAATATTAGCTAAGTGTACATAAAGACACGTATAACATTTGTAGAGTATGAACTGGTTTTTTTCATTTCGAAATGCTTAAGATATTGGCTGAATACGACAATATGTTAATGCTTTATTCATGAAACGTGCTTCGTTTAGAAATTTGCAAACACCCGTATCAGATATAAAAAGACCTTGAGTCACATGAGTTAATTTTTACCGAATTAAAAATACCAGCAGCTTTTCTCATTAGAATGTTGTTGGATGCTGCTACTTTGTGTTTTTATACAGTAATTCACACTTTTAATGACCACAAACGGTCGCCTACGGCAGAAAGAGTGTACTTTTATTGCCGCAAATAAACAATTGTGCGGTTTAACCGCACGGAGCATGGAAGAGGTAAGAGCAAGTTGTTGTCCAGCGCATCCTTTAAGAGTGTCGTATAACAATTTATTTTACTAAAAGGTAGTTTTATTTGCACTTGATGCGTGATCTTCACAGAACGCCATATTGACGTGCAGGGTTTATCGACTATAAACTGTTATGGAAAAGGTCTTGCTGGGCCCTGCAAAATTATGATCAAAATGCGGTTTTACGGGACAATGCATTAACCATCACCAGTATGTCCAATTAAGTGTTCCCTATGCAAAGTTTAACTGCAAATTTTAAGAAATTGAGTGAACTTTTAAACGGACATCATGGTAATCAAAGGTGCCCTCGTCGATTAAAAGGTTGACTGGTAAATTTTTACCTCGAATTAAATGAAACAGACATTTCCAAGGGCAATCTAACACCATGAGTGCAATAATCCCGTCTCATTTAGAGGGATTTCTGTCTGCACACGACTACGTTTCGGCAGGATTTATTACTCTAACCAAGTAGAAGCGATACACTTTTTTCCCAAAGTTTTTTCCCAAAATATACGTCCTTTGAAGTATCAGAATGGAAGTGTTGCACGGGAAACTCTACCATAGGAAACTATGTTCATAGGCATGTGAGACAAAGGCAGAAAATCGCATAGTGCGGGTAAGACCTTTAATATGCATTTGCTGTGCTATCACAGATTGCATACACTAAAAACAGGGTTGATCATCCTTCTAGGCCTCTGCTTTCTTCACATTTATAAAAAATATATGCTTGAAGGCATACCAGGTGGACCTATATTTATCTTCGGTATTTCCTAATATACTGCGTCCTACAAAGCTCTGATAAAGATATAAGGATGTTTACTCAGCTGCATTTATTGTGCGGTCTTCGAAATCTCAGCATTTTGCTCAAGTGCGTTTGCCAACAACAGAGTCTCATTTGCGTCCCACATACTACTTTGAAGTATTTATCTCAATATGATTTTACCGACGCTTCACCTCGTGCACTTACCTGAGACGTGCTCACTTTTGCTCCCGTTAATGTATCTCATTATAATAAAGGTCAAGTCACTTCGGAGTTTAGGCCAAGTCCTGATATGCACACTTAAAAGAAGGTCTAATATCGCCGAAAGTAGGTGAAATTTTGACAGCAAAACTTTTTACAAATTAGGCCTTTTGGATAAATTAAGACGCTATCAGGTCAACAAACGAGTGAGTCGATAGGACCGACTTTCAGAAAACCGTATAGCATATAGCAGCTCCAGCGTATAATCTGAAGAATTGACAATGCGCATTGTGGCATATGAAACTGGTATTTGAAGAAATATATCGATTTTACGAAATATTTAATCACGCCTTACTTTAATACCTCACTTAAAAGGAAAACAATTTAGCGTGTTCACGGTACAGTCGATCCGTCTTGCCCTGTAGGAGATCGAGCGCAACTTAACGTACGCGGACGGCAACCACTGACGCGTATGCTTGGGCTCTTATGAAGATGCACCCAAATTTTAATGGGTGAATATTATCCCAGACTTCGTTAGCTACCGAGAGCAAAAGGCTATTAAAACATTGATTTACGTTTATTTAGATAGAAACGCGTAACTTCAGACCGGGAGTATATGTTTGTATCTTTTTAAATGGTAAGTTTGTTTTTTCAAAACGACTTGCCCTAATCGACTGTTAAGTAATTTTAGGGACATAAGCATACAAATTATTTTATTTTAACATTATGGCACTCTAAATGTAGTCTACGAGTTTTATGTCCCCCAATAGAATGACGCCAATTCTGTGCCGAATAGAAGGCAGACAGGATGTCAGAGAAAAAATTTGGCGTGTCAGTCATCCTGTGTATATCACCTCTTAATCCTTCATTCCGTGGCTTTGTATTTAGGCAGAACTTCACGTTTTACTGACACCTGACGGTCGCGTATATCTCACTGGCGTGCTAATGTCTGGCTGGCGCGCCGGCTTGTCAGGCGAGATTGATTTGCCTGTTTGCGGTTCCTTGTCAAGCGTGACCTGCGGACGACAGGAACGGTACGTGATGTTCAGGACGGTGCGAACAATACGTAACCCGACTAAAATTCGTCATGGGCAGTTTAAATCCTACAAATGTCCGTTTAAATGAAAAAATAGCATTCGCATTTTAACCCCTTTACATCAATGTTGGGACATAGGTCCCATTATTAAAAAAACTGGAAACAAAAAACCGCCACATATTCTAACTTGCATTGCTCTTATAATGACATTGTCGACAATAAATCTTAGTGTGAATGCCTATTCCGTTTCCAAGTAAAATATATTTTCCGAAGAGACAGTGGCGAGCGAACGTTTCAATTGGTACGTTCTCATCAGGCCAATACAGTTACATAGGACGGGCTACAGCAAGTGACAAAAACCGATAAAAGTTAGTTTTTATATTCCAAGCTGGGCAAGAACGGAAGGGCGCAGAAAGTTGTATGTGGTTAGTCAACCTTTGACCACGGTAAGCGCGGAGCCTGCACAAGGTTCTTTTGGGCGCATAGGGTCGGTTTTAGTAACCTGATGGCTGCTGCTTCTGCTGTTGCTAACAGACGCTGGCCCAGTACCTTAGGGTAGTTCGAGGGGACCTTGTAAATCACACGAAATGCTTCAGCGGGGTCCACACGATGCCCTGAATCCACTGCGTGCGCAAGGATAGCGCTGTTTATTCTCCTATTTTCACCCTTTGCCATCCATGCGGGAAGGTGCTCTCGTATTCTTTTGTCCCCTTTCAAGAAGACGCTGCAAGTGAACTCCTAAGAAGTCTCCTTGACCAAGCTGTCTCGGGAACCTTCCAAGCACCAATGGTTCGCATATCATTTTCTACCAACGCTATTTTACGCGGAGAAGGCCCGGATAGGCTGTCATCTCAGAACGCCTCAATGTGCATCTACTCATTCACTTGCTCTTGTGGGGCGGGTTATATTGGGCCAGCGCCTGATAGCAACAGCAGAAGCGGCCGCCATCAGGTTAGGAAAACCGACCCTATGCGCCCAAAAAACCTTGTTCAGGATGCGCGCTTACCGTGGTCAAAGGTTGACTAACCACATACAACCTTCTGCGCCCTTCCGTTCTTGCCCAGCCTGGAATATAAAAACTAACTTTTATCGGTTTTTTTTCACTTGCTGTAGCCCGTCCTATGTAACTTTATTGGCCTGATGAGAATGTACCGATTGGAACGTTCGCTCGCCACTGTCTCTTCTAAACATACCTATGGGGATTTTCACAACTTCAAAATATATTTCCAAGTTGTTTTCCGGTTTCTAAAAACCACCAAGCATTTTTAAATCATAAGCACTAATTTGAAGGACGTAGCAAGACGAAGTGCAAGGATCAATTTTTCAATTTGTTTGTTGTCTCTTAAATGTGCATTCACCTTTCACCTCGTACATAACATTCATAAAGATGATTTTCTGCACGGGTAGGGTTCCATGTTGCGTAATAATTTTTGGTCCTGTCGATGATAGTGCGAGTATCGGTTAAATTTCGATAACGCTTGATTTTGCATCAGATTTATGTTATATGCGGCCCTTGGCGTATGCATATTTGACGGATAAATATTTAATTTAGTACAAGTTGCATTATTGTGAGCCATAATCACTATCCTTGTAGTACTAATATCAGATGATTCGGTACCGATGAATTTCTTTTGTTATTAATATACCTCAGCCTTATAAAAACAAAGCGTCAGCATATCTACAGTAATTTGTTTCTTCTTAATGAAAAGTTTCTGAACATTTACGATGTGTGTTATGACCCGGAAGACAGCTGGTTCGGAGGACAAGAATTTATTGGCAACTTGCGAAAAGTCGGATTTATAACTCGTCCGAAAGAAACTCTATGTATGTTGGTCCCTATGCGTTCTACAACATTGCGCCCAATGACGTGCCAGCCGTTAAGGGCGTTGCAGGATGTTCCTGTCCGAGTTGCTCTGGTCGCTGCTTGGACATCGCGTGCGCGATAGCTCTCACGCGGAATCGTCCGGAATGATCGACCAGACATTAATTGCGGCGCACGCGTGTTCAAATTCACCACACGCGCCCGACTTTGCAGAGCACATCAGTCGGCCGTCTAACATTACGCGTCTCTCGCCGAAGTAACGGTCACCTGTTTACCGCCTTAGGCCATGGCTCCAAGCCGGTCGCACTCTCCGTGACAAAGTGATATCACAAAAAGCATGTTCGACCGTCTGCGATAAAAAGAAGATATCATATCACATGTTTATATATATATATATATATGTTTATATATATATCAGGTGAAAAATTTCAGAAATAAATCAGTGCAGAACTTGGAGTTAAATCTCCGGGACATGACTTTTTAGGGTCAGAACCGAAATTTCAATGAACATTTGAGTCGAAGACAATCAACTACTGTGGAATAACCACGTAATGTTCATTCTACAAACAAGTAGTACTACGAGTAGTATGAATTCCATATGGTAAAGGTATTATACCGTACTCCCGACCTAGATACTTGCTAAAGCCCAGACACGTGTTTCGCCGATATTCTGCCGCTGCGTGACACAGCTGCGAGGGGTTAGGCTCTTCAGTGGGACCCCCAGCGTTCTCTAGCGGTTTCCGGTATATGAACTCCAGAGAATAATCAGGTGAATAATTTCAGAAATTAATCAGTGCAGAACTTGGAGTTAAATCTCCGGGACATGACTTTTTAGGGTCAGAACCGAAATTTCAATGAACATTTGAGTCGAAGACAATCACCTACTGTGGAATAACCACGTAATGCCCATTCTACAAGTATCTAGGTCGGGAGTACGGTATAATACCTTTACCATATGGAATTCATACTACTCGTAGTACTAGTTGTTTGTAGAATGGACATTACGTGGTTATTCCACAGTAGTCGATTGTCTTCGACTCAAATGTTCATTGAAATTTCGGTTCTGACCCTAAAAAGTCATGTCCCGGAGATTTAACTCCAAGTTCTGCACTGATTAATTTCTGAAATTATTCACCTGATTATTCTCTGGAGTTCATATACCGGAA